>CM038220.1:175640763-176039247 GCA_021442155.1 Cymbidium sinense
ATTTGGGTTTCCATGGGGTTTAACTAACATGCAGGATGTAGTTATATTTTGCTTTCAAAATATGTAATTTTCTAATAGAAATTATGACTAGTTTTATGGGGTTTAGGATGAGCAGTGGCTAGAAGGCAAAGTCCTGGGAGGCCCTATGAAGCCTTGGAACAAAATAAAGTCAAATAAAGAAGAAGAAATGATGAAAAATGAAGACCCCCATAACATTTAAATCAATTATAATTGTAAAACTTTATTATAATTTGAGTTGGATAAGGGTAGCTCGGCTACCCAATTTCTTCTCTTTTTTGGGTGTACGATGGTACCTGGCTGCACCGGCCTCTTATTCTTTCATGATAATCTATAATTGTTTGATTGTTGTGTTTAAATTGCATAATAGAAATCGCATGTTCTTCATAAGTTTTATAATCTTGATGTTTGAATGTGTGGCTTGGATGTGATAGGCTCTTTAAGATAAAATTTATTTATCTACCCCCATCAATAACTCATAAATAAATTGTAAAATAACTCATAACCTCACTTTAAAGCTTAGGATATAATCAAGATAATTAAAAGATTTAGCAACCCCTTAGGTGAATGTTGAATGTTCTAACATCATGCATAACATATTATCTCATTCTTGAATAGGTAGGGTCTCCACTATTGCACGATAGGGAATGCTTGACTGTGTGGCATCCCTTGTAGTGGAGAACACCTCCTCCCAATTTAGCCAATAACCATATTTCTTCATGCATTTAGGCATAACTATCCTATGCCCTTGTCTAAATGATTGTGTCCAAAATGATATAAAAATTTATAAAATTTTGCATTTAGTCTAAGTCATATCTTCATGCCAATCATGATCTAGTCTCTTAAGGAGTGAGTTTAGGACTGTAATTTCTCGAATTAATTAAATAATGACCTAGCTATCTTGCATAAACATAAGTCCGACCTACATGGTTTTGAATCGTAGGTGTTATGGCGCCATTCTAGGTAGTTGTAAGTCCAAAAAATTCGAGATGGGTTTACCCTCTCTTGAGGAGGTAAATCACTATATCCTATTTTTTGTTTAGACTTAAGTTATGATCTTAGCATATGCTAAGGCATTCTATACTGAAGTTCTGAGGCTATTTATTTCCTTTGGGCTATGAATATAAGTCCTCACCTCTTAGGCATTTTCACAATCTTGTGCTAATGGACTGTAAGACCTAGCATTCTAATAAAATTTTAACTCGAACTAAAATAAACTCTCTCTTTCAAACATATAAATCTTCTCTACAGAATAACTTTGAGTGCTTACTAGGCTTCCTTGTAGTCCCTACTTATCTTCTTTTGGAATCCATAAATAAGTCTTTCCAAATTGTGCATTTCCACTTGATTTTCCAAAATACCTAATCCTTTGATAATCTAACCTTGAAATATTTGGAGATGTTGATTGAATACTTTAATAGAGAGTGTTCTTAAGAAATTCCCATTTCTAGGGTGTAATTAACTATGGAATCTTTCTTCCATAGGGAACTAAGGAACATAAAATAAACCCTACTTTATTTTTTTCATGTAAAGTAAGGGAAAGATCTCTAGTATATGCGAAGACTCATCTGCCTTAAGAGTCCTTGTTATGTGTTTAGGCCATTGTAGGGTGATATTTCTATTTTTCAAGATAGTACATCATGGCTCAATGTCATACCCAATCACTTCAATAAGTATCCCCTAAGATCTATGTGGTGTCCACGGCTCCAAATTAAAGCACCATGGAAAGCTTCACCAAGATGGTGGTCATCCTCATAGTTCGATGCCTGTGTGTAATCAAAGAAGTTGTCCAATTTAAGGATTGGAGCAATATGATTTCATGGTTTCAAAACCTAATTAGTTTCTAGTTTATTTTGAGTTTTACCTAAGGCTTTATTTAATGTGAAGTTTCAATTTTTTTTTATTTTTGTTTCAGTTGTTTAGATTTAAGTTGGGTATAAAATTTAATTTTACCTATGAGCCTAATCGTCCAAGCATTCAATCACAGGAAAGTGTGACACAAAAAGAAACATAGAAAAATAAGTTGATTCTATTGTGCACCCAAAATAAATCAAGCCAATTTAATTTAATAAAAAGGCCAATGGGGTCGGGTACTGTTGTACACCCCGAAAGAAAGAAAAAATGGGCAGCCAAGCTCTGCTCTTATACAGTCCGGCCTAGAACTACAAGTCTAGATCTATGGGTCTTCTTTCTAAAATAGTTTTCTTCATCAAGGACATCCATTGGGCTTGACAAAGGACCACTAAACCTAACTTCTAGTAGGGTCAGCTCCTACTATTCCTAGACCCCATAGATTTGAACCTAATTCTAAGCACAAATTTACATTTTGATTTCAAAATTAATCCTAAGCCTTGCAAAACAAATGTTAGCAAAATATAAATAGCACACCGCAGTTATATTTTATAAATGTATGGACTTAGCATTAACTTCTTACCAAGTTCACTTATCCTATGGGCTATGCTTAAGGACTTAATCGCACCTGCAAGAAAATAACCTTTTAATTTATTTATAATAATAGTTATTTATAGAATATCCTAGATAGATAATGTTAGATCTAATAAGATCATCCTATCATTCAATCTAGGAAAATAATCCTAGACATGTAGTTTAAAATAGTACACCACAAAAACACATAATATCACAACACATCAGTGGCAATCATATTCTTATAGAATGACCTAACCTAAGACTAGGGTGACCTAATGATCTAGTGTGTGAAGAAAATAGGCTTGTGTAGTAAGACTTTGTTAGGCCCCTTTAGTTCAAGTTTCAATTTGGAGTTTGAATTTGTTTGAATTTTACCTTTGGATGGTTTCAATTTAAATGATTTAGTGATTTATTTTCATTTTCATTTCACTCTTATTTAGTTAAAGTGAAATTCAAGTTTTCAAGAATAAATGGTGGAATAAATCTCACTTTGGGTGGAACCTATTCTATTCAACATCTTGACTCTTAATGGAATGAAACCTTCATCCTAAGAATTAGTTGAATTAAATAATTCAAATAATTAACAAGAACTTAATTAAATAACAATAAATCAACCAAATGTCCAAAAATTATGAAAGAACCCCCATTAGAAACATCTTTCATAGAAGAATCAATGAAAAATGAAATTCCCAAATGACCATCAAATTAAGCCTAATTTAGGTTTTAATGAAATTATTAAAACCTTAATTACACCGTAATTATGAATCTAATCAAAATGAAACTTTACAAACATGAAATTAGCATTGAACCTCACTTGTCATAAACATTTCAGACCCAATTGACCTTTGTGGGAATACTTGAATTTCTAAATTTTTAAGTCAATATAAATCAAATAATTAACAAAAGAAAATCCATAAATTCATCAAATCATGAAATAATGCCAATTAATCTTAATCAAGCATCAAAAAATATTTATGGTTCTCCAACATCCTAAATCAAATAACTTAATTATGTCCATACTTAAACTTTTAAGAAACTAATAATGAAATGTTAAGTTTAATTAAATTCATAATTAAACAAACCAATGAAACTTTAATCTCCAATCAATCTAATAATAAATTCAAACATTAACCTAAGTATCTTAAGTTAACATAAATTAAATCAAATGAAATCAACAAAATTCAACAAACCTAAACATAAGTTAAACCCAAAACATTAATGTAAACTAAATGAAATAATTCAACAAAAATCAAAAGAAATAATCCAACCAAGTCAAATTAAAAGAACAAACTAAACCAAGAATGAAAATTATATCAAATCAAAAGAATGAAATGGAAAATCAAATTCCAAAGAAAAGAATTCATCTTAAAATCTAAACTAAATTCAACCCTAAACCATCTAAATGATACTAAAAGGATTAATTAAGATACTTAAAGATCTTAATTAGACCTTCGGGATGAATCTTCATCTTAGGATGAAGGTTTCATTTCACTAGGGGTTAGGATGTTGAATAGAATAGATTCCTCCCAAAAGTGGGATCTTTTTTACTCTTCATTTTTGAAAACCTAAACTTCACTTTAACCAAATAAAATGAAATAATAATTAAATTAGATAATTAAACCATTTGAATTGAAATAATCTAAAGGTAAATTTCAAACAAACTCAAATTCTAAATTGAAACTTGAACTAAAGAACCCTAGCAAAGCCTTACTACACAAGCCTATTTTATTTTACACACTAGATCATTATGTCATTAACCCTAGACTTAGGTTAGGCCATTCAATGATTCTTTATGATTCCTTGTGATGTGTTGTAAAGTGATGTGCTTCACATGTCTTCATGGTGTACTATTTTAGATTGCATGTCTTGGATTGTTTTCCCATTAGACTGAATGATATGATGTTCTTGTTAGATCTAACAATGTCTTCTATGGGGGGCTATGCTTGAAAGGACTGCTATCATAAATAAATTAAAAATGCTATTTTCTTGTAGGTATGCTTAGGTCCTTAAGCATAACCCATAGGATAGGGCATGGCAAGGTAATGCTAAGCCCATATATTTATGAAATATAACTGTTGTGTGATATTTGTATTTTGCCGACATCTTTTTTTGCAAGGCATATAAATTAATTTTGAAATCAAAATATAAATTTGACCTTAGAATTAGGTTAGGATCTATGGTCTAAGATTAGCAAGAGCTGACTGTACCAAAAGATAGGTGTAGTATGAAACCCAATGGATGTCCTTACCCTTATTTGGTTCATATGGATGGATAGAAATGATGCTAAATATAATGGTATTCTTATGAATCATAAAGCTTGCTCTGTTATCTATGCTTGATTAATGGCTATAAACAAAGCTATTGACATTTCTTTGCAAAAAGGTTTCTTCAGTATTTGGATTAAATTTGATGCTATCTTACTCATTGACATTATGAGCCCCATTTCATTTGAGATTGATTTTGATGATAACAAATATATGTTCAAGTTCTAAAATTATATTAATTCAAGTGAGACATGAAATTCTTCAAACTCAGATTCTTCAGTCAAATTGGGAAAATTGAAGCTATTGGAAAATAAAAAAAAATGTTTGTTTCACATGTTGAACCAGATATTTAGTGGAGGCATCGATCTGGAATTCTTGTGCAAGAAGAGCATGATGAAGAGGACACTATGGATGTAGAAGTCATCTATATGGTGAGACATATAGATGAACTGTCCCCTCAACACTAGCAGCTTCGTATATTGAACATGTTTTTTCTTAAAATATCTTCAACGAGTTTTTTGAGGATATTGGTCTCGATTGGCTGGCGAGAATTGTTTATGTCGAAGCCTCCATGAAATAGGTTCAAAGAACTGAGGCTGGGATTTGATCTGCACGACGTCGGATCGTACGTGAGCATGAAGCATTCAAAGAATTAATTGAATTGCCATTTGATTGGTACACACCTTGTATTCTTAATCTAGCAAAGGAAGGTTTAATTTCACATAAATGGTCTAAACACAAGTCAGAATGCTTCAAAAAATTATGAGACCCCACTTTACTCATAAAAAAATGCAAGAATTGTCAATCAAGGCCTAGATTAGGCTTCGATATAGTAGGCCTAGTGGTGATGATGATTATTGCCGTCATCACTAATCATTTAGAATATGATAGGTTCTTCTTAGATCATAATAACTTATCCGAGGAGGTGTGTTTAGAAACTTTAGAGGATCCAGATGATCTCCAAGTCAAAGATGCAACCCCTAAATTTGAAGAAGAAATCAAATCAACCATCGATGAACTTAAAGAAATCTGCTGAGAAAATTTATGACACCACGTAGATCTAGACTTGTAGCTCTAGGCCGGTCATATAAGGGAACCGCTCTACTAGTCTAATCTTTCTTCCCGGTGTCGCGATACCCATCTACATTGGCCTTTTATAAATTAAATTGGCTTGATTTATTTTGGGTGTGCAATAGAATCAACTTTCTTTTCTAAGTTTTTTTTCTATGTTGTTCTTTCTTGTGATTGAATGTTTGGATGATTAGGCTCATAGGAAAAACTAAATTTTATACCCAATTTAAATATAAACAATTGAAATAAAAATATAAAAAAATTTGAAACTTCGCATAACTAAAGTCTTGGGCAAAACTTAAAATCAATTAGAAATTAATTAGGTTTTGAAATCATGAAATCATATTGCTCTAATTCTTGAATTTGGCAACTTCTCCTATTGCACATAAGGGGAATCTAACGTGAGGATGACCACCTTCTTAAGGAAGCTTGCTTTCTATTATTGATTTGGCCCATAATCATTTTAATTGCATGGCATTAGGCATAAAAATGGAAACCAAAGACCTAAAATGAATATTAAATGAAAGCTTATAAAACTCTAAACATATATGCATTAGTTAGATGCATTTTACACCCTACATGATCTTAGAGATTAGAGAGTGAGTCTAGATTCATAGATTCCCTTCTTTAAAAAAAATAGCAGCCTACCCATCTTGCATTTATGAGATCTAGCATCATGAATTCAAAATATGCTTAGGTGGTGTTAGCGTATAGCTTCTTCAAGAAGGTTGTAAGTCCAGAAAAGTCAAGAATAGTATAGTTCCCTCAAGTGAAAGGAATGGCCAATAATTTCCAAAATGGAACTAGGTCGAGCATTTAACTTGAGTCATAAGCACTTGTAGAATAGGCTCTAAAGCATCCTTCTCAAAGTAAGTCTTCAACCCTTGGCATTTCTACGGTCTTGTGCTACTAGAATCCAATCCCTTGATTTCTAAAAAATATCAATTGAAAATCTAAATTAAATCCCAAAATTTAAATCCTAATAATAGGATAGTTGAAGTGCTTACTAGGCATCCCAATATCAATAGACATTTCTTACTTCATCTCAATTGGCCTCCCAAAGAACTCTTTCCAATTTGAATCATTCCCAATTGGAAATCCCAAATATCAATCTTTTAAAAATTGACTTAGAACTCCTTAGAAATAATAACTTATTTCTTTATCAAGAGAATTCTTAGAAAGAGACCCTTCTTAGGATGTAATTAACTATAGGGGCTTGCCCATAAAAAGAACCATGAACCTAGTTTAAATTAAACCTTATTCTACTTTTCATGTAGTTCATGATAAAAATCTCTAGTACATAAAAGACCTATTAGCCTTAGGATCCTTTTATTAAATGATCGAATCCATTATATGAAAACATATTTATCTTCAAAGATAATATTTTATTCATTAATGATGCATTTGATCATCTAAATAAGAAATTCCTAAACTCTACGTTGTGTCATAAATTTTCTCGATTTCTTTAAGTTCATCGATGGTTGATTTGATTTCTTCTTCAATTCGGGTTGCATCTTTGACTTGGAGATCATCTGATCCTCTAAAGTTTCTAAACACACCTCCTCGATAAGTTATTATGATCTAAGAAGAACCTATCATATTCTAAATGATTAGTGATGACGGCGAATCATCATCGTCCCTAACTACTATATCAATCTAGGCCTTGATTGACAATTCTTGCATTTTTTTATGAGTAAAGTGGGGTCTCATAATTTTTTGAAGCATTCGACTTGTGTTTAGACCATTTATGTGAAATTAAACCTTCCTTTGCTAGATTAAGAATACAAGGTGTGTACCAATCAAATGGCAATTCAATTAATTCTTTGAATGCTTCATGCTCAAGCTCTACATCAACTTCCCAGCTTGAGGATGTTTCTCCTAGATAAAACCTTTGAGATTTAGAATTTGCATATATTTTGGTAACTTCCTTAACTACTAAGCCCTTAACTTTCTATGAGGATAGTGGGGTTAGAGCTAAGGCAACCATATATTGTCTAATAATTTCACATAAATAAGATTTAGATGCACTTATGCTTTGCTTAAGGACCCGATATTCTTCATTGTCAGGATCTAGTGTCACTGCCAATGAAATCCGCTAATGTAGAGAGGTAGCTACTACGTTCACTACATAGGACTCATCCTTTGAACTAGATTCCAAGTTTATGTAGATGAAAGGTATACTTCTAGATTCTAGAATGAACCTCTTGGTAGGTGGTAGGTATGGAGGTCTACCACCCCTAGGACTCCCTCTAGACTTTTCTCTTTCCTCTAGTGGAGGTGGGTCATCCTCCCCACTTCTTCACATGGAGTGACAAACCAGAGTGGAATCTAATCTTGGTTATGTCCTCCCTAATGTCTTCTTCTCAATCCATTTTCTTTTCTTTCTTTTCTTTATCTTTTTCTTTATCATTTTGATTAAGTTCTTGAGAAAACATTTTTTATTTCTAATGGAGGGTAAGAGGTCGCATCCTCATAAATCTCGACCTCATATACTGCAAATAGTTTGAGGTCTCCTTTGACATAAAATATTAAATCCCATCCCTGATGAACTTGATACACTGATGTAAGGAGGATAGAACCATGTTATTCTTATGAATCCAAGGTCACCCTAGCAAAGCATTGAAAGATGTATTAGAGTCTATTATATGAAACTTGGCTTTAATCTTCCAATCGCCTCATCTCCAAAGGCAACATTATCGAGCCTAAGGCCCTCTCACCTTGTTCATTAAATCCTTTCAATGTCAATGATGTAGAACATCATGTGGATCCAAAAATTTTAGTTCAAGGTCCATTTACAAGATCTTAAACTAAAGCCTAAGAAAATTCAAGAAAGAAGAGGGCTTAGCCCATTAGCCTAATGGCCCATTTTATGATTTCATCTTTTTTTATTTATGTAATTTTTAATTTTCTTATAGAAACTCCATGTTAGAAATTTTGAATTTAACAATTCAAAGCATGACATGTGAGATGGTTGAATCCACATAAAATAATAGCATGTGAAATTGGTGGATAAAATAAAATAATAAGGCAACTTAATGCTTTACTTTAATGTGGCCACCCATCTTTTCCTCCGTGTTTTGAATTCTTCTCTTTTGAAAGATGTTTGTAATGGCTATAAGTAGCCCCCTTGTTAAAATGAAAGGAGATCTTTTGGTAATTACAAATTATTTGAGTTGTTCTTGTGGTTTTAGAGCTTAGTGGCCAAACCTTGACAACCCTTGGTGGAAACGCTAGTTATCCAACATATCTTCTTTCCTCACCTAAAATACCCAAATTCTCTCAATCTCACCAAAAGAAAGAATGCCCACCTCCATCAAATTTGGTATCAGAGTGAAGCTTGGAAGAAGAAAATTTGGTCAAAAGTTTTCTTCAACAAAGGAAGCATCTCAAGTGGTGGGCTTCTCTTCAAACTTGTGAGTTTGCTTGGACTTGTGAGGTTAATTAATTTTCTTTTATATGATAGTTTAAACACATATTAGTATCTTGGAAAGATATATATTCCTCACAAGTTTATGGTGATGCAGAAAATTCTAATTAGTAAGCTCCATTATATAATTTAGTCAATTTCTTATTGTGTAAACTATTACCAACCCCCCCCCCTTCCCCAAAACAAAAAAAAAATTAAGAGAATACCTTAGTGAGGTAGTGCTTCACCCTAAAAACAACCTAGCCATTAGTGTAAATCAAAATCTAATTGCTTGCTTTATTATTATTTATGGTTAATTTTAGAAGTTTTTTTATTAACTTATGATAACTTGCTTTCTAAAAAAAGAGGCTTAATAAATTTGAGCATTTTTATTCATTGCATTAAAAAAATAAAAAAATTCCATGCATAACAATGCAAGTGTGTTAAACTTGCTGATTTTGGAAGCTAAATAGAACTTTATCAAAAAGACCTAAACTGTCTAAGGAGTGCATGGGATGTAAGTGGTCTTGTACCCCACTCCACCTCCCCCCCCCCCCCCAACTCTTAGCCTAAAATTTTACTTTCATTGAACAATTATATTATTATTTTTATCTTTGATCCCTTTTAATATATCTTTTTTTAAAAAAAATCTCATTGCACCAAAATCTATCTCTAAAGACCAAGTGAAAATTTTGACTAGATTAGTTGATGCCTTAGATCTTAGGATCCATGATAATGAATTAAAAAATCTACAAATATTAGAAGAAAGTAAAAAAAATCAAATGCAAGAACTTAAATAACAAATGCAAACTCTTATAGGTCATCTACAAAATAATAAAGTACCAATACACCTTTCCAATAAGGATAGGCAAGAAGATTCATATCCAAACCATAGTGAAAAGCAACCACTTAGAAGACCATCAATTATTAGAAAAGGTGGATGGGGAGAAAATTGTTTTAAGACTTTAGAAGACTCTAATGATCCATCTCAAAGAGTTAAAGTAGAAGCCCCAACTTATGATGGTATACATGACCCAAATAAATTTCTTGATTGGTTAGTTAAAATGGATGACTTCTTTGATTGGTATAAATAGATGATTACCAAAGGGTTACTTTTGCTAAAATTAAATTGATAGGATATGCTAAAATTTATTAAACAAATGCTTTAGCTAAAGAATAAGGATTAGGAAGAACAAACCTAACTTGGATAGAACTGAAAGAAATGTTAAGAGCAAAGTACTATCCTAGGCATCATGATAAGAAGCTACATAGTCAATTATTAAATTTGAGATAAGGTAATCATCTTGTAACTGTATACTTGAATACTTTTGAAGATCTAGTTTCTAGAATTGATTGTGCCGATAATGATTGGCAATTAGCCAATAAATTTGTTATTGGACATAGGACTGACATTAGAAATGAAGTTGAATTATTTGACCCATAATCTTTAGAGGAAGCATTTCATTATACCTTATTGGTTGAACAACAAAAGAAATATGCATCCATCTCTAAAACTAAAAGTCAAGTGCCTTCCATTTCATCCCATAAATCTATTATTAGACCCTTATCTAAATGGCTTGACCCCTTTGCCTAAAACTTCAAGTGAAGGGAGCTCGAGAGCACTAGGAAGTAATATGTTTTAAATGTCATAAAAAAGGTCATATCCAAAATTAATGTAAAGTTCAAATCTTATTTTTAGAAGAAGTTGAAAACCTAATAGATGATAATCTAGAAGAAGTTTATGATGACACCCAATTATCTGATGAAGAATTAGAATTAACTTATGACACCTCAGGTTTATGTGATGACATTTCTTACTATAATTAAAAATGAGGCAGAAGATTAGAAGAGAAAGAACATTTTTAGCATGTATGTTTTGTGTAATGAAAAGAGATGTAAGTTAGTTATAGATGGAGGAAGTCCTATGAATGTCATTTCAACACACACCTTAACTCATGCCAACCTAAAATATGAACCTAACCCTGAACCATTTCATGTTAGCTGGGTAAATCATGCACATCTTCCCATCATCAATTGATGTTTAGTTCCAATTAAAATAGGAAGCTATTAAGAACAAATTTGGTGTGATGTTCTCCTTATGGACATTGCTCATATTCTCTTAGGATGACCTTGGCTGTATGATATGAATGTTATTCACTATGGTAGGAAAAATACTTATATTTTTAAACATAATAATAAGACTATTAGACTTCTACCAATAAAGCTAGTAAAGAAACACCCTCCATAGCACCACACAAAATAACTTCTTACTTGCAACCTAAGTCTCTATTGAAGAAAAAAATGCCAAACTTTAATTAATTATCATAGAAAATCCTATTATTAGGGTTAATACTAACTTTTTTTAATCTTATTTTAAAACATCTATTCTTCCTTCTTTGACCCCAAAGATAGAAATAATAGGTTTTGGAGTGTAATGAAAGGAATTTTCTAATCCATTTCTCTTTCACTTATTACATGTAAAAGAAGTCATACTATAATGAGAGTCACATACACATATGGTCTCTTTCTTCTCGATTTTAAAATATTGCACCTAATGAGCTTCCGATAAGCTACCTCCTCTCAGAGACATTCAACATACTATTGAGTTCTTACCCAGTTCATAACTTCCTAATCTTCCACATTATAGGATGAACCCTACCGAGCATGTTGAGATTAAAAAACAAGTTGAGGAGTTATTAAAAAAGGATTTTATACAAGAGAGTCTTAGCCCATACGGTCCAAACTTTATTAACTTAAAAGAAAGATGGAATATGGAAAATGTGTTTATGGTCGCAATAAATAAAATTACTATTAAGTATAGGTTTCTTATTCCCGATTAGATGATAAGTTAGATTTAATCTCGAGACAAATCTTTTTTCAAAGATTGATCTAAAAAGTTGATATCATCAAATTGATTAGATCGAGATGAGTTAAAGATGGCTTTAAGACCCTTGATGGACTTTATGAATGGCTTGTCATGTCCTTTGGACTTTCAATGCTCCTAGCACTTTTGAGATTAATGAATACTATTCTATATAATAATTTCTTGGTGGTGTATTTTGATGATATTCTAATTTTTAGTCCAAGTAAAATGAGCATCTAAAATACAAAAGTCTCAAAAATACTTAGAAAAGAGAAATTATACATTAATTTTAAAAGTGTTTTTTTGTTAAGGTAATCTTTTAGGCTTTACTAAATATCCTTAAAAAAAAAAAAAAAAGAAGCTTTCATGGTTTATCAAATTTAGAATTTAGTACCATTGTTATAACCTATCATTAGATAAATTTTGTTGGACTCCATCCAAAGGCTTTAGAGCAAATTAAAGTTCTTATCACTTCTGCACCAATCCTTAAGCTTCATGATTTTTTTAAAGCCTTTGAAGTGACATGTGATGCTTTAGGAATTGGGACAGATGCAAGTTTAAGTCAAGAGAATCCTCCTATCACATTCTGTAATAAAAACTTAAATGAAGCCAAATAATGATATTCCACTTATGATAGGGAGTTTTATGTTGTAATTCAATTCTTAAGGCATTGGCGACACTATCTCTTACATAGAGAATTAATACTTAATTTTGATCATCATCCCTTCAAATTCATTAATACTCAACAAAAATTAAGTCATAGACATGCAAAATGGGTTGAATTTTTACAAGACTACTCTTTTGTTCAAAAGCATAAACCTAGAATTGAAAATAAACCTATTGATGCTTTATCCAACATAAACCTAATGTTTCCCTCTTTAGAATTGAGAATCCTAGGATTTGATATAATTAAAGATGATTATATTGTGTGCCCTAACTTTCACCTAATTTATCACACCTAGATAAACCAATTACTTTACAAAGAACATTTTTTAATAACAAAGGGATATTTATATAATGGAAAACAATTATGTCTTCTTCGATCTTCTCTTAGAGAATTTCTTATCACCAAGCTATACGTTGGAGGTGTAGCTGGTCATTTTGGAAAGGATAAGACCATATGTTTATTAGAAAATAGATTTTATTGGCCTTCAATAAAATGAGATGTTCAAAAATTAGTGGCTTAATGTTTAATTTGTAAATATGTTGAAATTATCAAACAAAGGTCTAGACAATACACTACCTTACCTATTCTTTATAGTCCTTGGGAAGACCTATCAATGAATTTTATTTGAGGATTACCTAAAATAGCTCTAGGACATGATAGCATTTTTGTTGTAGTGGATAGGTTCTCAAAAATGGCTCATTTTTTACTTTGTTCAAAAATAAATGATGCTTCTTATATAGCCAAATTATTTTTTTAGAAAATAGTGTGACTCCATGGTCTCCCTTTTACCATTATTTCTGACAAAGATGCTAAGTTTGTCTCATAGTTTTGGAAAAAATTATGAAAATTATTAGATACAAAATTAAAAATTTCTTCGCATTTCACCCGATGGACAAACTAAAGTAGTCAATTATACCTTAGAAATTTGCTTAGATGCTTGGTAGATAAAAGTTTAGGAAATTTTGATTACATTTACCAACCTTAGAATTTTCCTATAATAGTACTATTTCTAGAACTACAAAAAAATCACCATTTCAGATAGTCTATTGTCAAAACCCACGACAACCAATAGATATAACAAACCTACCATCTCATGTATTTTGATGTAGCATTCTCATTTGCTAAAGATTTTCATAGCCTCCATGAAGATTTAAAAAAGAAAATTACTATAAGTAATGAAAATTATGCTTCTATTGCAAATCATAATCATTCAATGAAAGAATATAAAGAAGGTGATTATGCATTGATTCACATTCGACCTGAGCGTTATCAAACCACTAAATATAAGAAATTACATGCACGAGCTTATGGTCCATTTAAAATTCTTAAGAAAATTGGAACTAATGCTTATCACCATGATTTTCCTGCTGATATGCTCATTCATCCAATTATTAATATTGAAGATATTCTATCATATGAAAGAATTAGCAAACCCCCACTTTTTCAATCAACCTTTTAGCGGATATAGAGATAGCCCTCTTTCTTTGAAGTTAACTATATTATCACCAGGAAGCACCCATTAATCCAACTTCTGAACATCATTTTTTAGTTTGTTAGAAGAATAAGCCACCAGCAGAAAACACATGGTTGACCGATACTGATTTAAAGACTCTGGCCCCATAATTATTAGAAGATTTCTTCAATTTAAACTCTACAGAGCAGAGTTCAATTGAGCCCAAGGGAATTGATGTGATATCATGTGGATCCAAAATTAAAGCTCAAGGTCCATTTACAAGATCTCAAGCTAAAGCCCAAGAAAATTCAAGAAAGAAGAGGGCTTAGCCCATTAGCGACAAGGCCCATTTTATGATACCATTTTTTTATTTATATAATTTTTAATTTTCTTCTAGAAACTCCAAGTTTGGAATATTGAATTTAAAAATTTAAAGCATGACAAGTGAGGTGGTTGAATCCACATAAAATAATAACATGTGAAATGAGTGGATGGAATAAAATAATAAGATAACTTAATGCTTCACATTAATGTGGCCACCCACCTTTCCCTCCATGTTTTGAATTATTTTCTTTTGAAAGATGTTTATAATGGCTATAATAGGCCCCCTTGCTAGAATGAAAGGAGATCTTTTGAAAATTACAAATTATTTGAGTTGTTCTTGTAGATTGAGAGCTTGGTGGCCAAACCTTGGTAGTCCTTGATGGGAGCGCTAGTTATCCAACATATCTTTTTTCCTCACCTCCAATACCCAAGTTCTCTCATTCTCATCAAAAGAAAGAATGCCCACCTCCATTAGTCATCTTCTTTTATTAGAGTTTAGATATGTCAATCCTCAAGTAGGCAAGGGTTCATAGACTTATAATGTTCATTAATGCACCCAGATCAACCAGCACACTGGATAGCATGAACTTGCCAACATCCATAGTGATGTAGAGGGAGCAGTTGTGCTCTATTGTCCCTTGTAGTAGGTCTTCATCTTAGAATGTGACTCATAGGATTTCTTTTGAAAAACATGCCTCCTCTCCAGCTAGATTAATAGTGGCCAACTAAGCTAAGCATATTTCAGGGTCAAACAATGCTTTAATTAGTGAATTCCTCATTTCTTTGGTTAAAATAAAGAGCATCATATATGCTTAACTTAGCTAGCCACTTTCTAAGATGTGTTAGGATGTTGTAGTCAACTTTGGTTGGTCCTTCACAAGCATATCCAAGGGCGGAGCAGCTTATGGAGGGGTTATCTGTTCACTAGAACTAATGATCTATTTACCCTTATCTTGAGGTGCCACCCTAGGAGGCAGAACTTTTCCACTATGAAGGTTAACTTCAATTACTTTTTATGATGAGGAGCTTATGGAAAGTTCTACCTGCTCATTGGGTATACCGATAGCTTCACCTAAAGTATCATAATAGTCGAATGACTCCAAATCTATCTCAAGTGGTGAGCCCTGGAGATTTAGAAAAGGGTAATCTATTTCTGAATTAGAATGGAATTGATCAAAATTATTTACATTATTATTACATGGAGAACTATCAATGGGAATAAAATTGCTAAGATCTTTGAAAGTAGACAGGATGTAAGTGGAATTATTCTTCTTCATTGATTTCTTCAATTTTGGAGGTACATGATAAAAGTCAAGCAAAGTAAGCGGTATGAGTGGCTTGCCGCAGATACAATACTCCTATTGATGGAGATGGAGCTAGTAGATGTGGTAGTTACAATGATGAGAGGTATAATGCTAGACTCGGATGATGGTGGTGCTATGGAACTATCACAAGCATGTGATGGTTGTTGTTGTTACTAGGCTTCCACCCTCCCTGAGTTATCCCTCATAATTGGTAGACCTTCTTTAGTGTTAGAGGTCTGAGCTAAGTTAGGCCCTGTAAAGAAAGTTTCTTGATTTTATAAATGATCTTTTTAGAGGTATGGGATAAAGAGATATCTCAACCTCCTTTCATCCTAAGAGGATCAAATGTTTCCCAAAGACTAATTTAATGAAACCGAGGAAGGTTATTCCACTATGAATTCTTTGGGGATCACTATGGCTCTTGACTTGTAGCCATGCTCAAGCCAATCCATGAATGTAAAGCAATCATCTAAGATATGGCTTAGCGGTGGTAGGAGTGGTTAGGATCATCACTCCTACCCACTTCCGTCAGCTTCCTAGGCTCATGTAGCTAAAAAAATTAAGCTTTTTTAGAAGGTTCTTAAAGATTTTCTTGACTACTTGCTTATTGAATAAATATGGCTTGTTGAAGATTTTCCCGACTACTTGCTTCTGAATAAATATGGCTTGTTGAATTTAGCAAGAGTAGGTGGATAATAGTTACACGGTGGTGAATACTAGTATCACTACTATGTAGGCTAGAGTGGCCTTTATGGTGACCAAGGTAGCAGAAAAGGAAGTCGGAGTGGAGGCTGCCGAGCTCTAGGCCTCTCAAATTGTGCTCTAACTGGCTACATCCCCTTATCCACTACTACTATTGTATCTGGCTTCTTCTTAAACACTTTCTAGGGCTTAGCCTTGGATGACTAGTCTGAGAAGGGTAACTGCTTGGCTTCCTCTTATAGATTAGCATTCTTTCTAATTAACTTCTCAAATATCTTAATAGTAAAGCCCTTGAGCATGAAGGAGGTTGGCCTTAAATATTCTTGAGAAAAATTTCAATGGCATCGCTCTCAACATGATTTGCATTTCATACTCAGGTTTCACCACCAAAAAATATAATCAATAACAAACTCGTTTGGTTTTTCTTTCTACAATGAGGTCCCTTACAATCACTCTTTCTTGAGCTCCCTATGAATATCTTGATAAAAGCCTCTAGCTCTATAAAGGATTTTATTGAACCATTGGGAAGTTCAGTGTATTAATCAAAGGTGACTCTAGAAAGGCTACTAACAAAATACCTAAAGAGGAAGGCGCCACTACCAGTGTTACAACAACTAGCCTTGTGGTGTGTTATATGTTTCCTAGGGTTACAACTATCATCGAATATCTTGAAGGATGGTGGCACAAAATCCTTGGGGTATTTAACTACATCAAACTCCTTCGAGTAAGGTCTATCTTTTGGAATCGATAAGCTCCCTTGGGCCTGTGCCAATGCTTCTTTCACTTAATGTTCTACCATCTGCTTGATGTCATTTTCATACATGGAGGTACTATTGGCTATCTTTTTATGTAGGCTACCAGTATCCTCATCCATTGAAGTAGTGCTCTTAGGATGGTCTGGGCTATATACTAACTCAGGTCTATCAGCCTCCATAGGAGTGGGTTGAAAGACAAGTGCTTGATTTTGTAATGCTAACACAACTTCCATCAACTCCTCCACTCTCCATTTCATTCAATCAATCTGATCATCTTTAAGTTTGATTTGTTGAAGAAGGCATTGAGTTGAGTCTAATGCCTCACCTTCCTCAACTACAATGCCCTGAGCTTCTTAGCTAGGCTATTCTCTATGCAAGGATCCTCAGGTATCAACCATGTGGACTTCAGTGGTATCATCCAAAAGGTCATCCTCATTGACATTAAAGTCTATCATACTCCCCTCTTGGTCAAACTAGTCATTTCCAACTATATGCCTCACTGTAGCTCAATAGTCCTCTAATATTTGCTATAATGATTGATCCTCAACTCTAACTAGAATTACTAGGACATATGTTGGGTGATGACTCATTATTGGTGTGTCCTAAAGAGATGATGCATTGTATGTTTTCAATATGAGAAGTGCTATCTCTGACCAATTCGATAATCATTGGAGTCAACATGGCATTTTCTTCTTTCTTCTCCTCCTATTGTGGTGGTGGAGTGACTATGATGCTTTTAGGCTGCGACTCCTTCTTGTCTACCATTGGGATGGAAGGTTGAGTAGGAGAGCTCAGCCTTGCTTCAACTGGTAGAGTGGATGGAGTGTGGTCCTTAGGATGTAATTGTATCACCAAGGGGGATGACTTCTCTCCAGATACTGACTTATGGTATTTTACAGGTACTTCAAATGATGGGACATGAACTAGTGTTGGTGTTCGGTGAGTGGAGCGATGTGGTAGTGACAACACCGGCTACCTCTCTGCTAAAGGTCTTCTTCTGCGGCTGGAATAAATGAGAACTATCTAGTCTAAATGATCGGCTCTGTCAGCTCGCCAATCAAGATGGTCAATCAATGTTGAGGTTACTGACTGTCTAGCAAACCTTCTCCTATCTCTTTCTTGCTTAGGAAGCAACCTTGGCCTCTATGACCTTCTCTCTATATATTTAATCCTAACAATTCTAGGGATCACTCACCTCAGGTCATGAATGATGGCAGACTCAGATCATTCATGGACTCTCCCTACCCTTCTAAGTACGAACCTCATACTAGTATAGGGCTTCCTCCTCTCTTTATATAGTGTCTCATACTCTGCAAGTCATGGGGGTGATGTTGATATCTTCTTCACATACTCCTCTCTCTCTCTACAACTAAAAGAGGGTGAAACTTACTACCACCAAGAAGATGAGAGGTCTCACGAATGGACCCCTCTTCAGCTACATGGGAGGCTTCCTCAACCTCTTTGGCCATGCGCTCAGAATACTTCTTAATCTTTCTATTATTATTGTGGCACTGATTCTTAGTCAATAGGGCATGATGGGAGTTAGTGCTAACCTCCAAGGTGGGAGAAACAATCTCAAAAGCTAGGACTGACTTTCCTTTAAGAATTGGGGCTGCAAAAGAGGCGGTATTAGTCCTAACAAAAACGTGGTAGGCACAAGTGGTACTCATGGCATGGGAACCTCTAAGGCTTTTCTCTTTAGGGATAGGAACTTAATACTTGACTAGAGATCAAACTGCATAAGTGGCTTCTTGTAGGCCACCTCCTCCTTACTCACTATGTTGAGGGTAGGACTGTCACAAGCAATTTTAAAGTGTTCTAACCCAAGGCCAAACTTGATGATTAGGGATAAGGTGAGCATGGCCTAATCCATGGCCAAATCCACACCCAAAGTGAATGAGAAGATGAGCTTTCCGGATGACATGGTGAGAAAGTGCTTGAAGAGCTCGAGCTTTCCCTCTTTATTGTTGGAGAAGAAAGGCATAAGATTAGAGTTCATTCTTGTAATTATTATTTTGACTTAATTTTGAATTTTAACCCATCTAATAAATTTTGTTATGTTATATGGAGTTCATATATGTATTGGTGAGATTTGAAATTTTGAGAGGAAATGTCTTATTTAGTTTGAACTTCACATAAAGTGAGCTCAAATGAATTTTGAAGATGTTGCATGAACCTTACTTTGCCATGCTAGTGGCAAGAGGTTCTTAAAATTTTAGATTGACTTTATTTAGTTTATTTTAAGTGATTTCTTTGATTGATCCTTCTTACCTATTGGAGGTCCAATAGGGTTTTAGGATCTACTAGAGTAGGGTAGAAAAACCTAAAGGATGTTGTCCACACTTGCCTAAGTGCCTAAGGGTGATATATATTGGGTGCCCAATGAAAGGAATGATAGTCTTAAACTCACATAAAAATATAAGTCCATTATCGATGTTTGGAGATAATGATTTCTTACTAAAGTTGGAGAGAAGAACATTCCCCAACAGAGTCAATAAAAAAATCTATGGTGTTTTAATTTAGAGTAGGGACACCCGGATCTTATGGGTACTTATTGAAGTGATCAGGTGCAACATTAAGGTATGATGTACTATCTCAAAAGATAGAGACATCATCCTATAATGGATCTAATCACTTAATAAGGACTCCTAAAGTAAATGGGTCTACATATATACTATAGATCTTTCCCCTTCTTTACATCGAAGTAAAGCATGGTTTATTTTATGCTAGGTTCTCTAGTTCCCTATGAAGTAAGCTCCCATTGTTAATTACAACTTAATAAATGGGAATTTTTTAAAACAAAGTCTCGATTTAAATAGTCAATAAGTATCTCCAAAGATTTTGAAGCTAGAGTATTAAAGGATTGGGTACTTTTGGAAATCAAGTGAGAAAGTTCAAATAGAAAGACTTATTTATGGATTCCAAATGAGAATAAGTAGGAAACACCCATGATACTATGAAGCCTAATGAATGCTTCAATCTAACCTATAGTGAGGTTTTATTGATTTATTTTTTTAAAGTGAAAATTTACTTTTATTTAAGTTGGATTCTTTTTAGAATGCTTGGGCTTATAATCAAACAACACAAGATTGTGGAAATTCCTATGAGGTTAGGACTTATACTCAGAAAATAAGTAGCATCTAAATCTAAATCTAAAATGCTTTACCTAAGTCTAATTGGGAAAAAGGGACATAATGGTTTACCTCCACATGAGAGAATAGACTCAACTCGACTCTTATCGCTTTGAGTGGCAAACTAATACCATATGTGCTTTAAAACCATGTGGCGGTCTTATGTAGATGTAAGATAGCTAGGCTATTATTTAGTTAGGAAAGAAGCTAAGGTCCTAAACTCACTCCCTAAGAGGCTAGATAATGTTTGGTGTGCAAGCATGATTTATACTAATGTTAATAATTTTAAAATTTTGGATTATTTTGACACATTCATTTTGGACCAAGGCTTAGGACAATTATGCCTATATGCATGATAAAATTTAGTCATAGAATAAACAATTAGAGGAGGTGTTCTCCACTACAAGGGATCACCCTCAAAGGTCAAGCATATCCCTTATCATGCAAGAGTGCCATAATATGATATACATGTTGTGGTAACATACAAATTCAGCTAAGGGTTTCTAAATCTTTTATTATGTTGATTATAAACCAAGACTTTATGATGAGTTATAAATTATATTAAAATTTAGTTATGAATTTTTAGTGAGGATAGAAATTTTAATTTTATCATAGAGAGCCTATCACATCCAAGACACACATCAAATCATCACACTTTAAGAAACCTATGAAAAGTATGCCATTTCTATTGCATAAAATAAACATAATAATTAAACATTTAGATTCCCATTAATAGAATAAGAGGTGCATCACGGGTATCTGCCGTACACCTAGAAAGAAAGAACTTGGGTATCAAGCTCATCCACTTCAGACATCAAGCACTACATGGCCGGTTCTAGTAGCCCTTATCCCGGATAATTTATTGATCTGTTATACTACTACATTAGATGACTCCCTTTGTACTTTGTTGGCCCAAACCTGATGATGAAGGAAGATTCACTCTACTACCTCGACCATTATAATCCCTCTTTGAGATAAACTAACCACTATCGAAGCATTGCCTAGCTTTAATCTTTGCATCCCAAAGCTATGGCATTACATGCTTTCTTATAAGGTGAACTTGATCTCTAGGATCAATCCAAATATCTCATGACATTGTCGGCTATCACGGGGTTAGCACATTGGTTCATAATTTTATTGTATTTTAACATTACTTTCACCCAGATGCGATGAAAGGATAAGCATTATCTAATTTCTTAGCAACGCCCTACTTCTTGTTGACTCCCAGCTTAGTGATGACCTCCTTGATGAACAAATCATGAACTTAGGGACACTAGCATTCGCTAGGAGATGTATTTTGATGGTGCGACTTCCTCTCAAGGGAGAAGAACTATGATATATTATCTAAGAAAGGCAATGGTAGGACTAGTTCTCCTAACTCTGGGTCACGATGTGATGAGATTCTCATATCATCATCCAATCCATGTACCAACAATGAAGAATATGAGGCTTTAATTGCCGATCAGGTTAGCCATTACTCAAGCATCTAGAATATCAACATCTTTGGAGATTCTTAATTAGTCATCAAATTGTTGCATCCTATGAGGTTCTAAAGCTCCATCACTACCATAAGTACACTACGGAGTTGTTAGCCTAAATCCTAGAGGTTACCATTTATAAGATTCTTCAGGAGAAAAGTTGTAGAAGATGCTTTAGCCAAACTCGCCAAGGAGTTAGCATGCGGAAGATGAGTCCAAATTGATAAGGGTCCAAAAAATACAAGTCTTATCCCTTATTGATCTTTGAATTTGAGAGACTCTTTCTTGAAAAGGAGGTTATCATTACCAAAAGTATGAGTCGATTGGAGGCAACCATTCATGGATTATCTAAATATAAGAAAATTATCTCAAGAGAAGTCCCTAGCACATCGGTGTGAGCACTTTCCTATGTGGATGGCACTTATGCAAGTTCCTTTGATCATATATGGTAACATTGTTTGGAAAAACATGAAGCCGTAAGATCATGATCGAAGCTCATCAATCGTCGAAGATGAAAGCCAAGATCAAGACAGGATACTCGGATGTCGATGATCGCATCATAGACATAGCTAGAAATGCCATCAATGTCAGGTGCACGATGTGTTCTTACACCAACCACCCAACATTCTACACCCTACATTGGCTCATGGCCATTCGAGTGTTAGGATATTGACATAGTGGGTCCGATTGATCCTCCTTCTAAGGGTCACTAGTTCATCTTAGCTGCCACCGACTACTTTTCCAAGTCGACAGAGGCGATCCCACTTAGAGAGGTCACAGCTCAGCATGTGCTCTAGCTTATCAGGAACCATATCATATATAGGTTCGGGGTGCCTCGATGAATTATATCTGATACTGGAACTACATTCAAGAGCACAAAAATTAACAGCTTTACTCAGAGATTAGCATAGACTGGACATATTCTACCATCTACTACCCAAGGAAAAATGGCTTGGCAGAAGCTTTCAACAAAACTCTCATCCAAATATTAAAGAAGACACTCAACGATGATAAGCGATAGTGGCATGAGCAGTTGGTTAAAGCCTTGTGGGCTTACAACACCACATATAGAACTCCAACACAATCTACCCCCTTTCTCTTTAGTGTATGGGTTTGAAGCGATTCTACCGTTAGAAGTCAAACTCTGATCACTAAGGATAGTTGTGGGTAGCAAGGTTACAACAGAGTAGAATGCCAAGTTACAGTTAGAAAAGCTTGATGATTTGGAGGAGAGATGCTTACAGGCATGCCAGAACCTCAAGTTATACAAAGCCAAAATGATTCAAGCTCACAATAAGTTAGTCCTTCCTAGAGCTTTTCAAGTAGGAGAGTTTGTTTTAGTTCCAAGGAGACTAATTGTTGCTATATAAGATGGGAGCAAGTTTGAACCCACTTGGGAAGGACCTTTTGCCATAGAAAAGGCCTACCAAGGAGAATCTTATCACTCATAAATCATAAAGGCTGCTTCCAATCAACAGGCACTACCAAAATAAATATTATTCATAGATCTTGTTTCAAAACAATTATCAATGAAAATTTTCATCTCAAATTCCATCTCTTCAAATTGAAAACATCTTTGCTTGTGAATCCCGATGTGTTTAGGGTAGGTGTAAGGAACCAGAGCGGCATCCTATCCTCCATCAACATAATACAAACACAAACTATACACAATCACATAAAATAAATAAATATCTTTTGTCTCGGGATTCTTTGAGTTCTTAACATCCCAGTGACACTCACTTAGTAGATGCTCTAGGTCGCTAACATGCTATTGTTGTGTCACCGTGGTTCCTTATTTAGGAGGATGTAATACACTTTCTTCCCGACTTGACCATTGCACAATGATGAGGGCCTTATTAGTTTGGTAGGCTAATACTCATGTATGAGTCTGCTATGCCTTCTTCTTATACTTTACATTGGGCTTGCTTATGATAAGTTCTCCAATGGTTCTTTTCCTCTTAACTACTTCAACTTTGGGTCAAGTCCTCCCATGGGACTCCTCGCTTAGTCACCCTAGGTCGTAGCAAGCGTCCCGACAATAAACTATCCCAGTGATCATTTTCATCTATGAAGATGTAAATCTACACACCTTCTCGGATTAATCATCCTACACCGATAAGCACCTTAGGTTGGTTGGCTTTTATAGTGACACACCCAATACAATACATATGTAAGTCTTTATGCCATCTCCTTGAGTCGGCCACCGTACACCTATAGGCTTTATTTTATAGGGTCTAGGATAACACCCCTAGCAGAACCTCCCCTATGGGCACTCTATCTGGATCACATCCTTTGCAACCCCATTTAAACACTACCAGGGATACTCTTGGATTGGATAGTCCCCCTTTCCTAGTAACCACGCATGTGGTTGGATAATCTGTCATGTGGATATGTAGATTCTTCGTTGGTCTAGATATAGGCTAAGGCTGATATAGCCCCTTCTCAAGATGGTCCCTTGTACACCAATACAGTCTACACAAACATATAAGATATATATATTTGCTTATGGATTAGGAGGACACCCCCCAGTGGTACCTTTTCCCAAGCAGGCATTCTATCTTCAGGGCAGTGTCAGCAAAACTCCCTATAGGAATTGCCTGACTACCCTTGAGTTGATATTAGTCCTCAGCAGCATTCACTCAGTAGTTGCCATAGGTCAGGTTCAGTTTGTTGTGCTACCAGCAGATCACCCCAACAGTTGCTCCCCACTTTGGAAGATGTAAGTTTGCTATGCTTTCTTCCTAGCTCAGTTGTTGCATCGGGAGATTGGATAACTTTACCCGTGGTCTATAGACTATCCCTTTGGATTTGTAAACCGAGATAGGATGAGGTTGATATAGCCCATTTTCAATGGGCCCATCTAATAGGGTCCATCAAATTAAAATAATATTAATTTATTTTGAGTTGATATGAGTCCATAGAATTCACTTTGTCTCCATAGGTCGAATTCAATTTATTATGCTACCAATAGATTACCCTAATGATTGCTCCCCATTTTGGAAGATGTAAGTCTACTACACTTTCTTCCTAGCTCAGTCATTGCACACTGAGATGCAACCTTTAGGTTGGATGGTCTTACCCCGTAGCCAGTAGACTATCCCTTTGGATTTGTAAACTTGAGATAGGCCAAGGCTGATATAGCCCCTTCTTGGTGGGTCCATCGCACACCGACAGGGTCCATAAATTAAATTCACCATATCCCCAATGAATTCGAGCTCATATATCCAGTAGATATGCCCTCAACCTCAAACCAAATTAAATCAAATCATATCCTTTTCCGGAGTCCCAAATCACATAAACAAATCAAATCTTATACCCAATGAATGCCTACCAAGCAAATCTAACTCCGAAATGGATACCTCCATGAAATCAAACTCACATAACTTAAACCTACTTCCCTAGTGGAAGGTTCATACACCAATCCCCGATGGATTATAGATTCTAATCCTCAGTGGATCTTCTTTCCATAAATCATATGATCAAATTCAAACCCTTATCCCCAGTGGATAACCCAAACCCACTTCCTTAGTGTAGGTTCATATACCCAATCCCTTAGTGGATCCCTCCTTCCTCTCTTATTCCCTTGGCATAAGTTGAGTTGCATTTCACTAAGATCATGATTATGTCAACATCTTGAGTTTAAGTATAGATCATTTTCATTAGCATTTGTAATCCTTTGGACGTAGTTGATCATCTCAATCAACGCCAATACGTGTGGTGTGCCTTGTTAGTTACACCCCACCTACTGGTGGTTCTTTTATTGACCTCACATTTGGAGTGAGTTCTCAATTTCCTCATCATAGATCTAGGACTCTTATAGATACTAAGAGTTTCTTAGTCTTAAGACACTTCTAGTGATTAGGTGAACACTTAACTTAAGCCTAGAGACTTAGAAGGGTTAGCCATAGAGGTAGGTTATGTCTTAAGGATTTAGGGAGACTTGCCCCTCCTATGGCCTAAACCCAACCTATGTTCACCTCCTCAAACCAAACCACAAATTCAATCCAAATTCCAAATAAAATTAATGAAACCCATGATCAAATCCAAAACCAGACCTATGTTCACCTACCTAAGCCTATGAATTTATCTTGTGGGCCCCACCAAATTCAAATAAATTTAAATTCAATTGATTTTCTCCAAGATCAATTCAATCCCTCAATCATTTATTAAATTTGAGTCCAAACTCATCCAAATGATTGAAACCCTAGATCAAATTTAAACTCTCAAATCCTCCTTAAGCCTTATGATTGAATTTCTCCATCCACAACTTGATTGATCTCTTTTGTAAATCAATCATATCTTCATTTATAATCACAAATATAAATGAAATATAAACTCAAATAAACAAAACCAAATCAACCTAAGTCTAAATCCAATCAAATCTTAAGCTAACCCATATGGACCTACCTCCAATGGCTTAGCCAAAGCTTAACCCAAATCAACCCAAACTTAATTGATTTTCTCAATTATATACTTAATTATCTTGACAAATATAAATGAAACCCACATTCTAGTGATCAAAACTAAATCAAACTAAATCAATTTCCTTCTAAGCCCTTTTGACCTACCTCTATGAGCATAGTCAAATTTGCCTTCAAACCATTCCAAACTCAAGTGATTTTCTATAAGTAATTTATATCTTCATTTATGTTCACAAATATAAATGAAATATACATTCAAATAATACCAAATCTAGAATTAAATCCAAACCCAATTTAAACCCTTTAAGCCAACCCACCTAAATCAAGCCAAAATCAATTATTTTCTCTTGAATTAATCATTCCTTTGATCATCTATCCAAATATAAATGAAACATATAATAATCAAGCCAAATTGAAATCAACTCGAGTCAAGCCCAACTTACCTTTTAACTTAAAAATTTCAAATAAACCAAAACCTATCATAGCCCAAATTGATTGTAATTGGATTTATATTTCAATCCTAAACTCAAATATAAACTCAACTAAACCTTAATCAAACCAAAACCAAGCCAATTGACCCAGTTAGGTCCACTTGATCCAAACTAGCATAAAGAACACATTTGAACCAAATTCAAATCCAACAAATTGGATTGAACCAATCCCATCCAAACCTCATACCATGATCATTGATCACCCTAGGATCATCAATTGCCTTAAATTAGGTCAAACCAAGTCAACTTGGTCATTTAACTAAGTCAACCCTTATGAAACACAAAATAGCCAAAAAATCATCCTACACCAAATCAATTGAAACTATTGATTCACACTAACTCATAATCAATGATTCAACATGACTTAACCATCAATTGAGCCGAAATAAACCTAATTAGTCATTTGACCCAAATTGACTGAAAGGTTAAAATAGGTCAAATCATGATCCAACCCAAATTGATTGCATCCAATGGCTCAAGTTCATTTCAAATTGATTATTGAACTTGACCAAATAATTGAACCCATTTTGGTCAATTGAATTGACCAACTTAGCCCAAATTGACCTAAAGGGTCAAAGTGAAAATCAAATTAAATCCAAATTAAATCCAAATTGATTCAAACCAAAGCCTACAATCATTTTTATTTAACCAATTAAACTTGAACCAACACCCAACCCAAGACAATTTGGTCAATTTGGTCAAATTGGTCAACTTCACCCATTTAACCTATATGAATCCAAATGAGCCAAAATCAAACCTAGGCCAAATTGATTGAAACCACTTCAACCAAAACACTTCAAATCATCATTTGAACCTAACCTGAGCTTTAGTTTGACCCAATTTGATCAATTGGTCAATCTAACCCAACCTAGCCCAATTTGACCTATAAGGGTCAAATTGAGCTAAAACCCTTGAAACCAACCCATGGGACCTTGGAAATTGACCAAACCTGACCCATCGTGGTCGTCTAAAATTAGACCAAAATCCAAATGAGTCTGATCCAAAGTTATTACCAATTAGCTAAGCCCCTTTACATTGGATTCCACTCTTTAATGGTAAAGTCCACTCTCCCATCACTTACTCTCACACACCCCAAATAGGGTATCACACCTAGCCCACCCAAGTGGCTAGGACTTTCCTTGGACAAAAGGAAGTTGGTTAACTCACCTCTTTAGAAATTGAGAACCAAAGTATTAAGGAAGATGCAATCAAACCAAATCCCACCTTAAGCCACCTCCCAAGCTCTCCTCCACTCAAACCAAGCCACGTGGACTTGATGGGGATAACTCCAGTGCCCTGATGGTAGTTGGCTAGCTAAAAACATTGGATTGATCCCGTCCATCCACCTAAACCAATTGAGGGATATAACACCCTCAATTCGAATGAGAAATTCATCTATTCAACTAGAACTTCCTAAGGTGATTTTGAACTCCCAAGTGCTCAAGCATTCCCAAGACCTCCCTCTTGATTCCTCCTTCCGATCCAAAATAGGGCATTGATCCTTGATCCCAACTCCTTCATTCCTCAACTAAAATTAAATTTCTCTTGCACACACCTTCCACACACCTCATCAAAGCCAAACAAATCCTCCCTAAGGCTTCCCGACCACCAGAGCAATGAGTTCAACCTAAGCCGAGTGTCCAAAGCACAATTCTTGGCCTCCCGAGCAATCCACTTGGAATCAATCCAATTTTTGTTCAATAAGGCTTCGTCTCAACTAGACGAAGCTTCCTCAAGTGTCTTAAGCCGTCTTAACTCCGGTGAGGTAATTCCATCAAAATGTCCTCTAGCTTAAAATGTGTGGTCTTTTGTGAAAACAATGTGCAAGTGAGCCGATCTCGTTGGATCTTTCTAGATCCTTTGGCGATGGTGTGGGTTCCATTTGAGCCAATCAGAAGCTCGTGAGCTCCGTCGAGCGATCAATGGCGGGACCTCCATCTTTCATCATTCATGAGCTGATAGATCAGGCTCCATCCATTCCATGTGATCAGAATAGACGGTCGTGATTAGATCATGTTAAATCCATTCGATTTGAGCAATTATTAATCGCAGGATTGATCTACATCGTTCGAACCAAGATCAGACGACGGAGATCAATAGCACGTCCTGCTACCAGCTGACTCAGTCATGGGATGTGTCAACTTAAATAGCCGATCCTACGGCACCATGTGGAAAGCACGCCACAGCGCCATGTGGCGGATGGATTCGACGATTAAGGCTAATTAACTAATTTTTAAGGTTAAAACTTCATAAATTCATAACAAATTATAGAAAATTTTAAAAATAAAGATAAAGGCTCATTTAAAAGATAATTTAGAGAGGATCCATTAAAATTATTCATAATTGATTTTGAATAATAATTTAGGTTTAATTAAAGTTTAATTGAAATTTTAATTAGCTTAATTACTCCCTAATTAATTAACTAATCAACCTCAAACATCTTGAGATTGTTTAAGGGGATGACCTGGCCTCCCTTATTTTTCTTGGGATTTATTAGTTAATTAATTAGGGAAGTTGATTGATTAAGCCCTAATTACCTTCTTAACTTAAACAAGTGTTAATTAACCATATGAATAGTAACTTAATTAATTAATTGAGTCATTTATCACTGTTTAATAGTGAGGAGACTTAGGTGATTGGATTGGGCCTCTCTCCTAATCTTTTCCCTAAGTTTTCTTCACTTTTTCAAGTAGAAATTAATTAAGGATTAATTATTTACTTAATTAGTTTAATCAAAATTTGAAACACATCTGAAGCTAATTAATCAATTGAGGGGCAGATCTTTAGGTGTTCAATAGCCAAAACATATTTAAGGAAATTACGGTTAGTTCACATGTGTGTGAAAATCATAAATATACTTAGTTGGTTCCTTAAGCTTAATTATTAATTGTGAGCCAATTGCATTAGTCCCCTTCATTTCCTGACCTGCTAATTTACTTTTCAATTCATTTGCATATTATATTGGCACATAATTATTTAGTTAATTACTTTAAGGTAACATAGGTAAGGGTTAATTAATTAATTTAATTTTTATTTTAACTTAATTAATCCATAAAATCAACCTAATTACCTCTCATTAAATCAAATTAACTTACAAACATGGGATGGGATCAGGATTAGCAAACCTCTTCTCACATTCCTTAAATCAGATTAAACATTAAATTAAAAATGACATTAAAAAGCTTTGGTTTGCTTTAAATAATTTTATTTGATATGATTTCCTTAGGAATTAATTTAATTGAATGAAACCATATGTTCATGTTTATTCATTCCTCTCCAATCATATTAAATGTTGTATGTCATTTGATTCATGCATTCATCTTTTGCAAAATTAATTAAATAAAATAGTTTCCTTTATGTCAAGCTTGCAAGTGTTTATTTAATTTAATATATGTGGCTATTATCACTCTTAAATCTAAATGTACATTCCAAAGCTTACAATTGAATGATTATATATGTTATGAATGCTAGTTATAAATACATAGGAAATGTATGTGATTATAGCTTAAGTGTATGAAGTGAAGCTTCTTTCCTTTTATTCATGTACTGATTTATGTAAGTATGAATGTTAATGGGTATATAGCCTGGACATCCCAAAAATATGAGGCTTTAGCTAACCCCAAGGAGTTCATTTGATTACCTCACTTCCTTGGTTTAACAACAGCATGTACTCCATTTGATTTCATTATTATGTATTTCAATACTAGAATTTGGATATGACTTTACTCTTCAATCAAATAAAAATACAAACTTTGCATGGTTTTCCTTCCTTTATTTATGTATACATCCATATGTATTTGAGAAAAGCAAATATTTAGTCTAGACATCCTAAGAATACGAGGCTTTAAGTAGCCCCAAGGAGGTCATTTTATTATCTCACTTCCTAGTTAACAATGGCATGTACTAGCTTATGTCTCTTATACATGTGTGTGTACATTTCATTATGGAATTATAACCCCTTTTCTTTTATCAAAGATACATGCATCCATAGTTGGCTAAGTGATTGAATTATTTGATCATGTGATTTGGAGCTCTTTTTCTTATGTTCATATATGCAAATTTACATATGGGTTGAATGCAAATGGTATATAGTCTAGACATCCCAGGAATATGATGCTTTAGCTAGCCCTGAGGAGGTCATTTGATTACCTCACTTCCTTGGTTAACAATGACACATCCTATTTAATTTTTGTATAAGAATTTAGATAGAGCTTTAAATTAATATGGTAAAATAACTCAATCAAATAGGAAAGTATAAACTTTAAATATACATATTCACATCCATCATGCAAGTGCGCAAAAACATATTGTATGTTTAGGTATACTTAGGACTTAATCATATGCATGTTACATGTGATGGAAAAGAATGATTTCATATATATTATGTGATAGTAATTCAATTAAATTAATCTTAAAATATCTTTTATATTGAATTGGATCGTTTAAGGTGAACCCAAACTTAGGATTAATTAAATCGTGTAATAAGCCATTCATTAAAGAGAACTAAATCAAATTAACATGCTTTAGAAAATGACTTAAGGTAGGGATGAAAAAGAGGAATCCTCTCATTTTTCTCTTTATAACACTTAGTATTAAGTGTAAGTCAAATAAAATAAAAGAAAACACTAAGTTAAATTTCTAAATCTATTAAACCACTTAAAGTGAAATCAACCTCTTATGATTAAATAGTACATTCACTTTTAGAAAATCATAACCTTAATGCCTAGTTAGTACATACCACACAAGCTTTAATACATGCACATTAGAATTAAGTCACCACTTCTAGATTTATGTTAGGGTGGTGCATGGCATGATGTATGTTTTATTTTATGATGTATTATTTTAGATTGGATGTTAAGGTGTATGTTTCTTAGACTGTATATTAGGTCGTCATTAGCCTAATCATGTTTTGTGCAGGGGATTGTGCTTAAGGGGTGGTTAAAATAAATATAAATGATCTCTTTTGCAGGTTTCTTAAACCCCTAAGCACAATCTAAGTTAGGACAGGTGGGCTTGGTTACCCATGTACAGTGTGCTAAGTCCAAATTATATATATAACTGCTTGGGATTGTGTGTGTGTGTTTAGCTTACATTTATTTTACAGGTGTAATTAGATTTACATTTCCTATTTTTAATGTAATTATCTATTAGGAATTAGGATTAGTGTTATGGGGGGATAATGATGAGCATTGGCTAGAAGGTTTAGTCCTAGAGTGCCATGTGATGCCTTGAAGCTTACTAAATTAAAAGAAGCAAAAAAAAGATGGAAGAAATGAAGGAGACATGAATTGATGTTATTTTTAAATTATGCAATAGAAATAGCATGCTCTTCCTAGTTTCTTTATGAATGATATTTTAATATATGGCCTGGATATGATTAGGCTCTTAGAGAAAAAATCCTTTACCCAACTACAACTCATAACTAAAGTTTTAAATAATTCATAACCTCACATAAAGCCTGGGCATTAAATCAAGATAATTAAAAAATTTAGCAATCCTTTAGTTGAATGTTGTATGTCTCACATCATGCATGCATATTACTTCATTCTTACTAAGAGAGGGTTTACATCCTTGCCTGATAGGGGAAGAATTGACCTTTGAGGGTCTCCTCTGTGATGGAAAACACCTCTTTCCCTTTGATTTAGCCCATAATCCATTTAGGCATAATAAATCCTATAGCTTTTGTCAAAATGAAGAGTTAAAAAATTAAATAAAATTTTAAAAGATTTCTCATTAGACTAAGTCATTGTCATACAACTCATGCTCTAGTCTCTTAGGGAGTGGGTTAAGGACTTTAGTCTCTTTCTAAATAAATAACAACCGAACCAATCTTGCAAAATCATTTGACTTGACCACATGAATTTAAATCGTAGGGTGGTTTACTCTCTCTTATGGAGGTAAACCTTATTCCCATTTTTTCTTAGATTTAGATCATGCTTTGGCTTATGCCAAAGCTCCCTAGATTTAGGATCTGAGGTAACTATTTCCTTCAGGCTATAAGCATAAATCTTCACCTCTTAGGCTTTTCCATAACCTTGTGTTGATGGATTATAAGCCCTAGCAATCTAATAAAATGTTAACTCTAACAAAATGATTCTCCTCACTTTCAAAAATATAAAGCCCAACTATATGATAGATTGGTGTGCTTACTAGGCTTCCTAGTATCATGAGTATTCCCTACTTAATCCCTTTGGCTTCCAAGAATAAGTCTTCTCCTTGATCCTTCCCATTTGATTTTCTAAATATGGTCAATTTATTGATAGTCTATCCTTAAAATCTTTGGAGATAATAATTGCCTACTTTAATTGAGAGTATTCCTAAGGAATTCACTTTTTTTAGGATGTAATTATCTATAGGGGCTTGCCTCCATAGGAAACTTTAGAACCTGATTTAAGATAAACCTGCTTTATACATCCATGTAAAGTAAAGGAAAAATCTCTAGTACATTTGAAGACTCATCATGCCTTAGAGTCCTTATTAAGTGATTAGGTTCATTGAAGGGTGATGCTTCTATCTTTCGAGATAATACATCATACCTAAATGTTGTACTCGATCACTTCAATAAGTACCTATAATCTGCATGGTGTTCCCCATACACATCCAAAAATAAACACCACACATAGTCGATGCAATGTCCACATGTTGAAATCAATTGGTGATAGGATGTTTTATGCCTATAGTTGAAATTGACCAATAAGGGGAGTCATCGATGCTATCCTTGCAATGTGTAGAACTTCCATTTTACATGGGTGAGATTACCAATTTTAAGATATGGTCAAGTCACTCATAAACCTTCCCCCTTTTTCAAGTGAAAGAGGAGCCAATAAAACCTGCATCATATAGACTAGCATCCTCTATAAAGCCATTAAATTCTATGATTACTGAAATATTAGGTCTCCTGCCTTCTTTCTTCTTAGTTAGATTAGTAATCATATTAATGTCCCCTTTCACTAGCTAAGGGCCATTGGTATTGAAGCCGATTTGCTTGATATCTTGCCTGGGTTCTTTTCTTAGTTGAGTGGTGTAAGAAGCATAAATAAAGGTAACATAAGAGCATATGTTTAATTCTTGGATGTGGATGAGGATGTGGATGTATTGGGTGATGTCCAGTAAGATTTGAACCCATAATCTATGCTTCCCAAAAAGATATATTTTTATTGCTAGCATTTGGATAGATGAAGAATTGAAAGAAATGTCTTTTGATCTTGGATAGATATTGAATTGCCCCAAGGGGTTCTAGGATAGCAAAGAATTCAATTTTTTGGTGTATCACAAGGCTTTTGAGTCTATTAGAGGCATTTGCTTTTTCAATGCCTCTAATATTCCAAGTCAAAATGCTTAACATCAGGGGGGTGGTCTACTCTTTGAGGGTCTTTTGGAGGACCCTTCCCCACTCAAAAATTCTTCTTTCCTTTGGCTTTTATTTACAAGTAAGTTCTTTAGCTCCCTAATGCCTTTTTTATTTTATTTTCTTTGTTTAAATATCTACCATTATTTAGTGCTATGTTAAGAATATTTTCATAATTTTCTTCTTCAGGTCTCTCTCCAAATGAATGGATTGAACAATCACTTCTATGGTAACTTCCTGGGTAGGGACAACTTCCAATATATGATTTTCCAGCGAGTTTGGTTTATCTATCTGCATTGGAGTAGGCCTATTGTTTGGGTTATTCTCAATGACTATAAGAATATTTTCAAAATTTAGATCTAGATTTTCCTCCCCATGGGCGAGGGGTGATATTTCATTCAAATTATGTTCAATAAGTACATGATTAATGAGGTCCTCTTGGATGGTGGGTGGTGTTCTTGGATTTTCAGTGATTGTTATATTGATTTAAGGATTTGCAATCTGCTTTCCTGAGATAATGTTGTCTTATAGGCATCTAATTTCTTCATGGAAACCTACTATGGGTTGATCCAAATTTCTTTCCAATGTTTTTTGTGTAGCCAAGCTCCTATTATCCATTCTAAGATCTCTTAATTTTGGGTGTGCAATAATGCATTTTTTCAATGAATGGCCAAACATTTTACATTTACTATAATAGAGGGATTTTTGTTCAATTTCAACTTTCTATCAATACCCATTTGGTTGGGTGCCAATACATATCTCCTATGCATAGCTTGTAGTGATATCCATTTCTTCTAGTATTCTAGCTGAAGACATTTAAAGATTGAAAGCGGTGAGTCAAGTTTCAATGGTCTCCAAAAGATGGTCAGAATTGAGTAAAGGATCTATTTATTGATAAGATGCAAATTCATATCGTGGAGCTTAATCCAAATGGGAGCAATGGGAGGTTCAATATTGTAGTCAAATGACATGGTCCATTTTAGGAATTTGATAGGGATGTTATCAATGTGGTAGAGCTTTTTGGAGAATGAACAAGCATAGTCTTTCTCTTTAAATTGCTTGATCATAATATACCTACCCACTAATAGCCCCACAATCCAATCACCTACCAGTTTTAGGTCTTCAGAGTGCTTCTTAATACAATCCATTTTTATATGTTTATAAGTAAATTTACACACAAAACTGAATTTGAACTGGTCTACAAGACTCCAGGTCTCAAATTCTGATAGTAAAAGGGTAGGCTTGTCACCTTCCCTGGAATCTTTCTTAATGAATCCATTGTTGCTACCTTCCATATAACGTCATGGTAACATTGAGGAAAAAGAAGGATATTTGAGTCAATGGAATCCCCCACCACCCTAAGCTCTTCAGACATCACATTAGCATAGGAGGGGGGATCCATAAAGATAGGAGGTAAGGAAAAAATAGGAGGAAAAGGTCACGATTCAATATCATCCAATGGAACAATAACTACCAAAAGCTATGTTACTCAGGTTCTTTGGTTAAAGCAACAATTATAAGATTTTGGACTTAAACTAGATCACATTTCCATTAAGTGTGATAACACTAGTGCAATTTGTTTAACCAAAAATCCTATTCAACATTCTCAAACCAGGCATATGGAAATTAGATATCATTTCATTAGGGATCATGTTATCAATGGTGATGTTAACATTGATTTTGTTAGTATGAATTTGCAAATTACAGATATTTTCACATAACTTCTTAATGAAGAATGTTTTTGTACTTTGAGATGCATGTTAGGTATGTTAAATCCATTTATGCAATTTATTATTTTTCATATTTAAAATCTTTTTGATGTTGCCAAAATGAGAAGAAAGTATTATGTTGGTCTTTTATTTATGATAAATAAATTTTGTGGGAGCTTTTCTTTTGCAGTTATCTTCAGCTTGCAAAATTGATTAATCGCAAAATTGCTTAAAACTTTGTTTACTATCTTTTCATACTTTCTTTTAATGTAATTTACATTTCAAAAGGTTGATGTATGGTCACTTTGCACCTTCATCACTATTTAATACCAACATAGGTTTGTCATCATCAAAAAATGAGGACATTGTTAACTTCATGTGCCCCACCTCATTTAAGATTGATTTTCATGATAACATAAATATGTTCAAATGCTACAAATTGGTTCAAATTTAAATGATGCAAAAAAAATTCTTCAAATCCAAATTTCTCAATCAATTCAGAAAGCTAAAGTTGTTGGACATAAACTGATTGACATTTTCTAGGAATTATAATATTAAGGTAAATAAATAGCTCAATAAACTAAAATAAATGATTTATTTATTTCAAAATATTTTGCTTAATGTTATCCATATTTTTTACATATTAAAATTGCATTATTCTTTAATTATTCTTTGAATTATCCATTTTGGATAACATGAACTAAGTGCATGAGTTAAGTTTTATTTAATGTGCTATCAAGTAAGATAAATTAAGTTCAGACTTCATTAAATCACTTCCATGCTTAATAATATTTATTATCCATTTATTTATTGCATGACAATAAAATTATTCTAAAAATATTCAAATTATCCTTTTCTCTCTCCTATTATTCTATAATCTCTCTCATATCATCCTTATCATCTCAATAATATTTTGGCCAAAATTTTAATATATTCTTGCCAAAACAAATCATGCATGATTTATCCAAATTATTTCCATAAATAATTCCTTCATTTTTCAAAATTTAAAAACTCATTCATTATAATTTTTGAATTTAAATTGTTCTGAATTTTTTGTGATTAATCCTTACTATATCAATGCAAAATTGATTATAATCATTAATGGAATGATTTTTCCGTCCCTAGCTTGATTTGTTTTAGCTAATTGGAGTTTAATTTAATTATTTCAAGTTAATTCAAAATTGAATTCAAATAAGCCTTGATTTAATATTCTTTCCATTTTAATTAAGTCAAATTTATGGAATTTGTTTTGGCTGACATTAATTCTATTTTAATTACTTTAAATATTATTTAATACTTAAAAATAATCTTAATTAATCATCTTGGATTTGATTTAATTGAATTCATTGATTGGAGATCATCCTAATTATAGAAATAATAATTGGTTGAAAATCTCAAGGATTTTTCTTGTGTTTATTTTATTTGAATTAATTCATATTATTTATATTTTTAATCTTACTCTATTTAATTCATTATATTCTCATCATATCTTATACCAAATTTAAATTTAATCCTAACTTGGAATTCATCTTGTCTAACCACCCTATTTGGATTTCAAAATCTCTAAGTTATTGCCAAGTTTAGGTAACTCTTATTTTTTAATTCTCATCATGCTTTCATATCCTTTTAATTTTTTTCTGGATGACCTAATTAGTAAAGTCTCATTCAATTTTAATAATTCATTTATGTTCCAATCTATTTTGAATTTCAAAATACTACTAAAATTAGTCTTCTATCCATTGTTGATTCTTTTTATATGTATTTTTAGATTGATTTAACAACTAATTCTCTCTCTCTATCTCTCTCTCTCTCTCTCTCTCTCTCTCTCTCTCTCCATATTCTCCATGGCAAAAAATTCCCTAAAAGATTTCCTCATGCTTTGATTGAAGATCTTTCATTCAAAATTTGAATACTCTTCTTACTTGGATTTCTCTCTCATGCCTTTGGCCAATCCAATCTTCTTCATTTCATTGGAATCAAAATTCAAGTAGATACTTAATCATGCTTTTGCTCTTTTTCACTCAAGGCTAAAATTATTATGTATGGAATCTTTGATTATTTGATTAAGAATATGAATCAAAATTAAATTACTTCCAAAATAATTTTTCCTCCAACTCTATCATACTTGGACGACCCTTTGTGCCTCCCTTTTTCTATTTAAAGTGAATTTGATTCTAGGTTAAAACTTCTTAGCTATTTCTCCACTCTTGACTGACCCCTTGCTACATCATCTCCTTGAGATCTTTGTGAGTCAAGTGCAACTTCTTCACCATTATTCATCTTCCCTTGGCTAAAGATTTTGTTGAATAGTACTTGGGAAAACTTGAAGGAGTGGTGGAAACATGCCTTGACCAAAAGCTTCAGAGGTTCATTTATTTTTCTAAGGTGCTTAACTCCTCATCTTATCTTGCTTTTCTTTTTGGATGATTCAGATGATCATGGTATGCAAGAAGGAAGTTTAGTTGAGATTGAATCTTTCTTCTTGACCGGTTTACTTGAATTATTTGATTAAGGATTTGTGCTTAATGTTCTCTTCATCTCTTCCTACTTTCATATATCTTTAAGTGAAAGACATCTTGTGTTTTTATTTTAAATTACAAGTGATTAGCATTTACATTTACTAATCTTTTATCACTTGCATACAAGATGTTCTTATGAACTTGTTTGATTTGGTATTTTATATCAACTTGCTTATTTTATCACACAAGTTACATACATCATTTATTTTTGTTTATCATTCATATATTTAAATCAATATTGTGTGGTACTTTAATACATTATTCTAGGTTGCTTTAATATTAAGCTTTCAATTGTTTTAAAATAAGACTAGCTTCTTTTCTTTTTTGCATTCAACATTCCTTACAAACTTTTGAAATTACATTTAATATAGTATAAATAAGAAGTGAGCTCTCTCTTTTATCACTTTCCTTAATATTATTATAGTTGAGTTTTGAGTGAAAAATAGTTTTTAATTGAGAGTTAGATATTTGTATCTTATCTCCTCTTTCTTATTATTCTTAGTTGGGTTGTACTTGTCTGTGCAGAAAAGTATAGTGTTGGGTTATACTTGCCCATGTAAGAAAGTACATTTTTGGGTTATACTTCCTTGTGAAGAAGAGTATATGAGATTTGCTATAATCTCAACTTTTATTTAGTGAATTCCTAGCTTGGGTTCCTAAGCATGGACGTAGGCTAGATTTTGGGGTTTGGCGGAACCACATAAAAATCTTTGTGTTCTATTTCTACATTTCATGCACCTTTTACTTTTCTTTATTGTGGTTCATTTTTATTGTGATTTATAAAATATAATCATTTTAGATTAATTTTTCTACAAATCACTAAAATTATAATTTAATCTAAAAATATTTTGAAAACTTAATTTACCCCTTACCAACCCCACTTGGGTCCCATAGCTTCATAAAACTTCTTAGTTAGCTACCATTATACCAACAAAGAAAAGAATGGTCAAATACATCTTTGCATTAACTTTAGAATTTTAAAAGGTTTTCTTAATAATGAGTTCTCATTGCAGATATCAAAACTAATGGTGGATATAGCCTCATCACATGAAATTTTCTCATTTATGGCTAAATCATCTAGATACAATCAAATTAAGATGGCCTTAGAAGATTCTATACATGACATTTAGAAGCTCAATTGACATTTTTTATTACACAGTCATGTCAATTGGTCTTTAAAATGCTGGAACTACCTATCAAAGAGCAATGACTAAAATCTTTTATGATTTATTCCATAATCAAGTGGAATGTTACGTCAATGATTTTTCCATCAAGAGTAAAGGAAAAGAAAATCACCTTTTTGATCTCAGGATTATTTTCAAATGGTTGCACCATTATATCCTATAAACAAATCCCTTAAATTGTGCCTTTGGGGTGTCTTTGGAAAAAAAGAATTGGCTTTGTAGTGAGACACCATGGGATAGAAATCAATCTTGAGAAAGTTAAAGCCATCTTAGAAATGCATGTAAAAGTTTTACACAATTAAGATCTTTTTAAGGTAGGCTTGTTTATTTAAGTCTCATATCAAATTTATATAGAAGATGCTAGCCATTTGTGGCATTAACAAAAAAGGATTCAAAATTTATTTTTGATGAAAAATGCCAAATTGCATTTGAAAATCTAAATTAATAATTGATGAATCTTCTTGTCTTTGCTAACCCAATTCTAAGGATGCCATTGATTCTTTACACTATAACTTTAGATGAATCCCTTGATACCTTGTTAGCTCAAGTCAATAAGGATGGTGAAGAAAATGCCATACATTATCTAATCCATAATGAATTATCCTCTATTGAAAATCATTATTTAGCATTGGTTTATGCTACACAAAAATTGAGGCATTACATACTTTTACACAAAGTAAATTTAATTTTTGATGTTATCTATAAGTCTAGCATGTTTTCTATGATTTTATCACAATTTGAAATCGCATTCATCCCTCTTAGCACTATTAAGGGTCAGATTGTTGTTGACATCTTAGTAGCACACCCACTACCTGAGGGTTCTTCTTTGAATGATGATCTCCTTGATGAACATATTATAAGTTTAAGGGAAAAAATAATTCCACTTTGGAGCTAAATTTTGATGCCACATCCTCTTGTCGAAAGGGTAAAAATTATAATTCTTCCATCCTAAGGAAAATAGGGATTGAATTAATTTTTATAACTCCAAAAAGGAATGGTGTGATATTCGAATCATTTATCTGAGCCTTGTACAAATAATGAAGATAGGTACAAAGCTCTTATAACTAGTTTGAAATTAATTATTCTCATGGAAATTAAGAAAATTAAAATCTTTGGAGATTCCCAACTAGTTGTCAACCAAGTGGGAGGAAACTACAAAGTATTACATCCAAAATTCTTCAATTATCATTAGCACATGATAAAATTACTTGAGCAAATTCCTTTTGTAACTTTGCATAGGATATCTTCTAAGGATAATTTCATAGCTGATGCCTTAACAAAGCTTGCAAAGGAAATCATATGCCTAGAAGAAGAGTCAATCCCTATAGAAGTTTGAAATTGATAATTTTTGTCTTCTATTAATTTGAATTATATAAATATAAAAGTAAAAAAACTAATGAGGCATCCACTTTTATTGAAGGTCAAGATAAAATTTACTAGAGACAGCCATTCATTGACTAATTAAGTGAGGGGAGGCTCCAAGAAGATAAATTATTAGCGAACCATATTAAAATGTGAGCTTTATGTTATTCATTCATCAATGATGTGTTATACCACTAATAATTGATCAAATATGGTTATGCTATTTTGATAAATAGAAAGCCCATAAGATCGTAATCGAGGTACATTCTAGATTGTCTGGTGCTCATCAATATGATCCTAAAAAAATTTAAAAATTAAATGACTTGGATATTATTAGCCTTCAATGATTGATGATTGCATAATAATTGCACAACAATCATTAATGTAAAGTACATTATGTAGTTTTGCATCAGATGACTAATGTATTATAACCAACAATCACTTCTTGGCCCTTTGAGTGTTGGTATCATCATAGGCCTACTAACCCTCCATCATCGAAAGTCATTTTATATTAGTTGCTAACTTTATTTTGAAGTGGGCCAAAGCCATTCCTTTACAATAAGTGAAACCATATCATGTGCTTAATTTCTTTAAAGAATATATTGCATATCATTTTGATACTGCTTGCCAAATTATCTCTGATAATGGTCTGACATTCACGTCTACTAAAATAATCATTTTGTGGAAAAATAAAACATTGATGAAGATATTCAACTATTTATTATCCCAAAATAAATGAATTGGCCAAAGCTTTCAATAAGACACTCATCCAAATTTTGAAGGAAATCCTTGGATAATAAATGTCAATGGTGAAGTTTGTTGAAACTTTGTGGGGCTAGCGGACCACATGCATGACACCAGCTCAGTCTTCACCCTTTACTTTGGTCTATAGAACTAAAAATATTCTCCCATTAGAAGTGTAGTTCCCTTCTTTAAGAATCGTGATCAACAATCAAATTAGAATAGATCAAAATTGTTAACTTAATTTGGAAGTGCTTCAAGGTCTTGAAGAAATTCATTTAAAAGCTTAGCAAGACCTCAAACTTTACAAATCATGCATGGTTGAAGCCCATGATAAATTTGTCCCTCTTAGAACTTTCCAAGTAGAAAACTTGGTCTTAGTTCTTTGAAGGCTAATTTTAATCCTTCACAAAATAGGCAATACATTTGAACTAGCATTGGAAGAACAATTTATTGTAGAGAAGGTCTACAAAAGGGATTCTTATCTATGATTATCTCAGTTCAAAAGTTACTTTACAGAATGTGCAATTTATTTATATGTTTTATTTTTACTTATTATTTGAATACTTGAGTAAAATCAAATCCAGTGACATTTATTTTAGTCATTTAGAATTGAAAGTAAGCTATTTTAAGGTGCCATTTCTAATGACTATTTGACTAGTTAGGGATAAATTCCTAAGTGGCATCTTAACTAGTAATAATAAAAAAATGAATGATATAAATCATTAGTATAATAAGGATATAATTACATTTTTTTTCTCGGTGGCATTCTATCCTTCTTATACAAATATTTAGGAGTAAGTCCCTAGTGGTATCCTTTCTAGAAACTTAAGATGAACCAAGTCACAAAGAATCTTCATTTCTAAATAAGCTATTTAAGTTAGGATCTAGCCACTACAACCACTTCCTAATAGTTAAATCTACTAGTTAGGAATAAGTTCCCCAATGGCATCATTTCTAGTCAAAGTCTGAGGGTTAGGAACCAAGCCATTATAAGACCCCTTTCTCATTTGAACTATTAAGATTAGAATTAAGCCACTTCAAATCCCCTTTTTAATAGCTAACTCAACTAGTTAAGACCCCTAGTGGCATTCTTACTAAAAAAAATGTTAGGAATAGAACTAAGCCAATTCAAGGCCTATTCCTATAGACTATTTAAGTTAGGATAATGTCCATGAAATCACTTCCTGTTAGTCAAAGCGAGGATCCGAATGAAGCCAATCAAGGCCACTTTCCTTGTTTTTAATAACTAATCCACATTAAGTCCTCTTCCTAATAACTAAATCAATCAGTTAAGAATAAGTCAGTAAGTGGCATTCTTTCTATAAAAACATAAGGATTGTGAATGAAGCCACTTAAGGCCCCTTTTGCACTTTAGCTTTTTTGTTTAGGAACTAAGTCATCTTAATGCCCCCATCCTATAAGCTAGGATATTTAGATTAAGAAATAAGTGCCTACAACACATTCCTAGTAAGACAAAGACATATAAATGGGTAAAGTAGATTGACCCCATTTCTAAATAGGTTATGTAGGTTGGGAACTAAGCCACTTCTGTCTATTGACCAATCCTAAATAAGAAGTATCTAAAGTCATATCCTCTAAAGATTAGTACAATAAGAGTAGAAATAAATATGCATAGTGGCATCCTACCTCTCATAATTAGTAGTTAATAAATCCCCAACAACATCCTTGCTAAAATAAAACTTTAGATGTAATTTATCCCAACAAATACATCAATAGATCCCTCCTCATAGGTTGGATAGTCATTAAGATGTTTTCTTTGACTAATTACAACTAGAAAGATATGAGTCCCAAGCTTTCTTCTTAGTTTAGTCATTGCAAACTAATAAGAAAGAAAATCATAGGATCTAGTCTATCCCAGTATAGAAATTTATAGATCTTCTCCTTTGGTTGGTCAATCATTGGACTATCCATTTAGCTAGTTTTATTTGGGAAGATGTGAGTCCCGGTGATTTCTTTCTACTCTAGCATCGTAAACCAATAGGAACCCATTATATTAGTTGGTCATCAGGGTTATACTCTTCACAAGTTCCACCTAGGAAGGTGTGAGAATGAGTGTTTTCTTCCTAGGGTAACCATTAAAAACCAATGGGAAAACATAATTTAAGATCTAGTCCATTTCAATATAGACATTTAAAAATTCTATTTATTCAGTTAGTTCTACCTAGGAATATGTGAGTCCTTGTGGTTTCTTCCTTAGTTAATCATTCCAAACTAATGAAAATAAAATCTATTATAATCTAGATAAGAACAAGTCCTTTAAATGCACCTTTTAGCTATTACAACTAAGTTAGGATAAAACTCTTTAGTGAATCTTTTCCTAGCAACACTTTCATCCTTCTTATAGAATAATACATCTAGATTTTTTAAGGATAAATTTTCTAAATCAAAATAACTTAAAGGTCCATGCATATATTAAACAAACAAATTCAAAATGAAAGCTTCTAACTAAGATCAAAGTTAAAATCTAAAATTCAAATTTCAAACAAATTTGAATCTTTATAACATTATTGCATGTAGCTTCTCTAGGACCTATTGACTAGTTCGATCAACGCCAATATGTATGGTGCACACTAGTTAGTCCAACACACATATTGGGGTCCATTTATTGACCTAATTTTTGGATGAGGTTAACATCATTTTAATCTTAGTAATTAATATCTCTAATCTTAAATTAGACTCTTTCTAATTAGACACATAGGACACTACACTTGGTTTCTAGGTGTACTCCAAGCCAAAATCAAATAATAAATTAAACCAAACCAAAATTTGAAATTAAGGTCTACTTGGGGAAGCTGTAGTTGTCTGAAAAGTATTGGTGGAGCTGCTACAAAAGAAGTTAATGCTTAAGTGGTGGGTATTATATTTCATTTTATTATTATAAGAAAGTCAAACAATAGCTTTCTAGTAGCCACCTTATTTTTCCAGGTCAGGTTGAAAAATGCAACTTTCCCACCATAGCTTCTTCAAAATATAGCCAAAATATAGTTTTCCAAATGCTAGATGCTATGTAGTTTATGTCCATAGGTAGAAAGGCCCCAAATGCACTAAATTTGAAACAAAAATTAAAATCAAACTTAGCACCCTAGGATGAAATTCTAGTTTAGCCTAGTGAATCCAAATAGGACCTAACCTAACTCAATTGGACTAGGAAAATTCAATCAAAACTAAGCCCAATAAAATATATCATAATTGAAATCTAAACTCATTTGAGCCTAAATTAAGGTAATTGGGATGGTTAGCGCAATTAACCTACTAAGCTTAAAATCACCTAAATAAAAAAATTAGATAAAACCAAAACAAATCAAAATAAAATCTAACAAAAACAAAACACTGAATCAAAATACAAACATAAACAAACCTAAAACTAAATTCAAATGCGACATAAAGTGGCCACTTAGGTTATTTGACCAAAGTTGGCCCAAGTGTTGACTTCATGAGCCCCACCTCATGTGAGATTGATTTTTATGATAACAAATATATTTTTAAAAGTTACTAATTACTTTAAATTGGTGTGAGAAAATTCTGCAACGTAGTCTCTTCAATCAATTCATAAAGTTAAAGCTATTGGACTTGAATTAGTAGAAAATTTTTCTAGGAATCTTTATATTAAGGCAAACGAAAATCTCACTAAAATAAAATAAATGATTCATTCATTTAAAAATAATTTATTTAAAAATTATTCATATTTTCTACATCTCAAAAATGGTAGTAATTCATTAAATTATTCATTTTGGATAATATGAACTAAGTGCATAAGTCTTATTCCATTTAATGTGGCAAGCAAGCATAAATTAGGTTCATATTTCATTAATCATTTCCCTCTCTTATTCTACTTTTCTCTCTCATATCTATCTATCATCCTAAACCTATTTTTTTTAAATTATTTCATGGTTATTTGTCTAATAGAACATGTGAGATCTATTCAAATTATTTCCATAATAAGTCCATTATTTTTTTAAAAATTTTAAAAAATTCATTCATCTAAATTTTTTTGAATTTAAATGGATATTCATTTCCATATAAGTACAAATTGAACTTAGCTATTTATGGCATGTTTTGGTTGACCCTATCTTGGAATTCAATTAATTTGAGAAAACATTGAATTAATTTAAGTTAATTTAAACTTGAATTCAAATGTCTCATAGAGTTATCCTCTTTCCTTTTTCTATATATATATATATATATATATATATATATATATATATATATATATATATATATATATATATATATATATATATTTATTTATTTATTATTTATTTATTTAAATGCAATCTTAACATGATATTTAATAATTCAAATAGCTTTTAATTTGTTCCATCATCATTCACATAGAAATTGATTGCATTAAATCAGCTTTTTTTTTAATATGAGTTGGAAGAAATTCTTGATTAACTCCATTGGATTTAATTTGTTTATTTTTTTTTTTTGGTTTTTTTTCTTTCCTTTTTCATTCAATCAAATTTATTTAATTGAATATCTCATGACATATTGTTTTATATCTTAATTGAATCCTAATTTGGAATCATTTGAATGGCTAATACTTATTTGAATTAATTCCCTTTTTCACTTTAGCTGGTTTAATGAATTTATGTTGTATATGTTAATCTTTTAATTTTTTTCCTCCTCTTACCTCTGCTACAACCCTCATGTTCTCATGTTCTAAATTAAATTGAATCTTATGTAATGTGCTTAATTATTCAAACTCAAATTTGAATTCTCTCCAAATTAATCTAGTTAAAATCATTGATGGAATCTTTTAGATTGCATTTATTAGTTTAACTTGCATCATTTCCCAAATGGTTTCCACCCTCCTCCCTGCGTCTCTTCTTGGCCAAAATTTATCTCATGAGATTTCAACATAATTTAATTAGTTTAAATTAAATTATTCCCTAAATTATTTTCCCTCCAATTCTCTCTCACATGGCTGACTTTCTTAGCCTCCTCCTCATACTTAAAGTGGCTTTGATTATAGGTTAAATCTTCTTACCTACTTCTCCTTACTCAATCGAACCCTTGCTAAACTCTTCTCTCAATTCTTGTTGTGATTCAAGTGCTAAACTCAATCAATCATCCTTCCTTTCTTTTGGCTAAAATATTATTGTGAAGATTACTTGGGAAACTTGAAGGATAGTTGAATCCTCCTTGGCTGAAGCTTGAAAAGGGTTTCAAAACTTTTAAGGTACAAAACTCTTAATCTTACCTTGTTTCTTCTTTGGCCTAAAGTTACATAAGGTGATTTTAGGCTTAGTCTCTTTATATAATCTTATTTTCTTCCTTAGCTAAAAGTTTAATATTCAATTTATTTTGGACTTAATCTCTTTATATAATCTTATTTTCTTCCTTGCCTAAAAGTTACATAAGGTGATTTAATTTATATAGTGCTTGATCTCTTCATAAGACTTTGATTCCTACCTTGGCCGAAAGTTATATATAGGCTACTCAAGTTTTACTTTTTTCTTAACATCATACTTCAATTAGTTCTTTAGTTGGCAAAATACATTAAATTTATTTAAATCAAATTTGTGCTTATAGTTCACTTTTCTTCATTTCAGTTTCATATATCCTTAAGTGAAATTCATCTTGTGTTGATATTTTAAAATTATACAAGTGATTATCAAGAATTTTTTTTTTTTTTTGCAATTCATTTTATCACTTGGACATATCATAGCTACTGTGAAAGAGAGTTTGAGTCAACTTGTGTGCCTCAATCTTTCATATCAATTAGTTATTTACTTAATTTAAAATTATATATAATTGTGGAGCTCTGGAATGGAGGAAAGTATGATTCCACGTACAGTTTAGGAATATTTTATTTAGATGACCAAATACGGCATTAAGGAATAAACATATTATCTCGAAGATAAACATGCTTTCCTATAATGGATTCAATCATTTCAATAAAAGACTCCTAATGGGCCTTTAATTTACCCAGAAAAATTTCTTTCAACTACATGAAAAGTAGAATAGGGTTTATTTTAACGGGATCATAGTTTCCTATAAAGGCAAGCCTCTATAGTTAATTGCATCTTAGGAAGGATCTCTTTCTAAGAGTACTCTCGATTAAGGAAATAAGTTGTTATTTTTAAAGACTTCTAAGGTAGCTTTCAAAGGATTGATTTTTGGAAATTCAATTGGGAGATATCCAAATTAGAAAGAATTATTTTCAAGAGTCAAATGGGAGAAGTAGGAAATTCCTATTGATACTAGGATACCCAGTAGACATTTCAACTATCATATGATTGGGCTTCAAATTTTGGATTTAATTTTAGATTTTAAGTTATCATTTTCTTAGAAATCTAAGACTTAGATTCTAATAGCGAGGGCTGCCTAGGGTTGAAGACTTATTCCTAAAAGGATACTTCAAAACCTAGTCAGTTCTTGACACATGTCGATGCTCAACCTAGTTCAATCTTGGGAATTATGGTCATACCTCTCACTTGAGGGAACTAACCCATCCTTGACCTTTTGGACTTACAACCCACAGGAGGGATGCTAACACCACCTAAGTGCATTTTAAATTCATGAAGTCAAGTCATATGAATGCAAGATGGCTAAGCAATTGTATTTTTAGGAAAGAAATCTATGAACCTAGACTCACCCCTAATCCCTAAGATCATGTAGGGTATGAAGATGCATCTAACTAATGCATATTTTTAGATTTTATAAATTTTGACTCAAGATTCATTTTAGGCCATAGGTAAGCAATTTATGCCTAATGCCATGCAATTAGAAATGGTTATGGGCCAAATCAATATTAATAGGAAAGCTTTCTCAAGAAGGTGGTCATCCTCATAGGACAAATGCCCCTTATGTGCAATGGGTGGAGTTTCCCAATTCAAGGAATAGAAAACAAGATGGTTTCATGATTTCAAACTAATTATTTCTAATTGATTTTATGTTGTGTGTTAAGCCTAAGGCTTTAATTCATGAGGTTATGGATTTCATTTATTTTTATGTTTCGATTGATTTTAGTTAGGTAAAAAATTTAGTATATCCTATGAGCATACGTCCAAGCATTCATTACAACACAATCACGTAAAGAAACCTAGAAAATCATGCTATTTCTCAAAATAAATCAAGCCAATTTTAAATTAATAAAAATAGGCTAATGCGTGAACCACTATACACCCAGAAAGAAAGAAAATGGGCAGTTCGTCGCCTGTACAACCTAGAACTACAAGTTTAGATCTATGGGTCTTCTTTCCGGGAAAGTCTCCTTCTTCAAGGACATCCATCTAGCTCCACAGACCACGCACCATCTCGTAGGGTTAGCTACTAATCTTAGACCCCATAGATCATAACCTAATTCTAAGCTCAAATTTACATTTTTAAATTCAAAAAAGAAATCTTAAGCCCTGTAAAATAGATGTTTGTAAATACAAACAGCACACAGTAGTTATATTTTACAAACATAAGGGCTTAGCATTAGTTGCTTTCCAAGCCCACGTGTCCTATGGACTATGTTAAAGGATTTTTTTAGCACCTGCAAGCAATTCTAAGCTCAAATTTAAATTTTCAAATTTAAAAAAATAAATCCTAAGCACTACAAAATAGATGTTAGGAAATACAAATAGTACACAACAGTTATATTTCATAAACATACGGGCTTAGTTGCTTGCCAAGCCCACCTATCCTATGGACTATGTTAAGGTATTTTTCAGCACTTGCAAGCAAACAATAATTTTATATTTTTTATTTATGACAGTGATCTCTTTAACACAATCCCCTATAGAAAATAATGCTAAATCTAGAAAGATAGCCCTACCATCCAGTCTAATGAACAAATAATCCTAGGCATCTAGTCTAAAGCAATACATCACACAAACATGTGAAGCACGGCACAACATATCACAAAAGATTAAAGAAAATCATAGAATGATCTAACCTAGATCTAGAGTTCGTGACCTAAATGATCTAATGTGTGAAAGAGTGGTTTGTGTAGGCATTGCTAGGCTCCTTTAAGTTCAAGTTTCAATTTGGAGTTTGAATTTATTTAATTTTGGTTGGTTTCAATTCAAAGGTTTAGTAATTTAATTCCCATTTTTATGTTCATTTTATTTGGTTAAAGTAATGCTTAAGTTTTCAAGAATGAGAAATAGAATGAATTTCAGTTTTAGGTGAAACTCACTTTATTCCACATCCTAAATCCTAATGAAGTTTTCAAAAGTCTAACTAAGATCCTTAAGTATCTTAATTAATCCTTAAATGTGTAATTATTTAAGTTCATTGGCTTAGGACTATTAATAAACATTCCCTAAGAGTCTTCTGATGTTTTATTAGGATTAGTTTAAGTTATCAAATGATTTAATGAATTAAGAGATTTCCTTAATCCATTATTTGATTAATATTGACCTAGGGATTTAGAAATTCAATACTTCTAATCTAGAGATTAATTGGGTTTGAAAATGTATTAGCAAGTGGGGTTACATGCCAATTTTTCTAAAGTTTCATCTTGAATGGTTTTGTAATTAGGGAGTAATCAGGGTTTTAATTATTTCATTAAAATCTAAATTAAGCCTAATTTAATGAGATGAGTTAAGGATTTTATTTTTCATAGATTTCTTACTAAAATATGTTTCCAATGAGGGTTCATTCGTAATTATTGGATTATTGGTTGATTTATTATGATTTAATTAAGTTCTAGTTAATTATTTGAATTATTTATTTCATTTAATTGGTTGATTAGGTCAATTTAAGGATTATTAATTTTAATTGAATTTTAATGATGTTTCAATGTTCACTGATGTTTATTAAGTTGGTTTAAGGTTGTTTAGATAATTTCTATAAATTCATTTCATTAATTTTAATTTATTTAATTAAATTTGGGGTTTAGGATTGAAATTTTCATTTCTCTTAAAATACAATGAATTAAATCATCAAAAAAATTTAGAGCATGTGTTTTAAGGTCATTTTAATTTCTCCAAAGTTTAATATTAATTGGATTATTGGTTAGAGAGTAATTAGGGTTTAATGTTTTTCAATTAAACCTAATAAATTAAAAAATACCCAATATAGATTGGGGATTTTAATTTTATGGATTTCTCTCATCAAGATGAATCATAGAGCCTTTATTTGCAATTTTCTAGTTTTTTTCTATGATTTTTTAGAATTTTTGTGAATTTTAATTAAATTTTTAATTGATTTTAATGAGATTTAACGATTTTAAGTAATGAGCTCATAAGGCGAGCGTGTGTATGTGTCCCTAGTCCACGCAGATCCACATGGATCCCGCGTGAAAGAGGCGGTGGAAACATGAAATTGAATAGGACCATCCGATCAAAGATGGGACGGTCCACAATTGATCCACAAGTCTTATGGGTTGTAAATAAAATTGTCCTAGGCGATCAGAGCAGTCCATTCCTTTTGAAGGGCGAGTTACCTCTACCCAACCTATGTAAATTGTGAGTCATTGATGGTTTTAGCTAATTTCTCAGGATCCAAGCAATGAAATTCAATAATTCCAATTTCAAAATGATCATTGAATGATTCTCTATCAATCCATATGGCTTGATCTCACTTGAGATCAAGTTTCCCTCATAAAATACCAAGGCCAAAATCTTGAAGAAAAGGAGAAGTACATTAATGGTGTACCTTGAGCAAGCAATTTCAGATGATGGGATCACCTCCAATAGCTTTGGAACTCCAAGGGAAACTCTTTTTCCAAAGGAATCGAGCTATCTCCTTGTGGATTGGTCCCTAGACCAAGGTGGATTTTAGTTTTGAGGTGTTGGTCATTATCCACTTACCGATAGCTTTGGAAGTGGGAGAAGTTTCATTTCTCCTACATTTTAGTGGTGAAGGTGAGGGAAATGTAGTTTTGGCTTGGTGGCGTCTAAGTGTGGAATTCTCCTTGGCTAACTCCCTCTTCCACTCTTTTATTTCCATTCTTCTTGGATTGTATGGTAGGGGAATTCTACCTTGACGCTAGTCTTGATGCCTTCACTTGAAGGCAGCCTACACCCTAAATGGTGAATAAGGAGTGGGATTTAGCAAGTGAGATTTCTCCTTTGACTTTCTCCCCTATCATTTGGATTTTAGTGTGGTGGTTAATTAATTCTTTAATTAAAGCCTTAATCAAATTTATTAAGCTCAATAAGTTTTATATCAAATTGAATCCAATTTGGTGATTAACTTAAGCATTGGAATTGATTTCAATGTAAGTGGCTTAATCACCATAAATTGCTTTTAAATCTTGTTTTGCATCATTCCTATTTGTTCATTGGATGATGAGTTTACCTTTGATTCACCTAATTTAGAATTGATTTGAATTCTTATTTCATTTTAACCTATTTGACCCAAATTGGTTCAAATGGGTTTAATTAGGATTCATTTGGGTCAAATGACCTATTTGACCAAATTAGATCCAATGAAAAATTGGATTATGTTCAATTGTCATTTCCAAATGATTTTGAGTGATCAATTTGAGTTAATTTTAATTTGATTTGGGTTTGAACCCATTATGACCCATTTAGGTTATTTTAAATTAAGTGATCTAATTAGCCTATTTTAGGTCTAAGTGAGTTCAAATTCCTTTATAAGTGTGTTCAAGTATGATTATTTGATTATTTGGAATATTTTAATTTGGTCATGTTTTAGGTGGGTTGACTTTTGACTAAGTGGGCCCCACTTGGGTCAAACCTATGTTGACTAAGTTTGACCTAGGATTTGACTTTTGATTTTACCTTGATTTCTTTGATTTGTTTTAGTTTAATTTGATTTGATTCATTTGGAGTGCTTTGATTCATTTGGTTTGCAATGTTTAGTTCAATCCACGATTAGGTGGGGACGATTTCCTTAGAACACCTAAGTATCCTAAGCAATGAATTAGGATATTCCAATTTGGGATTAGTACATCCTAATTGCTAAGTTTAAGTTTCAAGATAACCTCATTCAAAAATAAGGTCAACAATAACATTTGTTGTGGTCTATCATTCAATTCTTTCGCATGTTGCATTTCAAATTATCAACTTAAATCATCTTTGATTTCAAGCTTTCATAAAATTTATCTTAAATCAAACTTCTTTGAAGATTTTCTTATATCATTTCAATTTAAAGTGAAACTCTCTTTCTTTAATTTCACTTTCTTTAATACTAATAGTTGTTCTTAGAGTTAACTTATCTCTTCTCTTTATTGTTCTTAAAATTCTGTTCTTATTTTTATTGGGTTTAGAGAGTGTGAGGTAGTTTTGTTTAATTGAACTGAATCTCTATGTTCACTTTTTTTTTTTTTTTTTGCAAATTTACTTTTCTTTATTGCTACTTGTTGTAGTTGTAATTCATTAAAGTATAATCTTTTATAATCAAGCTTTCTACAAAGTATTCAAATTAACTTTTAATTAACTTATGAATAGGTTATAGCACAAATGTATCAAAATTACTCTTTAGAAAAGAAAGAGAAAATAAAATTAATTGCTTTACAGTTGGTTGACACTTGTGAGTAGATTTTTTATGTTTAGATGTTGATAGTGATGAGATTAATATGCTTTCAAAGAAATTGGGGAATATGATCACAAAGAAAAAGCATGTGTATGGAAAGTCTTAAATACATATTTCCTACTAAAAAGTTGCATGTCGGTGAAGGAATAGGGTGCTTCAATTGTAAAAAGTTGGGACATGTGAGAAGTGATTGTTTGAATATTGTTGAAAAAGAAAAATAACCTAAAAGGAAGAAGTCTTGGAGAAATAAGAAGCTTCAGAAGAAAAAGAAAAAAAGCACATTGGGCATACTATAATTTAGATGAATCAAGTGAGGACACTTCAAAGGAAGAAGCAAACTTATGTTTGATGGCAGATTTGGATTCTACAAGCAAGGTATGTGAGGAACTTTCATATGAAGAATTAGATGATGATTTCAATGAATTAGCACATGAGTACAAAAAGCTGAAAAGAATAATTAATATTTTAGAAAATTAAAAGAAAATTTTAAAAATGCATATTTCATCTTTAGAAAAGGAATGTAATGACTTGAAAACTAAGAATGCCTTTTTAGTAAATCAATATGTTCTTATTAAAAAGCTTAGAAAAGAAGATTTATCACTTCATGCAAAATCGGATACATATAATAGTTTACATTCACATGCTTCATTCATTAAAAATAAAGCATCAAATACATCAAAATTATTTAAATTTAGACCTTATACAAATACAAATGTTACATGTAATTTCTGCAATAAAAAGGGTCATGTGTCTTTTGATTATCAAGCAAGAAAATCTCAAACATTTCTTAAATCAAATTTTATTTGGGTACCAAAACTTAAAAAACCAAAAGTAACACACACTACACAGCATTCATTGCATACTTTTCATTAGGATGTGGACCCAAATGTGTTTGGGTTCCAAAAGTTGACCTTTGATTTTCTTTTGTAGGAATGCCTTCAAAGAAAAATTCAAAGAAGGCATGTGGTACTTAGTCAGTGGATGTTCAAGATATATGACAGATGATAAATCAAAATTTTCAACTTTAGAACCTTGTGAAGAAGGGCATGTAGTTTATGGTGATAATGCTAAAGGAAAAATAGCTTGCATTGATTCTATTCAAAAAATTCAATCACTTTAGATAAAGTTTATTTTGCTAAAGGTTTAAAGAATAATCTCATTTCCATTAGTCAATTATGTGTTAAATGACTCAATGTTGAATTTCATGCATCTTTTTGTATTACTAGAGATAAGAAAAATGTTTTACTTTTAGTTATAGATACAAAAATATTTACCTTATTGATTATGAAAGTTCATGTGATTCTAATTTAAATTTACTTTATTTTTAAAGTTTGCATGATGACATATGATTATGACATAAAATATTGTGTCACATTAATATGCACTCTTTAAATAAAATTGCAAAACTTGATCTTATAGATTATTTACCTAAAATGAATTTTCATTCTAATTATGTATGTAATGCATGTATTCATGGAAAACATTCTAAAAATTCTCTTAAGAATAAAAATACAATTTTTAATTCTAGACCTTTAGAATCACTGCATATGGATTTATTTGGTCCTATTTGTACTGCAAGCTTATGTGGAAAATTCTATGGCTTTATTATAATTGATGATTTTTCTAGATTCACTTAGGTCATATTTTTAATTCACAAAAAAGATGCTTTTAAAAATTTTAGAAAATTTATTAAATATATTTAAGGAGATAGAAGTCTTCTTGTTAGTAGAATTCTAACTGACCACAGTGGTGAATTTAAAAATAAACATTTTGAAGATTTCTATGATGAGTTTGCTATAAAACTTTTTTTTTGGTCCTAGAACCCCTTAACAAAATGGTGTAGTAGAAAGAAAAAATATAATTCTAATTGAGATGAGTAGAGCTATGTTAGATGATTATAAGTTGCCTAAGTATTTTTGGGCTGAAGTAGTTAATATTGCAGCTATGTCATGAATCGTGTTAACTTGAGACCTATTTTAAACAAAACCCCCTATGAGTTGATCTTTAGTAAGAAACATAAAATTAGTTATTTTCATATATTTTGGTTGCAAGTAATTTATCTTGAATAATAGAAAAGACTACTTAGAAAAATTTGATAGTATGTTTGATGATGGAATCGTTTTAGGCTATTTTATGAATGGTAGATCTGATAAAGTTTATAATAAAAGAAAATTGATTGTTGAAGAAGAAATACATGTTATATTTAATGAAAATTCTAAAGATTCTATTAGAAATGATATGACTGAAGATGAGGTAGATGAATTTAAGAAAATAAATTTGATAGAAAATATAGATGATTCTTTACCCAAAGAATGGAAATTTATTAAGAATCATCCCAAAGACATGATCATTGGAGATCCTTCTGAAGGCTTTAGAACTAGAAGGCAATCTAAGGAAGTGATTCATCATTTTGTGTTTGAACTAAAATCATTAGATGAAGCTTTGAAAGATCACTATTGGATTGTAACTAATGAAGAAGAATTAAATCATTTCATAAGAAATGATGTGTGGGATTTAGTCCTTAGTCCTCAAGACCAAAATATTATAGGAACTAAATGGGTGTTTAGGAATAAACTAGATGACTCGAGAAACATTATTAGCAAGAAGGCTAAATTTGTTGCACAAGGATACACTCAGGTTGAAGGACTATATTTTGAGGAATCATTCTTTCCTAGAGTTAGATTAGAAACCATTAGATTGCTCCTTGCCTATGCATGTTATAAAAACTTTAAAATTTATTAAATGGATGTAAAAGGTGCATTTTTAAATGGATTTATAGATCAAGATGTCCTTGTAGAATGGCCACCTTATTTTGAAAGTTTGGTTTTTCCTAATCATGTTTTTAAATTTAAGAAAGCCTTGTATGGATTGAAATAAGCTCTTAGAGCTTGGTATGACAGATTGAGTAGCTTTTTTATTGACCAGGGTTTTAGAAGGGTATAGTAGATACCACCCTATTCCTTAAGAATTTTGGTGATGACTTGATCATTATTCAAATTTATGTTAATGTTATTCTATTTGGTAGTACAAATGAATCTTTAAGCATTAAATTCTCATCTTTAATGTCTAAAGAATTTGAAATGAGCATGATGGGTGAACTCAATTTTTCTTGGGTCATTAAATTAAGCAATAAGAAAATGAACATGCATTTGTCAAACCAAATATACAAATGACTTAATAGAAAGATTTGATATGAAAAAATTTAATTGTAATAAGACTCTCATAATCCCCTCTACTAAGCTTGATTTACATGAATCCAAAAAACTTTTTGAACAAAAACTATATAGAAGTATGATTAGTTCTCTTTTGTATCTTATTTTTAGTAGACTTGGCATTATGTTTGTTGTATGTTTATGTGCTTATTTCTAGGTAGCTCCAAAAGAATCACATTTATCTACAGTAAAGCGTATGTTTTATTATTTGATTGGATCTTCTAGGTTAGGTTTATGGTATCCTAAAAATTAACTTTCATGTGACTTGATTACTTATTCTGATGCTGACTTAGCAGGTTGTAAAGTAGATAGGAAGAGTACATCAGGAACATGTCATCTTTTAGGATCCTCTTTAGTATCTTGGTCCACTAGAAAATAAAACTTCATTGCTCTTTCAACTATTAAAGCTAAGTACATAGTTATTGGAAGCTATATTGCTTAGGTTCTTTGGTTGAAGTAATAATTAGAAGATTTTGGATTTAAACTATATCACATTCCCAATAATTGTGAGAACACTAATGCAATTTGCTTAATAAAAAATTATATCCAACATTCTAGAACTAAGCATATAGAAATTAGACATCATTTTATTAGGGATCATGTTAGCAAAGGAGATGTTGATAATGACTTTGTTAGTACGGATTAGTAACTTGTTGATATTTTCACAAAACCATTACTTGAAAAAAGATTTTGTACTTTCAAACGCATGTTAGGTATGCTAAATCCATCCATGTAAATTTATTGATGTTCATTTTTTTAAAAATATTTTTGATGTTGTTAAATGGTGGAGAAAATATTATGTTAACTATCTTTTTATTTATGATGCATAGTTTTAGGGAGAGCTTTTTCATGTTATAATCTTATTTTATTTAGCTTAAAAATGATAAATTAGTTAAAACCATGTTTATTTACTTATTATACTTTATCTTTAATGCAAATTAAATTTCCAAAGGTCGATGTAAGGCCACTTTGCACATTCATCACTATTTAACACCAACATAAGTTTGTCATCATCAAAAGTGGGGATTGTCGACTTCATGAGCCTCACCACATGTGAGATTGATTTTGATGATAATAAACATATTTTCAAATGATGATTAGTTTAAATTTAAGTGTGTGGAAAAATTATATAGCTCCAGTCTTTTCATTCTATTCGTAAAGCTAAACCTGTTGGACTTGAACTAGTTGAGAATGTTTCTAGGAATGACTGTATTAAGGCAAATGAAATGCTCAATAAAATAAAATATATGATTCACTCATTTCAAAATAATTTATTTTAAAATTATTCATGTTTTCTGCATCTCATCAATTGCAATTATTCATTAAATTATTCATTTTAAATAATATAAACTAAGTGCATAAGTCTTATTCCATTTAGTGTGCCTCCAAGCAAGCATAAATTAAGTTCATATTTTATTAAATTATTTCAATGCCTAATCATATACATTATCCATTTAGTTTGTTCATAAAAATTAAATTATCCTAGAATTATTCTTATTCTTTCTCTCTTTCTCTCACTCTCTCTCTCTCTCTCTCTCTCTCTATTCTATTTTTCTCTCATATCCAATCTATCATCCTAAACCTATTTTTGGCCAAATTATTTTGTGGTTATTTTTCTAATAGATTATGTGAGATCTATTCAAATTATTTCCATAATAAGTCCATTATGATTTTCAATTTTTAAAAATTCATTCATTTCAATTTTTGAATTTAAATTGTTTTGAATTTAAATTGGATATTCATTTTCAAATAAGTACAAATTGGACTTATCTATTTATGGCATGATTTGGCTGACCTATCTTGAATTAATTCAATTAATTTGAGAATAAGTTGAATTGATTTAAGTTAATTTAAACTTGAATTCAAATGTCCCATGGAGTTATTCTCTTTCCTTTTGCTTATATATATATATATATATATATATATATATATATATATATATATATATATATATATATATATATATATATATATATATATATATATATATATATATATATATATTGAAAGGTTCCATGGATGGCCTTATATATTTAAATCAAATCTTAATATGATGTTTATTAATTTAAATAGGTACTTAATTTGTTCCATCATGGTTCATATATTCAATCAGATTTTTTTAATTTGATTTGGCCAAAGTTCTTGATTAACTCCATTGGATTTAATTTATCTGCTTTGGCTTTATTTTTTTCTTTTCTCATTTAATCAAAGTTAGTTAGTTGAATATCTCATGACATATTACTTTAGATCTTAATTGAATTCTTATTGGATTCATTTGGAGTGGCCAATACCAATTTGAATTAATTCCCTTTTTGACTTTAGCCAATTTAATGAATTATGTTATATATGTTAATCTTTCAAAAAAAAATTATCCTCTAACCTCTCTCTTGGTTGACCCCCATTATCTCATATTCTAAATTAAATTAGATCTTATGTCATGTGCTTAATTATTCAAATTCAAATTTAAATTCTCTCCAAAATTAATCTGGCCAAAAATCATTGATGGAATCCTTTATATTGCATTTGATTGGTTCAACTTGAATCATTTCCCAAATGGTTTTCCCCTCATCTCTTCTTGGCCTAAATTTTTCTCATGAGATTTCAATATGATTTAATTAGTTTAAATTGAATTATTCCCTAAATTATTTTCCTTCCTATTCTCTTTTACATGGTTGACTCTCTTAGCCTCCTTATTCTATTTAAAATGGCTTTGATTCTAGGTTAAAGCTTCTTACCTACTTCTCCTCACTCAACCGAACCCTTGTTAAATTCTTCTTTTGAAGATTGTTCTGATTCAAGGGCTAAAACTCATTCAATGATCCTTCCTTTTCCTTGGTTGAAATATTATTATGAAGATTTCTTGGGAAACTTGAAGGATGGGTGGAATCCCCCCTCATACAATAATAAGTAACAAAGTGAGAAAGAACCTAAGGAACTGGCTCTCATTCCTGCCACGTTTGCTCTCTCCCTTCCTAGGGTTCCCCTATTCCATGGCATCTAGAGCTACTATTCCATTATCATTATTGGTACTATTCTATTGCCATTTGGTTATTATTACATTACTGTTGTATTTATTGTTCCTTTGCTGGTATGGAGGGTCCTTCCTATGCTAGTGCTCTATCAAACAACATCCCCTCTAATGAGTAAACAGACCCATCTATTAAACTTGTTTTTTTACAAGCTTACCATGATAAATTCATTGAGGTTAATGAAGTTGTCTTCATTAAGAAATCTAGTAGAAAAAATGGGAAACCTGCCCTTTTCCTTTCTGAATCTGAGTTTGCAATCCTTGCAGAACCTACTCTAGTTGGTAAGTTCACTTACAAACATCCCAAAATGGACACTATCCATAATCATTTTAATGAGATCAAACTTTTGGGTGATTGGAGTGTGGGACTGCTCGATGGTTGGCACATGGCTATCCAACTTAATAAGAAGGAAGATTATGTAAGACTCTTCTCCAAAAAGCTTTATCATATTGATAACATCCCCATGAAGATCCTCAAGTGGACTCCTTCATTTGATTAGAGTGTTGAACCTTCTATTATTCTTATTTGGTTGAAATTTCAAAACCTGAACCTTCATCTACTCAATAAGCAAATCTTATACTCTCTTGCAGCCACATTTGGTAAGCCACTCAAACTTGACTTGCCTACATTCAACCTCACAAGGCCTTCTACTACCAAGGTTCTTGTAGACATGGATATCACCTCCTCTCACGCTGATGAAATCTAGATTGGTTCCCCCAAAAATGTTTATTGGCAACAAGTTGTGATGAAACAAAAACCTCACTATTGTCCCAAGTGCATGTTGGTTGGACACCTCTTGGATAACTATTATGTTTCTAATCCTGAGTTAAGAACAATAAAGTTACCTCCTATTGGAACCAAAGAGACTTAGGTTGATCTCCAACTAAATAATTCTAGACCATTTATAGAACCTATCATCCCAATTAAACCCCTAACTATTCAAAGAATGAGGACTTTGACACAATATGGGAGGAACCAAATATAATCAATAAAACTGGTAACACTAAATAATACTTAGTTGGTTCAGTCCATAGTGTTATTCCTGGTCTCAATCCAGACTTCATTGATTACCAAGATCAACATCCTGAGGTCACTACTCAATCAACTAAACTATAGATTCTAATGGAAGTTGTCCCTACACACTAGTCTGATACTACTGAACTAGCAAAAGTATTCCCACCAACCATGCAACACCAGTCCACCATTAAGAATGATTTTGATAATACACTCTATGACATCGAAGATGAATGGCTCATTCAAAAATCCAAGAGAAATAAACACAAGGGCATAAGGGAATTAAAATATGTAAACCCAAATGCAGCTAATGCCTTGGGGATTTCATCTATCGCAGGTATTTTTTCCAACTAGGATGATAGACTTGATATAATAGCTACTAAATCTTTCAAAGGCTCTAAATACTCCAATGTTTAATCTATTGATTTGGAATATTAGAGGTCTAACTGATAAAGCTTCCTCTAATAGGCTCTTAAGTCTAATTAGGGCTCACAAATTACACATCTTTGCATTCCTAGAACCACTCATCCGTCCTTAAAACATTGACAAATTAAGAAGGAAGTTCAGAAGATTCAATATTCTCCCTAATTACATCCACAAATTTATGTTTTTTTGGAAGCATCCATTCAAAACTTAGTTACTTATGGATGACCCCCAATTCTTACATCCTTAAGTCAATTGTTGTAACTACTCAATCCATGCCACTATTGTATATGTTGCTTGCACAAGGGAATCCAGAAAAACTCTATGGACTAACCTCATCAGTTTTGGTTAGGGATCCAATTTTACATGGCTGGTTGGTGGTGATTTTAATATGATCACCAATTCTTTTGAGAAAAGAGGGGGCAGGAAGCCTAATGATTCTATTATGAGAGATTTTACTAAATATATCAAAGAAACACAACTTTTTATTATGGTATTCATGGGAATCCTTTCACTTTGAATAGGGACAAGGTCCATGAATGCCTTGATCGAATTTTCCTCACCACTAACTGGTTCACTCAATTCCATCATACTACTGCACAACACCTTTCTTGGACTTGCTCTGACCATGCTCCTCTACTTGTTACAATTCAACAATTCAGAGGCCTATAAACCATTATTTTATATTTTTGAACAAGTGGATTAAACACCATCAATTTATTGAATGTCTTCAAGGATCTTGACAAACTAAAAATAATGACCCTTGGAGTAGATTATGGTTACTTCATAAATGCCTCACTAAAGCAATCAAGAAATCAAATTGGGATGTCTTTAGTAACATCCACCGATAGATTAACCTTCAAGAATAAAGGGTACTTAGTCTTGAGAACACTTGCATTGCTAATTCAACCAAGAATAATGAGGAAGAGCTCCACTAGGCACAACTCAACTTAAGCAAACTTATGATATGGAAGAAGACTTCTTAGTACAAAGGGTTATGGTTACCAATCATAAAGAAGGAGATTGGAATACTAAATACTATCATGCATGTATCAAAAAGAGAATGGAGTTCAAAACCATTACAATGATTAAAAGTCAGCAAGGCAAGTTAACTACAAAAGGAGATATCATTAATAATGGCATTAGCTTTTTCCAAAATCAATTTTAGGAAGTGATTATTCATCTATAGCTCTTCAATAGTGATCTTTTCATCTCCAATAGAACCCATACTAATCACCTAGATCTAGCGTACAACCCTGATGAAGAGGAAATCCAGATTTTCCTTAACTCAATGAATAGAACCAAAGTTGCGAGACCTGATGGGCATACTACACACTTCTACCAACATTATTTAGATTGGATTCAACAAGATATTACTAGAGAAATACAAGCTTTTTTCTCTGGGTAATGATATTCAGAAATTCTTTAGCTCCTCTTCCATTACACTCAAACCCAAATCCCATAACAGCTTCAAATGGGAGGATTTTTAGCCAATCAACCTTTCTACTATCATCAATAAACTAGTCATTAAAGTTATTTCTTATCGAATACAATCACTCCTCCCATGCCTCATCCAAACTAACCAAACTACATTCATTAAAGGGAAGAATATAACTGATAATATCTTATTATCTCTAGAGCTTACCCAAGGAATTGATAGGAATTATAGAGATGGCAACATGATTATTAAGCTAGACATCAAGAAGGCATTTGATACCATAAATTGGAAATTTATATTGGCAACACTAAGAGCAAGAGGTTTCCATGAAAAATTATGTGAATAGGTTTCTAGGCTTCTTTCTAGCAATCATTACTCTATCCTCATATCCCATGGTTATTTTCAGGCTAGTAGAGGCCTAAAGCAAGGTGATCCCCTCTCCCCTTCCCTCTTTATACTTGCTTTTGATTACATATATAGACTTTTGAACATTGAATATGCTACTTCTTTTGCTATCTTAAACTAATCCAAAGGAAATATTTGCATTACTCATTTGGCCTTTGCTAATGACCTTCTTCTTTTTTGCAATGGATCCAAGAGATCTATCAAAAGAGTTATGCAAACACTATCCACCTTTGAGGAGATCTCAAGGTTGACATTTAACAAATCCAAATGCATGTTTATTTTGGGCAAAGCATGTAAAACCAACATTATCTGGATCAAATCATATATAGGGTTCTCATCCTCTCAACTCCCCTTCAAATATTTGGTGGTCAACTTTTATAAAAGAAGGAATATGACTAAGTATTATGACAGAATCATCAAATTAGTGCAAGATAGGATCAACTCTTGGGAAAACACTTTTTTATCATATGGGGGAAGAATCACAATATTACAAAGTATCCTCTGCTCTCTTCCACTTTATACGCTCCAAACAATGTCATTAGCTTTCACTACAGAAATAAGTTTGAAAGATTATTTAACAAGTTCCTTTAGAGTAGACAGAAGGATATACCACCTTGGGTTAGTTGTAGGAAGCTTTGTAAGCCAAGGATTATTATGGGCTTGGGATTCATTTCATTTTTTTTTGATACTACACAAATTAGCATGCTGAAATTTTGGATCAAATTCAGGCAAAAAAAATCATTGTGGGCTCAACTCATCATCAATAAATACTACAAAAAGAATCATCCAACTATGGTAAATCCTAAGGTTTCTAATTATAGCATTTGGAGGAACATGCTGAAATCCAGGAGCCTTACTGAAATCCAAATCTTCTAGAAGTTAGGGGAAGGTTCCATCAGCTTCTTTAAGGATTTATGGTTCACTAGTAGCCTATTAGCTGAATGCGCCACCCAACCCATTAATGAGTAAATCCTAGTTTTTGAATTCTAGGTAATGGCTGAACCTTCCAATGCTTTCTCTATTCCTTCGGGATAATTTGGTGAAGGAAATTGCAAAATTTCTTATTGAAGCATGTTCTAAGGATCAACTTATTCTAAAATACTCAAAGGGTGACTCTTCCTATCTAAATTTGTATACCATATATTACACCCTCCTAACAGACATATACAATGGCATCCTATTCTTTGGCATATTGCTCTTAAACCATCCATATCCTTTTTATGTTGGAAGCTTTGGTATAACTTGATACTTACTAATGATATCCTCAAACTCAAATGCCTCAAACTCAAATCCATTTTCCATTTATGTGGACAAGATCAAGAAAGTGATATACATTTATTTGTTACACGTCCAATTAGTAATTACGTGTGGACAAAACTTTATAATAAATTCCATATAACTAGATGTGTGGATAATACAATTCAAGGTATTCTTCAAGATTGGTTCTTATCCAATGGACAAAGCACAAAAAACTATAAAACCATTATCCCCCTCATTACTTTATTGTTCATTTGGATGATAATAAATTCCAACAAACATGACAACTAACGCTTTGGTAAGGATAAGATCACAACTACTACTCCAAAACACCTCTTAAGTTTGGAAAATGCTAACATGCTTGGCAACCCAATTCAAAATAAGATGAAGGCTAAGAAGTCCCCTACCCTTATGTACTGGAAACTGTCTGATGTTGGATGTATTAAAATCAATATTAATGGTAGCTTTAATTCTGATAGCCATACTGCTAAAATTGGAGGAGTTTTTCAAACTCATGCTAGTGGTTGCATACTCTTTTTTGACATCCCTTGTTTTACAACTAATGCCCTTCAATCTAAGATCTTAGCTTGCCTCACAACTCTCAAGCTTGCAACTTCCATGCAAATGCATAATATCTTGATCAAAATTGATTCGTTGGACCTTTATAGAATCATTCAGGTGGAAATTCCATGTCCTTTGCACAGCATCTACTCTATGAGGGTTATTGCCTTCTTTTAAATCACTGCAAATTCAAAGTCAGCTATATTCCAAGGAAAGGTAATCAACCAGCCAACTTCCTTGCAAAATCTAGATCAAAATTGGGACACCCTCTTATCTACAAACCTCCTTTTATTTTGAATGCTCTACATGGAGATCAATTGGGTTTACCTTACATTAGATAGCTGAAATGATGTCATACTTTCTTTTTATGATTTTGCAATCCTTTTGCTATTCTAAAAGAAAATATGGATTTATATTGAAAAAAGGTGGAGTCCCTCTTTGGCCAAGAGCTTCAAAAGGATTTTTTAAAATTTTCAAGATGTTAAACTCCTGATCTTACCTTGTTTCTTCTTTGGTCAAAAGTTACATAAGGTTATTCAATTTATTTTGGGCTTATTCTCTTTATATAATCTTATTTTCTTTCTTGGCCAAAAGTTACATATGGTGATTTAAATTATATAGTGCTTAATCTCTCAATAATGTTATTTTGTACTTGTCCGTATAAAAAAGTACGGTGTTGGGTTGTACTTCCCTGTAAAGGAAAGTACGAGAGATTTGTTGTAATCTCAACTTTTACTAAATTCTTAGCTTAGGTTTCTAAGCATGGACATCGGCCAATTTTTAGGGTTTGGTCGAACCACATAAAAATCAGCATTCTCTTTTTACTTTTCCTACACTTTTTTTATTATTGCTTATTGTTGTTGTAATTCATTAAAGTATTATCATTTATGATTACCTTTTCTACAAAGTATTCAAATTAACTTATAATTTGAAAATATTTTAAAAACCTACTTCACCCACCTTGCTCTTAGCTTCCATAACTTTATAATAGTGGGCCACATCAAGTTAAAATTCAATTCAACCAGAATTCAACCAAATTGAGCCATTATAAAGGCTCAAAGTCATAAAGTGAACATGTCCAAACACAAATATAAATAAATCTAAATCCAATGAGGTTTCAGATTGGTTAATTGGCTCAAATGGACCTTATTAACTACAATTATAAATTAAATTGAAATGAATCCAAGTCAAACATTACAAAGAATCTTAAAATTATAATTAACATAATTCAACATTTCCTTTGATTTAATTTAATCAATTTGATAATTTGGCCCAGCAAATACTATTTGTGTCAAAATGGTTTAAAATCAAAAATAATATAAAATTAGATGCAATCAATTGCTCTAAATCATCTCAAACATTTAATCAAATTTGATTAGAGCTTAAACCATTTAACTCAATTAAATCAAATTGGATTAAATTTAAAATCAAGCCCAAATCAAATGAACTTAATCAAACATAAATGTATACCCAAAGTAATGGGCAAGCCCAAGCAAGTCTAGTTATCAAGACAAGTGTACTCGTATAAAGGGTACTCAGAAAACAAGAATAAGTACACTCACTAGAAGGTGTGTTCTATAAGAGAAGATTGACTTAATCCTACATGTGGAGCACTTTGAGAATCATAACTCAAAGGATAATGCATGAATAAACTCTCCAGCACTAGATGACTATTCAAAGGAATGAGGCGACAACTCTCTTTATCCCTATCCTAACTCGCAGACTCATTGGATGACAGACTACTCACCCCCATCAACCAGTAGATCTATACATGCTAACATGAATACCACCATCAACTTAGGTGGGAGTTCACTTGCGTAAGATCTACCTTATATGTACTTTCCATGTATGGTCATTGCAAGTAACTATAGCACCTAAGAGCGGAGGTGAATTGGGTGTTATTTAAAAATTTAAAAGTTAAATCTTAACATTTCAATTTTATTTATAATGATAATATATAAATCTAAATGCAGCAAAAAATAAAGTACAGTAAAGTAATGAGAGACAATAGACACACTATTTTTATGTGCATCGGCCTAACCCCAAAAACATCCTACATCCATGCCTAGCCACCCTAGCTAGAAATCCACTAAATATAAAATAGCTTACAAGCCATACTCTCCTCTAATGGGGTTAGTACAACACCTACAATAATATGTACTCTCCAACAAAGGGGTGAGTACAACCCCAATAATAATTTTAAAGCATGAAAATAAAATTTAAAAATTTAAAATTTTGATAGAATATATCTTTCACAAATATACGAAGCTATCCAATTCAAAAAGTGGTCTTTCACTTAAAAATGATTATCTTAGAATTTACAATTTTGACAAGATAGAATGCTCACTTAATTTTGGTAAGAAATAATAAAATAAATATCTTAAAGTAATCTTTCTAAGATGTTTATGTAGTTACAATTTATAAATTAATATAAAAATGATTTCAAAATAAATTCAAAAAAGTCTATTACATAATAAAATAAATTTCAGCAAGAAATAATTTTAAGTTTATGAGAAATTATAACTATATGCATATAATAGTGCAATAATGATTAACTCTCCACTAAAATTCTTTTTCCTTAATTATTAAACAATAAAAATAGTAAGTTTTATTAAATTTCAGCAAGATAAAAATTATTGAAATGAAGGATATTAGTTGGAATGAAATGATAAGTGTCAAATAAAAAAATTTAACTTTTTATAAATTTTATTTTGGTAAAGAAATTTGATATATAATAAATCTAGCATATACTCTAAAATTTTAGTAAATAATTTATTTTATTTCAACCAAAATTATGCTTTAACTTAATGCAAATGATCACAAAATACATAAATAAATCGAGTATATAATAGATCTATGTAAACTAGATAAGCTTTTAATTAAAAAGAGAGATCTAGCAAATATAAAAAATATTTTCAACACAATAAATTAATTTTAAATACTTAAAATACACTTTTAAAATATATCTAAGGATAAACAATCTTTCAAATAAGACTATGAAAAATATTTGAAGAAACAAAATAAAATTTGTAAGAAGATAAAATTTTCAGCAAGATGAAATAAATCCTACAAACTATCATAAGAGTTTTTCACAAAAAAAATGATTCAAGAAACTTTGAAGTGAAAAACTTAAACTGATTTCCAAATACTAATCTATAAAAAAGTAAAAATTTAAAAGAGCAAATAGATGCTAAAAATAGTATGAGCAACTAAGAGAGATTAAGATCAATAAAAATAAACTCAAATAATTTGATAAATAGTTGAAGATGTTAAAGCTTCCGAACCAAGAATTTGATCTTGCAATATTTGGAAAATACTTTGATAGGAAATCTAATAAGTTTTTTCTTATATATGTTGAAGAGATTTTAGAATTTGAATGAGCAACCCTTTTATTAAGTGAATGAAGACTATTTATAAGCAAGAAGGTCATTTTCAATTGTTTCGAAGAAATATATTATTCTAACATCATTTTATCATATAATAATATAATATTTAATAAAAATATAACTTATATTAAATAATTATTAAATTCAAATAGCCAAAAAAATGGCTATTCACATGGGAAAGTCAAAAAACAATCAAATATGGCTCTTAATATATTTATAACGTGTAGCATGCACTCATTAAAATCAGTTATTATTTAAAAAATCATAATAAATTTCATTTCAATCAAACATGGGTCATATAACCTATCAAATTAAAGGCAAAACTCGAAGGAATCCATTGGAGGTAAAATCATATATAAATTTCTTGAATATGAAATGACATTAGCTGAAATACAAAATTTTCAAACATGGGTCATATAACCTATCAAATTAAAGGCAAAACTCGAAGGAATCCATTGGAGATAAAATCATATCTAAATTTCTTGAATATGAAATGACATTAGCTGAAATACAAAATTTCATGTATTTTTGTCAATTTTGAAATATGACATTTAAAGTTATGATTTAAATATGATCATACATATATTAGTTATAATTATAATTTTAAATTATATTAATTTTATAAATTAGTTACGCTCAATAATCATAATTAATTATCATTTATTATTTTTATTGACAATTTAAATGTTTTGTATGAAGCATATTCTTATTAAAAAAATTTGAAATTGAATGTAATTAGCTAAATATTATTTATTTTTATAAATTAATCTTATTATAAATAATTAAACAAATTAAAAATAATATGTTAAATTATGAGCAAATCAATTCATGCCAATGAACTCATATGAACCTCTAAGATAGTTTTAAATGCATATAACCTAAAATATCGTATCTTGAGCTCCAAGCTATCCATCTTGATCTATTTTTCATTCTTCCATACTTGCAATTGCATCAAACATGTTGTGAGATATATTAGATATGTAATTAGCAATCTTGCACAACTTCAAGATCAATATATCTAAAATACTTAAACATATATTACAACATCCATGCATATGGTAGTTATCTTCAAAATTAACAGGATTGAACATGAGGCTCATAAAGCCAATAATCTGCCCTTTTTTGATAATGACAAACTTATGTTGGGTATTGATTTTGATGAAGATGCAATTGACATTTCATCATAGTTTTTTTTAAAAAAAAATCTCTTCTATTAAATAAAATAAGGGCACAAGAGATGAATAATGATGCTCCTCCTAAATATATGCATGAAATAAACTAAATACTAACCAACATTTTACCCTTCTCACCCTTTTGAACATTTTTTTTAAAAAAAGAACAAACTACATATATTTTAAATTTTAGGATCCAACATGCCAAGCATGCATCTCAAAGTACATAAACCTTCCTCATGTAATGATTTGGTAAAAATATATATAATTTGTAAATCGGTGCTATTGAAATTAATATTAACATCACCTTTCAAATTATGATCCCTAATAAATGAATATGATTTTCAGTGCTAGAATGTGATCTTGTTTAATTTTAAATTCTTCTGATTATTGCTTTAACCAAAGGACATAAGCAACACAACTACCTACAGCTATGCACTAAGCCTTAGCAATGGATAAACCTACAAAATTTTATTTTCTAAAGGACAAAGACATAATGGATGATCCTAAAAATTGGCATGTGCCTGATGTAGTCTTTATATTGCATTCAACAAAATCAACATGAGAATAAGCAACTAAATCACATGATAAAGAATCTTTAGGATACCAAAAACCTAACTTAGAAGTGTATATCAAATATCAAAAGATACACTTGACTGTTATTAAATGAGATTATTAGGGTTGGCTTAAAAATGAGCACACAAATAAACAACAAATATAATATCAGGCCTACTAGCAACAAGGTATAAAAGTGAACCTATCATACTCCTATAAAGTTTTTGATCAATAGATTTTTTTTATTCATCTAAATCCAATTTTGTAGAGGAGTCTTACGAGATTTGAATCATTTCATGTCAAAAATTTCAAGCAATTCATTTGCATATTTAGTTTGACAAATGAATGTACCATTTTTGGTTACTTCACCTGACAACCCAGGAAAAAATTAAGTTCTCCCATCATACACATTTCAAACTCTTTAAACATCAAATATGAGAAATAATGACACAAAGATTCATTTGTACTTCTAAATAATATATCATCTATATACACTCATACCATAATCAAATCATCATCTATGTTCTTAAGAAATAAAATGGTATCTACTTTACCCTTTCTAAATCTTTGATCTACCAAAAAATTACTTAACCTATCATATCAAGCATGAGGAGCCTGTTTTAAACTATATAAAGCTTTTTTTTATTTATACACATGATATGGACAGTCAAGGATCTCAAATTAAAGTGGTTGCTTTACAAAGACAAGGCTCTCAAATCTTGGTCAATAAATCCATTCAAAATGCACTCTTGACATCCATCTAAAAGAGTTTAAAATCCTTAAAACAAGCATAAGTAAAGAGTAACCAAATGGCCTCTAATCTTACTACTGTAAACAATTCTTCAAAATCTATCACTTCAACTTGTGTGTACCCTTGACCAACTAACCTAGCCTTATTTTTAACAACACAACCTGAGTCATCTAGTTTATTCCTAATGAACTATTTTGTTCCAATGACATTTTGATCTTATGGTCTTAGGACTAATTCTCAAATATCATTTCTTACAAATTGATTCAACTGCTCTTCCATAGCAATAATCCAAAAATTATCTCTTTAATCCTTCTTCTAAATTTTGTTCAATCTTATATAGAAATGCTTCTTAAACTTAAGGGAAAATTTTATAAGATGGTGGTAAGACCTGCAATGACTTATGGTGTAGAATGTTGGCCAATAAAAGAGAAGCATAAGACTAAGTTAAGTGTTATAGAGATGAGGATGCTTAGGTGGATGAGTGGCTTTACTCTTAGAGATAAAATGTGAAATGAGTATGTTCGAGAAAAAGTTAGAGTAGCTCCAGTGGCAAATAAGATTAGAGAGAGTCGCCTTAGATGGCTTGTCCACATAAAGTGTCGGCCGTCCGATGACCCGATTAGAAGAATATCTGCATTAGATTTGCCTTATGTTAAGAAAGGTAGAGGTAGACCTAAAAAGACTTAGTTAAGATGTATAAAAAATGACCTTAGTATACTTGAATTAAATGAGAATTTGACACATAATAGGACATAATGGAGATGAAGGATTCATGTAGCTGACCCCACTTAGTGGGATAAAGGCTTGCTGTTGTTGTAATCTTAGATATAAATGCTGAATGATCACCACTCTACTATGTCTTCTAGTCATAATGTCTTTTGAAGGATCTCCTATAATCAGTTCCTTTAGATGATTTTTATTATATTTTCATTATTTCAGCAATGAATCATTCACATTATCTTCTAAAGATATTATATTAAATTCATCAATCACTTCATTTCTAATGGGATCAATTAAATTTTCACTAAAAATAGCATGTAATAATTCTTCTACAATCTTTTTTTTGTTATTGAAAACTCTATAAGCTCTACTAGAAAGAAAGAATCCTAATAAAATACCATCATTTGATTTTGCAATCAAACTTACCTAAGTGCTCTTTTCCATTATCCAAAATAAAGCATTTACATCCAAATACATGAAAGTGTTCAATCCTAGCCTTCATTCCAAAAAATAGGTCATAAGGGTCTTCTTCAAAATTGGTCTAAAATAGATCCTATTCAACATATTACTTGCAGTATTTATAGCTTCTCTCCAAAAATATTTTGAAAATTTATATTCATCATATATAATTCTATTTAATTAAATTAATATTCTAGTTTTTCTCTCTAATACTCCATTTTGTTGGGAAGTTCTAGGTGTAGAAAAATTATGTCTAATCCTATGTTCATAATAATCCTCAAATAATTTATTTTTAAATTCACCATCATGGTCAGTTTGAGCCCAATTAATCAAAATATGTTGTTCTCTTTGAATGTATTTAATATCATCCTTATTAGCTACAAATAAAATCTAAGTATATCTAGATAAATCATCAACAATCACAAAACCATAATTTTTACCGCTTAAGCTTGTGATGCTAATAGGCCAAATAAATTCATGTGCAATAATTCTAGAGGTCTAGAAGTATAAATAATATTTTTCCTTTTAAATGAACTTCTAGAATATTTACCATGAATACATGCATCATAAACATAGTCTAAATGAAAATTTAATTTAGACATTCCAACTACTAAATCAAGTTTAGCAATTTTATTCAGTGTGTGTATGTTAATATGACATAGTTTCTTATGTTATAACCATAAATCATTATGAGTGCTTTTAAAATAAAGTAAATTCAAATTCACATCATGAAAGCTATCTAAATCAATGACATAAATATTTTGATGTTTTTTTCCTACTTACAAAACATTTTCATTATTTTTACAATGCAATATGATGCAGTAAATACTACATTTAAACCATCATCTCATAATTGACTAATAGAATTTAAATTATGTTTTAATACTTCTACTAGAAGAATGTTTTCTAAAGTGATATAATTCTTACAAATAGTATCAATGCCAATGATTTTTTTCTTTGCATTGTCTCCATATATAGCATTTCCTCCATCACTAGATTCTAAAGTTGTGAATTTGTCTTTATCACTTGTCATATGTCTTGAACATCCATTGTCCATGTACTACATACTTTCTTTAATTTTTCTTTTAAGGCATTCCTACAAAAGAAAATCATATGTTAACTTTTGAAACACAAACATGTTTGGGTCCACATTCTAAATTTGAAGCATGATATCTAACATGTGTGGTTTGTGTAGTCTTGTACCTTTTGGTACCCATACATAATATGACTATTTAGCAGTTTGTAATCTATGTGCATAGAAATCAAATGAAATATGTCCTTTTCTACCAAAATAGTTGTTCCAAACTTTAGTGTTTGCATATGGCTTAGCATGATAATTATATGATATATGAGTGGGATGTGTACGATGTAAATGATTTTTATTAGATGTTCTACTTGATGAAGCATTATAATAAACTTGTGATTTCAAACATAATTCTAATTTGGCTTTTAACTAGATATTCTCTCTTTCAATTTACATACAAGTAAGGAACAATCTAATGAAGAATTATTTTTATTTTTCAAATTATCACATTTATTTTTTTATTCATAGAATTGCATGTCTAAATTTTTATATTCTTTTTCTAAGGTTTTATATTTTTCTTTTAATTTTTTTATACTCAATACTAAATCATTAAAAGCATCATCTTATTCATAGTAATATATATCATTACATACCTTTTAAAATTTTAAGTTAGATTCTTCTGTTTCCATAAGACATTTGTTGATATCATCATCAAATGAACATGTACTTGATTCATCTGAATCTAGATTAGCCCATAAAGCCTTCTTCTCCATCTTTTAGTACTTTTTCTCCTTCATAATTTTCCTTCTCTCCACATCAATCTTTTCTTCTTTTAATCAATAAGTTCTGGACAATCACCTCTTACATGTCCAAGTTTCATACAATGGTAGCAAATGATCCCTTCACCTGCAAGAAATTTCATAATTTGAAAATTATAATTTGAGACTTTTTATACCTTTGACTTTTTTCCTTAGCAAGTTCCCAAACTTTTTGGATTGCATGACCACCTCAACATTATCACCATCCAAGCTTCTGGTGCTAAGCACATCACTATCATCAATTTGTAATGCAATGGATTTTCCTTTCTCCTTCTCCCTTTTTGCTTTGTTATCCATTTTATACCTTAGCGCAATAACTGATTCATGTGCTACCAAAGAACCCAAAACCTAATCAAGTGGATAAGAAGTTAATTCTTAGCTTTACTTATAGCTGTTACTTTAGCATCCCATTCTTTTGGAAGACATCTAAGAATCTTATAGACTAAGTCATGATTCCAATTAATTTTATCAAGAGAATGCAATGTGTTAGTTATTTTCATGAATCTATTATACATATCAAGAATAAATTTAGAAGGAGACATACAAAAAAATCTCATATTCATGGACAAGTATATTTATGTGAGCATCTCCAACTTCACTAGTTCCATCATAAGCTATAATTAATTTATTTCATATTTCTTTTGCAATATTTAACATAGAAATTTTCATTTAATCATCAGTAATAAAGCATAATGTAAAGTATTACAAGCCCTAGCATTTAGTTCATCCAGTTCTTTTTCAACTATAGTCCATTCCTCAAAGATTTTTCTACTTTAATGTTATTTACTTCTATAGTGGGTGTATGATACTGATGTGTCAACATATACCACATGCGTGCATCTTGACCTCTTAAAATTATACTAATTCTCTTCTTCCAATAATAAAATGGTACACTATCTAAAAGTGAATATCAATTAGTAGATTACCTCTATAGTAGTGAACCATTGGGAGAACCTTGTTCCATAATGAAAAGACCTACTCTTAAATGTTAGGCCAATAAAAGAGCCTAGGATCTGATACCAATTATAAGTCACTATAGCACTCAAGAGAGAACCTCATACAATGGGGCGGGGAGGGGTGAATTGGGTGTCATTTAAAAATTTAAAAGTTAAATCTTAAAATTTTATTTTTTTAATAGAAATTTATTTTTTTTATTTTATAATGACAAGATATAATTCTCAATGGAACAAAAAAATAAAATATAATAAAGTAAAGAGAGACAATAGGCACACAATTTTTACGTGGTTCAACCAAACTAAAAAAATGGCCTACGTCCATGCCTAGCCACACCTGACTAGAAATCCACTAAATACAAAATAGCTTACAAACTATACTCTCTTATGTCAGAGTAAGTACAACCCCTACAATAACATGTACTCTCCTACAAAGGGGTGAGTATAACCCCAATAATAATTTTAAAGCATGAATATATATATATATATATATATATATAATACTAAAATTTGATATAATATATCTTTCATAAATATACCAAGCTATCCAATTCAAAAAGTAATCAAACAACTTATTAATGATCACTTTACAGCTTCTAATTTTACAAGATAGAATGCTCACTTAATTTTGATAAGAAATAATAAAATAAATATCTTAAAGTGATCTTTCTAAGATGTTTATGTTATTATAGATTGTAAACTAATATAAAGTTGATTTCAAAATAAATTCATTATAGTCTATTGCACAATAAAATAAATTTCAACAAGGAATAATTTTATGTTTAAGAGAAACAATAATTAGTATGTAAATAATAGTGTAAAAATGATTATCTCTCAACTAAAATTCTTTTTTCCTTAATTATTAAATAAAAAATAACAAGCTTTACTAAATTTTAGCACAATATAAAATTATTTAAATGAAGGAAATTAGTTGGAATGAAATGATAAGTGCTAAATAAAATAATTTAAGTTTTTCTAAGTTATATTTTGATAAAGAAACTTGATATATAATAGATCTAGCATATACACTAAAATTCTAGCAAATAATTTATTTTATTTCAACCAAAATGATGCTTTAAATTAATGCAAATGATCACAAAATACTTTAATAAAATTAGTATATGATAGATCTAAGTAAACTAGATAAGCTTCTAATTAAAAAGAAAGACCTGGCAAATAAGAATGTATTTTCAACATAATAAATTAATTTTAAATGCTTAAAATATATTTCTAAAATAAATCTAAGGATAAATGATCTTTCAAAAAAGACAAATGAAGAAAAGTTTCAAGAAACAAAAAGAGATTTGTAAGAAGATAAAAGTTTCAACAAGATGAAATAAATCCTACAAAATATTGTTGACCTTATTTTTGAATGAGGTTAACATCATTTCTAAAACCACGAATTAGGAGCTCCCTGATTTAAGCACTTAGATCACTACATTTAGTGATTTTGTGAATTCTCCTAGGGTTTAGCTCAACCTAATGGGATTTGGTGGATTCAAACCCAACCCAAATCTAAATAAATAATTAATTTGAACATACTCCAATTGAAAATTAAATCTAATTGAACTTAGGCTAAGGTAATTGGGATGGCTAACCTAACTTCTCTACTTAAGCACAAAATCACTTGAACCTAAAGAAATTCACATAAAATAAAAATAATTTCAAATCATATCAAACTGAAAGCATAAAATTTATTTCATGAATATGAATAGAGTCAAATCCAAATGAAAGTCAACCATTAAACATAGGGTTGACTTATGTGGGTCTAGGGTTGTAAATGAACTAGTGCACTCATTGAACTACTCAAACTTGGCTCGATTAATACTCGTTCATGTTTGTTCAAATTAATAAATAAACAAGCTTGAATGTTTTTTGAAAACTCAAAGGTTAAATGAACTGAACATGAACATGATCATACTCACTTGTTTATGTTCATGAACATACTAATTTATTGTTGAACAAGTAACTTATTTAATACTTGATATTAAGTTCGGTGATAACTCATTTATTATCTTAAAAATATGAGTAAATATAACTTATCAAACTTTTAATTATATATTTAATAAAAATATATTATAATTTATAATATATAGTATACATTTAATTAAATATTTATATAATATAATTGAGATTTTTTTCTTTATAAATTATAGGATAAATGTTCAAAGTAAAAAATTAATAATACATATATAAACTATATAAATATTTAACTAAGGCAAAAAATTGCTTTTAAATCGATGACCCAACAAACTCTAGTCACGACTCATGAGCTCAATGCTTAGTTAGAAGCTGAGTCATAGATCTCGTGATTTTTTCTTATTCTCACATTTGCAGTTGCCCTAAGCCTTAAGCTGACTTCATCCCTTGAAGCGATGCTCTAACTCCTCTTCTGCATCGGCTTTCACAATCCATTCACTCATCTTCACATTGACTTCCATGGACCACTCCCTCGTCTTCACATTGACTTCCGTCGGCCGCATCATATTATCAGAACATTTAGCTCTCAATTTTTATGTATGCTTTAGCCAAATTACCTCTTATTAAAATTTTCATGATTTAATTTCTTTTTAGAATTTAACTTTTGTATTGTATGGAAAACTTGCATGAGATTTAAGAGGAGAACTGTAGCAAAAAATTAGAGAAAACTTAAGTACTCATTTAAAACTCGTTAATTAACTCAATTACATATTTGTTCGATTATTTCAAATAAGCAAAGTATAAATTAAGCATGAACATAGATAAAATTTAGCAAGCCAAGTTTGAACATCTATACAAAAGCTTGGCTCAAACTCGAACCAAACATGAACAATTTCTAATTTATTCAAGCCAAGTCTAATCTGATAAATACTCAACTAGGCTCGACTCGATTACAACCCTATGTGGGTCCCACCAAGTCAAAGGAAAACCCACCATAATTTGACCAAACTAAGTCATTCCAAAAGTTCCAAATAATAAAATAAACATGTTTAAACATGAATTGCATAAATCTAAGTCCAATAAGGCTTAATTAAGCTAATTAAATCATTTAATCTAAATGGGCCTAAATGGATCTTATTAAACTCAAACTCAAATTAAATTAAAATTAATTCAAATTAATCAACTAAAATCATTATTAAACATAAGTTAACCAATCATTAGGATTAATTTGACTAATATGATCATTTGACCCAATTAAACCAATCTTGATCCATTAAGTCCAAATTAGGCCAAAGTGGTTTAAAATCAAAATAAATGAAATTCAATTGAATTAAATTAGACCAAATACCTAAATTAACATAATTAAAAACTAAATACATTATGATTGAGTCAATAAGATCAATTGACTCAAACAGAATCAACCAAATCCATTTAATCCATAATGGGTTAAGTGTTGAAGCAAGTAAGCAAATAACTCCAAATTTCATGAAGCCCATTAATTAGGGGCATCATAAATGATTAAATGAACATAATTGAAGATTAAATCTAGCATCAATCCATCAAATGGAAGAAACTATTCTAAGTCAAGAGAGAAGATGCCTAAAGTGGCATAATATGAGCATAATTAAAGCATAAATCTAGCATCAATCCATCAAATAGAAGAAGTTATTTCAAGTCAAGATAGAAGATGCCTAAAGTGGAATAATTCAAAGTATTTGAACATGAACATTGGCTAATCACTTTTGAACACATCTAAACTCATCCTAAGATGACTTTAAGTGAATGGTAGCCAAGATTAAGCATGTTTAGAATGTCCAAATTAGTGCAAGAGGAATGGAATATGCCATAGGAAAAGAAAAGTCCAAACTAAAGAAATGCCCTCCTCAAGCCCTAAGATCCCTTCCATGTGTTCAATTCCAACTATTCCAAAATATTCATAAGGAATTTTTGACCTTCTCACCGCCTTGAGCTCCATCATTTGGAGTCCAACTTTCTATGGCCAATAGCCTCCACTGAAATCCAATGAGAAAGCTTTTGGTCAAGCTTAAAAAGGAAGAAGGAGATCAAATGGAACTTTGCTCGACTCCATCACCTTCTCCAAGCAAAGCCAAGTCTATGAAGACCTTCCCCCTCCTCCCAAAGTTCCTTGATCACTCCCGACACCAAACTCTGGTGTGTCATAGCAGACATCCATCCCCACGATGATTTAGAGGGAGAAAAAGCTTATTTCTTCCTCCATAGGCTTTGTTTTACTTTCTTGAGTGTTTTTGAAATGCAAATCACCAGTGAAACCCTACACCGGTGAGGTACACCCTAAATCAACCTCCTTTGCATTTAACATTGGTCATTTTTGAAGTGGAATAGATCCTAGGATTGATTAAGTCATATATATCCATTTTAAATCATGTCATAATCATTTTCAATTGAAATCTTGAGATTTTATTGTGTAGATTGCCAGCAATTAGTCACAACAAGCGGACGATGCTCGGTTCTCAAGGTCGTTGAGGGAGATGAAATATCTGCCATCCATTCCTTATATTAGGAATGGATGGCCTTGATTTAGTCAGATCATTTGATTGAATCCCTTATAGGAAATGGCAGGATGATCCAAGCTGTCTAATCTTCGATCAGATAGCCTGAATCAAATCACATCCCATTATCGAAATAATGAGGAATCCACGTGGATCCCGCCTGGTAAAGTGGCGCCACTTTGCGCCAATGTGAATAAATAGGAAATCTATGTGTTTTGCATTTAAATAATTAAAAAAATATCAAAAACTTTAAAAAATCCTAAAAAATAAAATACACAACCAAAAAATGTAAATAATGGTTCTATGGATTCATCTTAGTGAGAGGAATCCATTAAACCCAAAATCCTCAATTAAAGTTGGGTACTTTTGGGTTCATTTAAGTTTAAATGAAAACAACCGAACTCAAATTTAACTCAAACCATTAATTTAGTTGACTTCAAACAATGGGGAATTAAAATAAAGGTTGAAACACATCTTAAATAAATTTTTCGTAATTTATTGGTAAATAAATCTCAAAATATAAAATTTTTAAGCCATAAGCTTTGATTTAATAAAATAAATTAATATTAAATTAGGAAAATTATGGAAAATGACAAAATCAACTTGAATCATCATCACAAACCTTAATGAGTCTAAACTCATCATTAAAACTCACTAAAACCTTATGATCCCTAAAATGAGTTAATTATGTAATTAATTAAATCAATTAATTCAATTAATGAACCTCAACTTCAACAAATCACAATAAATCAACCAAATATCCTAAAATTTTAAATAAATCCTCATTGAATACATCTTCTAGAGAGGAATATTGGAAAAAAAAAACTCAAAACTAATTTTGATTAATTTAGGCTTAATTTAAGTTTTAGTGAAATAATTAAAACCTTAATTATGCCCAAATTATTCATCAAATTAAAGTGAAATTTTAGAGAATTCAGATTAGCAAGGAACCCCACTTGCCATAAAAATTTTAGAGGCAAATGATCTTTGGATTGGAAGTTATCAGCTTTTTAATCATTAGGTTATTTTAAATGAAAATTTTAAATCACAAAATTATAAAACTTACAGAAATTTATAAAATCATTGTAACCCATTTTCATTAACATCAGAACACTTTAAAAAAAATCCCTTGAGTCTTTAAATTTAAAGAACTCGATTAATAATGTACTTAGGATTTAAGATAAAATAATAAAATTTAGAATTTAATTTTAAAACTATAGATTATTAAATCAATAATATTTCAATTAATGAATTAAAATTTAAACATTATTTAACCTCCAAACTTTACAATCAAATATGAAATCCCTTAATATGGGAATCTCTTAAACTCATTTAGTTTATGAATAAAATAAATTCCAAATGAAAATAAAGGTAATAAAATAAATTAATTAAACCTAAACAATCCAATGGTTTGAAATAGCCTAGATTTAAGTTGGGTGCTTAAAGTCAATTAGTTCCTTAGGTTTCTTGAATCATGATTAGCAAACAAAACTTCCTCATAATGACCTAAACTAAATTTTTACATGTAATGCAATGTTTTATTAAGTTTAATTTTAAAACAATAATTTAGAACACATAAGAAATGTAATTTATAAATGATGAAATTAAGATTTTCAAAGATTAATTAGGATCAGTTGAATCAATTTACCTAAATAAACATAAATGAATGGATGAAATCATAACTTGAAACTAAAATCGTAACATGAATAAATGAAATAAGACAAAAATCAAACAATTGAAATATGCAAATAAAAATCAACTGAATATTTAATTAAATAAAAAAGGATATGAAACTAAACATGAATAAAGTGAATTATAATATACAACAACATAAAAGAGAAATAAATTAAACTAACTTGTTCAAATCTAAAATATTAATAGAATAAATAAATAAAACTAAACAAAATCAAACAAACCAAGTTTGAAGGAAGATACTAATTTAAGTTTATGAAGTTCATTTAAACCAATAAATATTAATAAATAAACATAAACATAAACATTAATGTAATAAATACAAGATCAATCTAAATTAATTAAATCAAATGAATAATGAACCAAATAAAAAAAGGATTAATTATGAAATTAAGCTATAAAATATAAACTAAACAACATCAAATACAAGTGAATGAAAACAAACCTAAAATGAAAACTAAATCAAACTAAATTCATAATAACTTAAACACTAATGAAATAAGTGATAAGCCAAATTCAAATCAAATAAATCATATCATTTGAAATTAAATCAAACCAAAATGAACATTAAATTTGATCATGTCGTGTGGTTAAACTTCTAGATAAGATTTAAGGAAACATATTAAGTCTTTATCAAAGGTTATAAACCAAAATATCATGAATAAAATAAAGAAATATTTAATCAAATTAAAAAGAAATAAAAATATGAATGAATTTTAATCAAATTTTTAAATAAAATTAAAACATTAGCCAAATAAAATCAAACATAAAATAAATTTAAAGACACCTAAGGTTTTGGTTTGACCATTATAATGAATCTTTACCTTAGGATAAAGACTTCATTCTATTAGGATTTAGGATATTCAATAGAACGGGTTCCACCCAAATTGGAATTTATTTTATTCTTCATTCTTGAAAACTTAAACTCCACTTCAACATAAAATGAAATAAAAATTAAAAATGAAATCATAAATCAACTAAATTACTTAAATTAGAATCACCCAATGGAAAATTAATCAAATTTTAAGAATAAAAGATTTATTATTTTGTGGTGTACTATTTTATGATGTGATGTGAAATATTTTTTTCATAGTTTATGGTGTACTATTTTAGACTGGATGGCTAGGATTATTTGCCTGCTAGTCTAGATGCTAAGACACTCTTTTTAATCTAGCATTAATTTTACAAAGGGTTGTGCTAAATGGGAATGTCATAATCAAAATATATATAAATATTATTTGCTTACATGTATGCCTAAGTCCGTAAGCATACTACAATAGGATAGGCAAACTTGGCAAGCAACTAATTCTAAGCTTGTATTTTTCCAAATATAACAGTTGGAATGTTGTTTATTTTACAGAGTTTATGAATTTATTTTAGAATTTTAAATGTAATTTGAGCTTCGAATTAGGTTAGGATCTATGGAGTCTAGAAATAGCAGGAGTTTACCCTAATAGCTGGTAGTCCCCTGTGAAGCTCATGGAGGTCCCCGAAGAAGGAGACGATCCTGAAGAAAGACCCATAGATGTAGACTTTTAATTTTAGGCCAGGCCAAATAAGGGTAGGGCTCAATAGCCCATTTTTTTCTTTTTTCTAGGGTGTGCAATGATACCCGGTCGCATTGGCCTATTCTTATTAATTAAATTTTGTGTGATTTATTATGGGCGCGTAATAGAAATTGCCTATTTTTTAGGTTTCTTTTTGTGCTGTGATGAATGCCTAAATGTTAGACTCTTGGAAAAACAAAATTTTTACCCAACTTAAATCTAAATAACTTAAAGAACAATAAAGAAATTCATAAATTCATACGTAAATTAAATCCTTAGGTGTAACTTAAAAATGAAGTAGAAATAATTACTTTTTGTGAACCATGCAAGCATATTGTTTGAAATCCTTGAATTGGGCCCTTCACCCATTGCACATAAGGGATATCTGACCTTTGAGGATGACCACCTTCTTAAGAAAGTGTGCCTTCTTATTTTGATTTGGCTCATGACTATTTTTAACTACATCCTACTGTAGTCATAAATTTCATACCCCAAAGACCATAAATGAATTATGAGTCAAAATGTTTAAAAGCAAAAAAATTATTGCTTTAGTTAGGTGCAAATCATACCTAACATGATTTTAGGGATTAGGGAGTCAATTTAGGTATTCTAGATTCTTTCCTAAAATGTAACAACTAAACCATCTTGCATACATAAGACAGGCATCATAGATTTAAAAATTCACTTAGGCCATGTTAGCTATCAACCCTTCTAAGCAAGTGATAAGACCAAAAGAGTCACCAATAGGTTCTTTTCGTTAAGTGAGAGAAAGAGATAATAATTCCCAAAAGTTAAACTAGGACAAGCTTCTGACTTATGTCAAAAGTACTTGTAAACTTAGGTTCTGAAGTATCCTACTAGGAATAAGTCTTCAACCCTAGGAATTTCTACAGTCTTGAACCCTAGGCATTTCTATAGTCTTCAACCCTATGCATTTCTATAGTCATGTGCTCATAGAATCTATGTCCTTGATTTATAATAAAATATCAAACCAAACTTCAATAAATTCAATATTAAAAATATAAAGCTCAATGGTAGGATAGCTGAAATGTCTACTATGCATCCTAGTATCAATAGGCATTTTCTACTTTATCCCAATTAACCTAAAAAAGAACTCTTCCTCAAAGAGGTGTTCCCTTTCGAAATTACAATTTAACCATCTTTTGAAACCAACTTTGAAATCTATAGAAATAAAAGCCTATTTCTTTATGCAAGAGTATTCTAAGGAAGAGATCCTCATTCATAAGATGTAATTAACTATAAGGGCTTGCCCTTATAGATGATCCAAGTATAAAATAAACCTTATCCTACTTTTCCATGTAGTTCAAGGGAAGATTTTTTTGAATATTAGAAGACTAATTAACCTTAGAAGTCTTTGTCAAAGTAACAAATCCATTATAGGATAACATATTTATCTTCCAAGATAATATATTTATCCCTTAATGATGACTTTGATTACTTAAATAAGATATTTTTGAAGTCTATGTGGTGTCACAAATTTTTCTCACAACTATCACAAGAGTTTTTCACAAAAAAAAAATGATTGAAGAAACTTTGAAGGGAAAAACTTAAAACTTTGATGTTCAAATACTAATCCACCAAAAAGTAAAAAATTTGAAAGAACAAATATATGGTGAAAATAGTATGAAAAACTAAAAGAGATTAAGATCAAGAAAAACTAACTCAAGTAGTTTGAGAAAGCATGCTTAGTTGAAGATGTTGAAGCTGTCAAACCAAGGATTTAATCTTGCATATTTAGAGGACACTTGAAAGGAAAATCTAATAAGTTTTCTCTTAGTTTGCTAGAGAGAATTTTGAATTTGAATAAGCAACCCTTCATAAGGAGAATGAGGGCTATTTAAAAACAAGAATGTCATTTTAAATTATGTCAAAACAATAAATTATTCTAACATTATTTTATCATATAATAATATAATATTGAATAAATATATAATTTATATTAAATAAATATTAAATTCAAACAATCAAAAAATTGCAAGTTATATGGGAAAGTCAAAAATGATCAAATATGGCTCTCAATATGTTCAAAATGGGTTATCTTTGAAAAGCAAAAATAAATTTAAATTTATTAAAAATGTCTGTCATGTAACCTATGAAATTAAAGGCAAAAATTCAAGGAATCCATTGGAGATGAAATTAAATGTAAATTCCTTGATTATAAAATGACTTTTGCTGAAATGCTAGATTTCATGTATTTTTGTCAATTTTGAAATATGTCATTTAAAAATTATAATATAATTTAGATATGATCATATATATGTTAGTTATCATAATAAGTTTAAATTAAATTAAAATTTTTAATTATATTAAATATATAAACTTGCTACACTCAATAATCATAATTAATTATCATTTATTAATTTGATAATTTAAATGCTATGCATGAAGCATATTTTTTTAAAATTTTAGAATTGAATGTTAATTAGATAAAGATTATTTATAAATTATATAAATTAATAATAAATATATGAACTATATTTAAATTCTTATAACCTAAATTACATCAAACATGTTGTGAGATGTATTGGATATATAATTAGCAATCTTGACTTCAAAGTCAATATATCTAAAACACTTACACATATATTAAAACATTGAAGCATATGTTAGTTATTATCAAAATTAATAGGATTGAACATAAGGCTCATAATGATAATAGGCACTCTACAATGGACCTAATCACCTAATAAAGACTCCTAAGGCATGATGGGTCTTCGAATATACCATAGATCTTTTCCCTACTTTACATGGAAAAGTAAAGTATGGTTTATTTGATGTCGCTTTTTAGTTCCCTATGAAGGCAAGACTCCATAGTTAATTCTATCCTAGAAAATGGGATTTCTTAATAATACTCTCAATTAAAGTAGTCAATCAATTATCTCCAAGGATTTCAAAGTTAAGACTATCAAAGGATTAGTATTTTTGGAAAATCAAATGGGATTGTTCAATTGGAAGACTTATTTAGAATCCAAAGGAAGATTAGTAGGGAGCACTTATGATACTAGGAAGCCTAGTGAGCACTCCAATCAATCCTATGGTGAGGTTATATATATTTGAAAGAGAAAGGATTTTATTTTAATTTGAATTAGAATTTTATTATAATCCTAGGGCTTATAATCCATCAACACAAGATTATGGAAATAACTAAGAGATGAAGATTTATGCTCATAGCCTAAGGGAAATAGGCAACCTCGAATCCTAAATCTAGGGAGCTTTAATACAAGCTAGAGCACGACCTAAATCTAAGTAGAAATGGGGCATAAGGGTCTACCTCCACAAGAGAGAGTAAACCCATTTGACTCTCCTAGACTTACAATCGTCTGGAGTGGCCGCCAACTAATACCTCCTACACTTTCAATCCATGTAGGCTGATCTTATGTTATTGCAAGTGGTTAAAGATTTGTTGTTTAATTTAGAAAGAGACTAGAGTAATAAAATCACTACCTAAGAGACTCGATCATGTTTAGAATGAGCATATGGCTAAGTCTAAAAATGTAAAATTTTATCAAATTTTATATTATTTTGACACATTCATTTGGACAAAGGCTTTTGGATTTATTATGCTTAAATGCATGATGGAATTTGGTTATTGTCCAAACCAAAAAAGAAAGAGGGTGAAGCTCCATCATAAGAGGTTGCTCTTATAGGTCAAGCGGTCCCTAAAGTTCAAGAATGGAGGCCCTTATTTTGCAAGAGTGATAGAAGATGACATGCATGATATTAGATAAATAACATACAGCTAAGGGATTGTTAAATCTTTTAATTATCTTGATTATAACCTCAGCTTTAAAATGAGGTTTAAAGTTATTTTAAATTTTTAGTAATGAGTTGTTAATTGGGTAGAAAAATTAACTTTTCCCTAAGAGCCTACCACATCTAAGCCACACATTAAAACATCAATCATGAAGAAACTATAAAAATTATGTTATTCTAGTGCACAAGCTAAACACAACAACAATCATTTTATAGACTATCATGAAAGAATAAGAGGTCGGTGCGATCAGGTACTATTGTACACCCCAAAAAATAAAAAAGTTGGGTGGCTGAGCTCTACCCTTATACAACCCAGAATTATAAAATAATATTACAATTTAGAATTGAATACATGTTATAAGGGTCTTCATTTTTCATTTCTTCTTTCTTCTTTCTTCTTTCTTCTTTCTTCTTTCTTTGTTATTTTGATTTGATTTGCTCTAAGGCATCACAGGGGACCCCAAGACTAAGGCACCCCAAGACTAAGCCTCCTAGCCACTGCTCATCTTATTTCCCATAGTATTAATTCTAATTCCTATTTGCAAAATTGCATTTTATGAAAAAACTAAATCTAACTACAACTGCAAAATAAATATTATCAAAATATACATACAATCCTAAGCAATTATATTTCATAACTTGAACTTAGCACCCTGCACATGGGTAACGAAGCCCACCTGTCTTAATATAGATTATGTTTAGGGCCATAAGCAACCTTCAAGAAGAAACATTTATATTTATTTTTAGTGGCCCTTAAGCACAATCCCTTGCATAAAAGCATCCTTCAAGAAGAAGCATTTATATTATTTTTTAGTAATAATATTAAGCTATCAACGCTAATATTATCTATCTATCCATATTCCTAACATAAACATTACATCATAAAATACATAAATAAATACAAGCTAGTGGGGACTTGACATTCTAATATGTTTGCTTAAAATCTTTCTAAAATTTTTCTTTAAATTATTTAAGTTAACATGAGGGATGGTTTCATTTTAAGTTGTTTAAAGGTTTAATATTTTTAATTTTTTTTTTTTGTTTCACTTGATTTACACTTAGCATCTAAGTGTTGTAAAGAGAAGAAAGATGCTTAACCTCTTTCATCCCTACCTTAAGTTGTTTCTTAAAAGCACATTTTTATGATTTAGTTTCTTTTATTGAATGATTTATTAAATATCTTATTAATTCTAAGTTTAGGTTAACCTTAAACAATCCTATTCAAGATGAAAGGCATCTTAAGATTAATGTGGTTGAATTACCATCACATAGAATACGTTGAACCATTCCTTTTTATCGCCCATAACATGCATATGATTTAATACTTAGTATATCTATACATACAATATATCTTGCCATACTTAAATGATTGTGGATGCATATGTTTTTAGTAGAAAAGGGGACTTTCAATCTCTAATTAATTACACATGCACATGTATAAAAGATGTAAGCAAGTACGTGCCATTATTTAAACTAGGGAAGTGATAATTAAATGACCTCCTTGAGACTACTTAAAGTCTCGTATTCAAGGATGTCTAGAAACATATACTTGTTATCTTAAATACATATGAATGTATATACAACTATAAGAATGAAAATTATGGAAAAAGATTATATTTTTGGTTGAATTATTTATGCATGTAAAGTAAAGCTATTTCCAAATTCTGATATAAATATACATAGTAATGAAATTAAATAAGTATGTGCCATTGTTAACTAGGGAAGTGAGATAATCAAATGACCTCCTTGGGATTACTTAAAGCCTCGTATTCCCTAATGTCTAGACTTTATACTTACTATCATTCAAACATATGTAAATCCATACATGAACATAAGAAAGAAAGCACTACCTTCACATGTTTAAGCTAAAAACACATTCAAATCATATACATATATTTATAACTACTATCACTCCAAATGTTATTATCAATTTATAATTTTTGGAGAATAGCTTTGAATTTATTAGTGATATAGCCACACATATAATAAGATTTAGCAAACACATGCAATTTTACATAAGTAAATTTCATTTGATTTTAAAAATATGAATGCATGATATCACATTACATACAACATTTTAGGTGATTAAAAAGGAATAGCCAAACATCTCCACATAATTTATTCAACTACACTAATTCCAAAGGACAATCACATTAAATAAAATTACTTAAAAAAAACTAAAGCTTCTTATTAATTTGATTTTGGATTTTGATTGAATTTAAAGAAGGAGAGATCATTTGTTATTTTCCATCCCATTCTCATGTTGGTAATTTCAATTTGTTTAAGGAAAGATAATTAAGTGATTTTTATAATTTAATTAAGTTGAACCATTAAACAATCTATTTAATTGCCCTTTCCTATTCTTCTTTAATTCAATTAACCATTTAATCATGAGCCACAAGTGATATGCATATGAGGAAAATAAAACTGCAATGCTCTTTAAAGACCTAATGCAATGAACTCATGATTAGAAATTAAATAGATTAAAGAATCTAATTAAGTACTTTTATGATTTTCCCACACTTATGGACCAATTATAATTTCCTTGGGGTCTTTATATTATTGAACACATAAATATGAACCCTTAATTTAAATATTAATCATCTAAAGTGATTATCAATTTAATTTTATTTTATTTTATTATTAATTGATTAATTAATCTCTTAATTAAATCTCTCATTAATTAACTCTCTTTAATGAAATGAATTTGGAAAAGCAATTAAGAGAGAGGTCATAATCACCCTCCATCATCATCTCACTATTAATCAGTGATTAATAAAGTTAAATTAAGTAATTTTTACTGTTTGAGACTTTAAATAATAATTAAATTACTTAACATGGTAATAAAGGTTTGAATTTCAAATTCCCCTAATTAGATAGCTAATAAATCCCAAGAAAATCTTGGGAGGTAGAGGTCATCCCAATAAATTAGCATGCCAAGCTTTGGATTAATTGCCCAAGTAATTAGGATTTAATTAAGTTAATTAAGAAAACATTCAAACCTTAATTAAGCCTTAATAATTATTCAAAATCAAATGAAATAATTTTCATTAAATTTTCCTTTGTTTAACCTTTCTAAAATATATTTATTTGTAATTTTGGAATTTTTTATAATTATTTACGATTTTAGAAAGTTTCAATGTAATTAATCACATTTTAAACCCTAATTAATCCCTAATCCCATCGACGCAACACGGGAGGCAGATGTGGCAATGCTTTCCACATGGCATGTGGGATTGACCACTTAAATTGCCTAATCAAAGATTGGATGGTGGAGATTAATCCTGCAATTCTTAATGATTAAATCAAATTAATCATGGTCATCTGTTCCAATCACGTAGAATGGACATTAGATAATTTGTTGTCCCCTAAGCGATGGATGATGAACACTGTCTGCCCTCGTTCAGTTGATCCGAGCTCACCGGTGCTCATGAGGCCTCAAGATTGACTCTAAAAGCTTCAAGAGGGAGATCTAGAGGGGTCCTACGGTGGGATTCACATGAAAACATAATTTCCTTCACAAATTTGGTTTGCCAGAATTTACTTTATCAGAGCTCGAGATTGGTGGTCTATCGATTGAGGTAGCTTTTTCTTGAAGAGATGGAGCCCTACTAAGAAGCTCATGTCTTGCCTCCACGCCAGTGGCCTTGTGGACCAAACTCCATCAAAGTTGGCCTTGGATGGTTCTCTAGTGCTCAAATCGATCGAGAATCGATTCGTTCTTGATCATCGGAGCTTGGTGAAGGTGTGGGTAAATTTAATTTAAGTTTGGTAGAGTTTAGGTGAGGTTGGACAGAGTCAAGGCTCTAGCCTATTTCAAGTTTGGTGTTGCCGGTGATGGGAAGCTCCGGGGAACTTGGGGAAGTGCTCGGAAAGCTCATTTTGACTCACTCATGCTCTAAGAATGCTTGGCAAATGTCTGGCCGATGCAGGCAACTGGGGACGTTAGAGGGATGCTGATGTGGCTCGATTTGAGTGGGTGAGGGTCTGAGGTGGGCTGTCATGGGTTGTCCTTGTTTCCCATTGGTGAACTATTGAAAGGAAGTGGGTTAGCTCACCTCCCTTGACCTATGGCTAACCTAACCAACTTTGGGTCAAGCTAGTCATAGCACCTAAGGTCTAAACTAAGCTAATGATGGCTGTTAAATGCAATTTGACCACCCAAAAGTGCTTTACCCAATGGTTAATGGGTCAATTCAGGTTTGGTTTGGGTTGGGTTTGATTTGGGCTAACCCATAGTGACCTAAAGATGGGTTTTAAGTGGGTTTAGAGTTAGTTTAATTGGGTTTGGCTCAATTTGACCCATGTAGATCAAATTGGGCTAGGTTGGGTTAAGTTGACCAATTGGCCAAATTGGGCCAAACCATGGGTTGAGACAAGTTCAAATGATTACTTGGGATTTTTTGCTTCAATTGGTTTGATTGGATTTGAATTTGACTCATATGGGTTCATATGGGTCAAATGGGCTAAGTTGACCAATTTGGTCAAATTGACCAAATTGACTTGGGTTAGGTGTTGGTTTAGGTTCAATTGATCATTTGAATATGATTGTGGGTTTTGATTTCAATCAATTTAAATTTAGCAATGATTTAGACCAATTTGACACTTAGGTCAAATTGGGTTATACCAAGGGTTTGATCATGTTCAATAATCAGTTTGGGATGGATTTGAGTCATAGGTTGCAATCAATTTGGAATATGATTTGATTTGGCCCAATTTGGCCTTTTAGGTCAAATTGGATCAACTTGGATCAAGAGGCTAATTGGATTTGGTTTGGCTCAATTGATGTTCAAGTTAAGTTCAAGGATCAATTTTAGGTTGGTAGGGATCATTGGTTTTAATTGATTTGAGTTTGGAATGGGATTTAGTTAGATTTGGTTCATGTAGGCTAATTGGGTTAGCTTGGGTCAAGTAATCAAATTAGCTTGGTTTGGTCCAATTGATTGCAATTGGACAATCAAGGATGATCCATAATCATGGTGGAAGAGATTGAATAGGTTGGTTCAATCCAATTTGGGTTGGATTGAAGTTTTGTTCAAATGGGTCCTTTAGGTCACCTTGGGTCAATTAAATTGATTTTAGCTTGAATTAGGTTGAATTGATTTTGATGATTGATGTATTTTATTGCAATTGATTTGGGTTTAATTGGATTTTAGCTCAGTTAAACATTTTGGGTTTAAATAGGCTAGCTTAGGATAATTGAATTGATTTGATCAATTGGCTTGATTATATGTTTTGGGAGAGTTTGGAATGATGATTTGAATGGTTAGAGTGATTTTATGAAAATCAATTGAACTAGGTTTAATTAAAGGAATTTTGGTTAAGTCTATAGGATCGGCTTAAGGGATTAAGATGGATTTAGGTTTAAATCATTTTAGCTTGCAGCTTGGATGTGAAATAGAATTCAATTAGATTTTGGTTAGATTAATTTGAGATTGGATTTCGCTAAAGGTAAGTCTTAGTTTAGGCTATAAAGTGGATAGGTTACCTTTAGATCCTAAGACATAGCCCAAACCAATGGTAAGTCCTCCTAAGTCTCTAGGTTTGGGTTAGGTGTTCACTTAGTCACTAGAAATGTCATATGACTAAGAAGATCCTAGTGTCTAGAAGGCTCTTAGGCCTAAGATGGGAAGACTAAATCCTCACTCCAAAAGTGAGGTCAACAAAAGGATCCCAAATATGTATGTTGTAACTGACAAGGCACATCGCACGTATTATTGTAGACCAAGATGATCAACAGTGTCCAAAAGGATTGCAAGCGCTAATGAAGACTATCTATACCAAAACCAAGAGATAGATAGAATCATAATGTTAGTGTAATGTAACTCATCTCTTGCCAAGGGCATAAGAGGGCCAAGAAGAATTAGTTTGAATTGACTGAAGATTGATTTCATGTTAAGGACATGAAGAAAGATCTGCTGGGGAATCACACATGAATTTGATTAGATTTAGGGATTGATTTATTCCAAGGGCATAAAAGGGGAAATCTGCTAGGGATTGAGGTTTGATTGGGTTTATTTGATTTACTTTGGATCCACCGGGATATTGATTTGATTGAATTTATTTTAATTTATTTGATTTGGTTTGATTTACAAAAAGGCAATCCACTGGGGATACAAGTTTGAATTTGTTTAATTTGGTTTATTAATTTAATTTGATTTTTGATTGATTGATTTTGATTTGGTTTTAATTTGGCTCCACTAAGGGGATTAAATTGATTTGATTTGGACTCTGTTGGTTTTTGATGGATCTCACAAAAAAGGGGCTATGTAAGCCTGGGCTTATCTTAGATTTACCAATCCAAAGGAGTAGCCTACCAAAGGGTAAGACTATCCGACCTAGGGGTTGCCCATCAATGTGCAACAATTGTGCTAGGGAAAAAGTGTTGGGACTTACATCTTCCAAAGAAGAATTAGCCATTGGGGTGAATTATTGATGGCATAACAAGTTCAACCTAACCTAGGATAACTATTGAGTGAGTGTTTTTAGGGGTCTTATCTCAACTCAGAGTAGTCAAGGCGATACTTATAAGGAGTTTTGCTGACACTGAAGTAAAAGATAGTGCCTCGGGGGTCATTATCCTAATCCACAAGAGATTTTATTTTATTTTGTTTGTTTGTTTAGTGTAGACCCTGTTGGTTTGTGAGGGACTACACTAAGAATGAACCACGGGGGCTTTGGCCTACCTCAGATTTACTGGCCCAAGGGATAGTCCTCACATCCATAATATAGAACTTCCAACCATAAGAATGGCTATTAGGAAAGGGGAACTATTTAATCTAGTAGAAACCTATGTCATATCTAGATGGGGCCATGAAGATGTAGTCCAAATAGAATGCCCACAGGGGAGGTGCCTTTGGGGGCATCCTAATCCCTAAAAAAGATAAAACCTATAGGTATACAGTGGCCAGCTCAAGGAGAAAGCGTAGGCACACACATAAGCCTGAGCAGTGTTATCCACCTGGTGGGTTGCTATCAATAAAGTGAACACCAACCAACCTAAGGTGCCCTTCGATGTGCAATGATCAATCCAGGAAGAAAGCATCGGGGACTCACATCTTCCTTAGCAAAACTGATCATCAGGACAGTTTATCATTAGCTAGATAGCTACTATCCGACCTAGGGCGACTACCAAGTGGGAAGTCACAAAGAAGGACTGGACTCAAACTTGTAGTCAAGAGGAAAAGGAGCCACTGGGGTCTTACCTTAATCCTCAAAGATAAACTCGGGCCCAGTCAATGCACGGTGACTAGTTCAAGAAGAAAGCACGGGGACTCACATCTTCTTAAACAAAGTTGACATCCATGTAGCTCATTGGTCATGCAATAAGACATACCATACTAACAGGGTGCTCATCAATGTGCAGTGGTTAAGCTAGGACAAAAGCATGGGGACTTACATCCTCCTAAGCAGGGAAGACCACTGGGGAGACACATTAGCTATATAGTGAATCAGGACCGACTAGAGTAGCTACTGAGTGAGGACCGCTAGGGGTCTTATCTCAACTCAAGATAGCCAGAAGCGATTGGATTTTTGTTTGATTTGGTTGTGCTTGTGTAATTTTATGTTTGTGTTGTGCTAATGAGGGATAGGATGTCACTTAGGTTCTCTTACACCAACCCTAAACACACCATGAAAGATTCACAAATGGAAATGCTTTTAATCTGGAGAGATTTTAATTTGAAATGAAATTTTATTAATGAAAATTATTTTAAACAGTATTTTATGGGTAATATTTCTTAAAGTACAGCCCATTAATTGGAAGCATCAGGTGGTCTCCTTTGTGGTTAATGAGTTGGTAGGATCTGCCTTGGTAGGCCTTCGCTATGGTAAAAGGGCCTTCCCAAGTGGCTCCAAACTTGCCTCACATTTTATGATAGGCAAGAATTGGTCTTTTTATAACTAAAACAAGCTCTCCTACTTGAAAAGCTCTAGGGTGGACAAACTTGTTATGAGCTTGCATCAATTTTTTTTTATACAACTTGAGGTTTTCTCATGCTCGTAAGCATTTCTCCTCAAACCTTCAAGTTTTTCTAGGCGTTACATGGCATTATGTTTGGTTATAATCTTGCTACCCACAGTTATCTTTATTAATGGGAGTTGAACTTCTAATGGTAGAACTACTTCTGACCCATACACTAAGGAGAAATGGATAGCTTAAGTTGGAGTTATAGAGGTAGTATGGTAGGTCCACAAAGCTTCAACTAACTACTCATGTCACTGTCTCTTATTATCATCGAGCATCTTCTTAAGTATTTTTTATGAGAGTTTTGTTGAAGGCTTCTGCTAAATTGATTTCCTATAGATAATATATGGTAGAGTATCTCCAATCTATATTGTGTCTCTAGACAAAGTTATTGATTTTGGTGCTCTTGAATGTAGTGTCATTATCGGATATAATTCAGCTGGATACCCCAAATCTATATATTATATGATTCTTGAAAAATTAGAGCACATGCTGAGCTTTGACCTCCCTGAGTGGAATCACCTTCGCCCACTTTGAGAAGTAATTCGTAGCAACCAAGATGAATCGGTGACCTTTAGATGAAGGAGGATCAATCGGACCCACTATGTCAGTAACCCAACACTCGAATGGCAATGAAGCCAAAGTTGGATGTATAATATTAGGTGGTTTGTATAGGACCACCCCATGTACTTGCCATTAGTGGCATCATTTCACTACATCCATGGAATCAGTGATCATCGTCGACCACTAAAATCCAAATCTCTTAATTTTAGATTTCATCTTGGGACCAAATTGGTGAGCTCCACATAATCCTGAATGTACCTTGGTCATGATCTTACGGCCTTCGTGCTTGTCTAAGCATCATAACCATATATGATCAATGGACCACCAGTATAAGACATCATCCATGTGTGTGTAAGAAAGTGACATTTGGTTTATTTGATGTGCTTGGGACTTCTCTTGAAGTAGTTTGCCTTTGTTGAAGTAATCAATGAAGGGTTGCCTTCAATCTAGTTCTTCACCTTTTTTGACAATGGCAACCTCCCCTTCAAGAGAGTATTTTTAGATGAGTTCAGTATTAATAAGAGGCAGGACTTGCCTATTTTGGACCTCTATTAATATGAACTCATCTTCTATACATGCCAACTCCTTACTAAGCTTGGCTAAGGCATCTACTATGGAATTTTCCCCTCAGGGGATCTTGTAGATGGTAACTTCTGGGATTTGGGCCAACAACTCCATGGTGTACTTGTGGTAGTGATGGAGTCTGGGATTGAGGACCTTATAGGACCCAGTGATTTATTTGACCACTAGTTGGGAATCCCTTAATATGTTGATGTTACGGATGCCTAGTGAAATAGCTAACTCTAGACCAGTAATCAGAGCCTTATATTCAGTGCAAGGATCAGATAGATGATATGAGAATCTCATCATATTGCGGTCCAAAGTTAGGAGAACTATTCTTACCTTTGCCTTTCTTGGAAGAGTAGATTATGGTTCTTATCCTCTTTGAGAGGAAGTCACACCATCAAAGTACATCACCCAATAAAAAATGCTTGTCTCCCCTAAGTTCATGATTTATTCATCAGGGAGATCATCACTAAGCGAAGAATCAGTAGGAAGTGGGTGTGCTGCTAAGAAATCCATGAGTGTTTATCCTTTCACCACACATAGGGGTATGAATGTGATATCAAACTACGATAAAATACTAGACCATCATGCCAACCGTCTGAATAGTATTGGCGTGTCATGAGATATTGCAGTAGATTGATTCTAAAAATCAAGTTTACTTTATGAGAAAGCATATAATGTTGTAGCTTTGGGAATGTAAAGATTAAAGCTAGACAATGCTTCTCAATGGGCAGATAGTTTACTTTAGTTGAGATTAGGTGATGGTTGAGATAGTAGAGTGTGCTCTCTTTCCCTTCATCATTGACTTGGGCCAACAAAGCACCAAGGGAATCATCTAATGTAGTAGTGTATAGTACAAGCAGCTTGCCCTTGATAGGGGTGTCTAGGACTAGTGGCACCATCAAATACTGCTTGATGCTCTTGAAGGCATGCTGGCACTAGTCGCCCCACTTGAACTTCGCATCCTTTTTTACCAGTGCTAAGAATGGTTGGCATTTGCCTGATATGTTGGATATAAGCATCTTAAATATACCAACTATCGTTAGAATGATTTGAGTTGGGTTAGACTTTTACGGGGTGGAATTTATAATATCGCTTTAACCTTCTTTGGGTCAATTTCAATTTCGTGGTATCGGACAATGAACCCAAGAAACTTCTTTGAAGCTACTCCGAATGCGCACTACAGAGGATTCATTTTGAGATTATATTGGCTTAACTACTCAAAAACTACTCTCAAGTCAAAGAGATGGTCTTCCTTTTATTTACTTTTGACCATGAGATCATCGACATAATATTCAACTTTGTGATGAATGAGTTCATCAAAGATTCAAGTCATGGCCCACTGGTATGTGGCACCAGTATTTTTAAGGCCGAAAAGCATGACCTTGTAGCAATAAATTCTGATCGGGGTTCTAAAGGTAGTGTTTCTTTCATCTTCATGTGTCATCTTTATTTAGCTATATCCAGATGAACCATCCATGAAAAAGAGGACTACATGAGATGAGGCAATGTCTACCATTAGTTTTGGTATTGGTAGTGACAATTTTTCTTTTGGACATGCCTTATTAAGATCCCTAAATCAACACATATGCGAATTTTTCCATTCCTTTTCTAACTAGGATGACATTAGCCAACTAGGTGGGGTATTTTTCCTCCTAGATGAAACCAGCAACAATCAGCTTCTTTACTTTAAAAATGACCTACTGTTTAATGTCAAATTGTATGCATCTAGGAGCTTGCTTGATAGGGTTAGCATCAGGCTATATTGCTGGCTTATGCACCACTATGTTAGGAGCCAATCTAAGCATTTCTTCATAATTCCATGCAAAGTAGTTCTTAAACTCAGTGAGTAGACTAAATAAGTTATTAGTTTCAGTTTCATTCAAAAAAAGAATTTATGTACATCGAGCGTGGATTATCTTCAATCCCCAAGTTAATTTCCTTGAGTTCATCAATGGTTGACTTGATTTCTTCTTCAAATTATGGAGGTGCATCCTTGACTTGGAAATCATCTGGATCATTTGAAGTTTCTAAGCACACCTCATATGAGTTAATGTGATTTGAAAAGAACCTGTCTAATTTTAAATGGTTGGTGATGACCAAGCTGTAATCATTGTCATCGACTGGGTCTACTGTACCAAAGCCCAGTCCTAGTCTTGATTGAGAATTCTTGCATTTATTCTTTCATAGCCTTTCCAAATACTCTAACCTATGCTTAGACCAAGTATGTGGAATTAAACCTTTCTTTGTTAAGTTATGAACACAAGATGAGTACCAATTAAAAGGTAATTCTATTAATTCTTTATATAAATCATCCTCAAGTTTTACATCAACTTCTTGACTTGAGGATGATTCTCCAGGATAGAACCTTTAAATTTTCATGGTTGAACATGTTTTGGGGGCTTCCTTAACTACCAAACCTTCAAATTTTTGTAAGGAAAGAGGGGTTAGAGCTAAAGTTCTAATTGATGCCTAACAGTTTCACATTATAAAGACTTGGATACACTTATACTTTGCTTGGGGACTCAGTCTTCATCACTATCTGGCTCGAGTGTCATCTTCAATGGGATCTATTATCAAGAAGAGCTAGTTGGTGTGCTAACTACATAAGACTCATCCTCTGAACTAGATTCTAAGTCTATGTAGATAGCAGGTGTACTCTTGGAAGCTGAAATGAATCTCCTATTAGGTGGTAAGTATGGAGGCCTTGCACCCTTGAGACTCCCTCAACACTTGTCTTTTCCTCATTTTGGTGGAGGTTGGATTGTCCTCCACATTTGTTTAGATCTAGTAACAAATTGTGGCTGGAATCTAAACTCGAGCTCCACTTCCTCCCTAAGGTCTTCTTCTCATTCCCTTTTTTCTTTTTCTTTTTCTTTTTTTTCTTTTTCTTTTTCTTTTTCTTTTTCTTTTCTTTCTTTTTTTCTTTTTTTCTTTTTCTCTTAAATTTTTATTTTGACTAAGTTCACGAGAATAGACATTTTGTTTTTTAGAGAGATAGTAGGTTGCATCCTCATATATCCCGACCTCATGAACTGTGAAGGGTTTGAGATCTCCTTTGACACAGTATTCGATTCCACCTCTTAGAAACTTGATGCACTGATGTAAAGAGGGTGGAACCATATTATTCTCATGTATTCATAGTCTCCCAAGCAAAGCATTGAAATATGTATCCAAGACTATTATATGAAACTTAGTTTCAGTCTTCCAATCATCTATCTCTAAGGGCAACACTATAGAGCCTAAGGCCCTCTCACCTTGTTCATTAAATTCTTTCAACATCATCTTCTCTGCATAGAGTTTAGAGATGTTAATCCTCAAGTAGGAAAGGGTTCTTAGATTCATAATGTTCACTAATGCACTTGGATCAACCAAAACTCTATATAGTCTAAACTTTCCAACATCCACTTTAATGTAGAGGGTACAATTATTCTAGATCATTTTTATAAGTCGGTCTTCATCTGTGAATGTAACTCTTAAGATCTTCTTTGAATAGCATGCTTCTTCTCTAGTAGCGTCAGCTAAGCTAAGCATATCTCTAGATCAAGCAAGGCTTTGATTAGAGATTTCCTCTTCTCTTTAGATAAGACAAGAGCATTATATATGCTTAACTTAGTTGGCAGCTTTCTAAGATGTGCAAGAATGTTAGGTGGAGCATCTTGTGGAGGGGTTATCTGCTCACTGGAATCAATGGCATGCTTAACCTTATCCTGAGGTGCTACCCTAGAAGGTAGAACATTGCCACTATGGAGGTTGACTTCAGTGAGTTCTTGGAATGAGAGGTTTATGGTAAGTTTTACCTGCTTACCAGGTATACTTACAACTTCTCCAAAAGGATCCTTGAAGTCAGATGACTCTAAATCAACCTCAAGAGGTGAACCTGAATGATTCAAAAAGGAAAATCCATTTCTAAATTAGATTGGGATTGATCAGAATTTATTTTATTATTATTTTGACTTGGAGAGCTTCAATTGGAATAAAATCAATAGGATCATCAGACGTGGAAAAGATGTAAGCAAAATTAGTCTTCTTCATTGATTTATTTAATTTTGGGGAGGAATATAGTAGAAATCAAGTAAAGTGAGTGGAGCAAGGGATTTGATGCCCTCATCCGTAAATACAATGTTTCTACCGGTAGAAGAAGAACTGGTGGGGGTAATAGTTGCAACAGTGGAAGGAGTGCTAGACTCGGCTAATGGTTGTGCTACCGATCTATCCCAGACAAGTAAGGTAGGATGAGAGGGGGTGCAACCTACTACCACCCAAGAGTGGAGAGGTCTCACGAGGGAAACCCTCCTCAGCTACATGGGAAGCTTCATCTACCTCCTTTGCCACAAGCTTGTAATGTCTTTTTATTTTGTTATTCTTATTATAGTGCTAGGTTTTTGTGAGTGGGCCCAGACAAGAACTAGAACTAACCTCAAAGGTGGGGGAGACTATCTTAGAATTTAATATAGCCTTCCTCTTCAATGTAAGGGCAACCACAGAGGTGATACTAGCCCATGGTGAAATTGCAGCAGGGGTAATTAACTGTGCTGGAAGAATTAGTAGGGAACCTCAACTGCCTTCCTTTTCAAAGAGGGGAACTCATAGTTAGACTATAGATCAAATTGTAGGAGTGGCTTCTTGCTTGCCACCTCTCGGCTGATGGTAGTAAGGGCGGGCCCCTCACATGTGACTTTGAAGTTCTCAAATCCAAGCCAAAACTTGATCATAGAAGGATTAGTGAGTATGGCCTGATCCAGGGCCAAATCCACACCAAATGAGAAGAAAAAGATCAACTTGCTAGAAGACATGGTGGGAAGCTAACTGAAGGAGGAAGAAAAAGATGAGGCTGGAACCTCTATTGCACTGTTGAAAGAGAACAAGATTTGACTCTGCTTTTGATTGTTAACTTAAATTGTTGGTTTTGATTTTTGAATTGGAACCCTCTTTCAACAAATTTGATTATGTTAAATGGGGTTTGATTATTTGGAGAGATTTTGAGAATTTTTGTGAAAGAGACTTTTGCTTTGTGGTTCTTGTTGGTATTGGGTTTTGATTTGATTTTGAAAGGGGAACTCTCATCTAACAAATTTGGTTATGTTAAATGAAGTTGGTTAACTTTGTTTGAAGAGATTTTGAAATTTTTCAAGAAGGAATTTTTTTTATTTGTTGTTATTGGTTGATTGATTTTTATTTTGAATGAGAACCCACATTTAACAAATTTGATTATGTTAAATGGGGTTTAACAATTTTGTTTGAAAAGTTTAGAATTTTGGGAAAGATTTTTCTTTAGTTTTTGCTTTAGATTTCATTAAAATTACATTGAGCATTGGATGAACCTTACTTCAATAAGCTAGTGGTAAAAGATTCTTAATTTTGTTTGATTTATGTTTAGGTATCTCTTTTTTCTTTGATTGATTTATCTTTTTCTTTTACCTATTAGGGGCCCCAATAGGGATTTTAGGACCTACTTGGAGTGAGGTCCTAAAACCTAAGGATGTTGGCCACCTTTGCTTAAGGATAAAATAAGATAAGTGCCAATAGAGAAAAGGATATTCTTGGAATTATATAAAATATAAGTCCACTATTAATACTTGAAGATAATAATTGACTATTAAAAATGGAGGGAAGAACCATCTTTAGTGGCGTCGCCAGATAAATCTGTAATGTTTTATTCCGGATGCGCTAGGTGGACACCATGCAAATCTTATGGGGTACTTACTGAAGTGATCATGTATGACATTAAAGTATGGTGTACAATATCGAATGATGGAAATATCATCCTATAATGGACCTAATCACCTAATAAGAACATCTAAGGCATGATGGGTCTTCAAATATACTAGAGATCTTTCCCCTACTTTACATGGAAAAGTAAATAAGGGTATATTTTATGACAGGTTCTTTAGTTCCTTATGGAGGCAAGCCTCCATAGTTAATTACATCTTAGAAAATGAGATTTTTTAAGAATACTCTCGATTAAGGTATTCAATCGATTATCTCCAAAGATTTCAAAGTTAAGACTATCAAAGGATTTGTATTTTTGAAAAATCAAATGGGATTGTTCAATTGGAAGACTTATTTTAGAATCCAGAAGAAGATAAGTAGGGAGGACTTATGATATTATGAAGCATAGTGAGCACTTCAATCTATCTTATGGTGAGGCTTTATATATATATATATATGAAAGAGAGAATTTTATTTTAATTTAAATTGGAATTTTATTAGAATGTTAGGGCCTATAATCCATTAACACAAGATTGTGGAAATACTTAAGAGATGAGGATTTATACTCATAGCCCAAGGGAAATAAGCAACCATGGATCCTAAATTTAGGGAGCTTTAGCACAAGCTAGAGAATGACCTAAATCTAAGTAGAAAGGAAATATAAGGGTCTACCTCCATAAGAGAGAGCAAACCAATCCGACTCTTCTGGACTTACAACTGCCTTGAGTGGCCGCCAGCTAACACCTTCAACGCTTTAAATTGATGTATGTCGATCTTATGTAATTGCAAGATGGCTTGAGCTATTATTTAATTTGAAAGAGACTAGAGTCCTAAACTCATTCCCTAAGAGACTAAATCATGTTTAGCATGAGCATATGACTTAATCTAAATACAAAATCTTTTCAAATTTTTTTTATTTTTGACACAATATCTTGTACAAAGGCTTTAGGATATTTTATGCCTAAATACATGATGAAATTTGGTTATTGTCCAAATTAAAAGAGAAAGAGTGTAAAACTCCACCATAATGGGGTGCTCTCATAGGTCAAGTGGACCCTAAAGTTCAAGAATGGAGGCCCTCATTTTGTAAGAGTGGTATAATATGATATGCATGATGACAGACATACAACATACAGCTAAGGGGTTGCTAAATCTTTTAGTTATCTTGATTACATCCTAAGCTTTATAATGAGGTTGAAAGTTATTTTAAATTTTAGTTATGAGTTGTTAATTGAGTAAAAAATTTAACTTTTTCCTAAGAGCCTACCGCATACAAGTCACACATTAAAACATCAATCATGAAGAAACTATAAAAATCACGCTATTATAGTGCATAAGTTAAACACAACAATAATCATTTTATAGACTATCATGAAAGAATAAGAAGTCGATGCAGTCGGGTACTATTGTACACTCCAAAAAAGAGAAAAAGTTGGGTAACTGAGCTTTACCCTGATACAACCCAGAATTACAAAATAATACTATAATTTAGAATTGAATACATGACATTGGGGTCTTCATTCTTCATTTCTTCTTTCCTCTTTCTTTCTTCTTTTAATTTGATTTGCTCCAAGGCATCAAGGCACCCAAGGACTAAGCCTTCTATCCACTGCTCATCCCAATCCCCATAGTATTAATCCTAATTCCTATTTGCAAAATTATATTTTATGGGAAAAGTAAATCTAACTACACCTACAAAACAAATATCAGCTAAACATACATACAATCCCAAACAATTATATTTTATAATTTGGGCTTAGCACTCCACACATGGGAAACCAAGCCCAGCTGTCCTAATGTGGATTGTGTTTAGGGGCATAAAAACATGTAAGAAGAAGCATTTATATTTAGTTTTAACATCCCCTTAAGCACAATCCCCTGCAAAAGATAATATTAGGCTATTAACGGCCTAACATCTAGTCTATGATCCATATTCCTAACATCTAGTCTAAAACATTATACCATAAAACAAAACACATCATCATTACATACACCGTCCTAACTTAAAACTAGAAGTGGTGACTTGACATTCTAATGTGTGTGCTTAGGCTTCATGTGGTATGTCTTAGCTAGGCTTTTGAATAATAATTTTCTAAGTCCTAAAATTATTTAAGTTAACATGAGTGATTGTTTCAGTTTAAATTGTTTAAGGGTTTAAAATTTTTAATTTGAATTTTGTTTTGTTTCATTTGATTTACATTTAGCATCTAAGTGTTGTAAAGAGAAGAAAGAGGCATAACCTCATTCATCTCTATCCTAAGTTGTTTCCTAAAAGCACATTTTTATGATTTAGTTTCTTCTAGTGAATGGTATTAAATGTTTTATTAATCCTAAGTTTAGGTTAATCTTAAAGAATTCTATTCAGTATGAAAGGTATCTTAAGATTAATGTGATTGAATTACCATGACATAGAATATATTGAACCATTCCTTTTCATCACCCATAACATGCATATGATTTAACACTTAGTATATCTATACATGTAATATATATTGGTATACTTAAATGATTGTGGATGCATATTTTTTAGTAAAAAAAGGGACTTTCAATCTCTAATTAAATACACATACACATGTATAAAAGTTGTAAGCAAGTACATGTCATTATTTAAACCAGGAAAGTGAGATAATAAAATAACCTCCTTGGGGCTACATAAAGCCTCATGTTACTAGGATGTCCAGACTATATACTTGCTATCTTAAGTACATATGAATGTAAATACAACTATAAGAAAGAAAATCATGCAAAAGATTGTATTTTTGATTAAATGATTTATACATGTAAAGCTCTATCCAAATTCTGATATAAATAAACATAGAAATAAAATTAAATAAGTACGTGCCTTTGTTAACTAGGAAAGTGAGATAATCAAATGACTTCCTTGGGCTACTTAAAGCCTCATATTCACGGGATGACCAAACTATATACTTATTATCATTCAAATATATATAAATCCATACATGAGCATAGGAAAGAAAGTACTACCTTCACATGTTTAAGCTATAAACGCATGCAAATCTTACACATATATTTATAACTACTATCACTCCAAATGTTATTATCAATTTATAATTTTTGTAGAATAATTTTGAATTTATTAAAGATAATAGCCACACATATAATAAGATTAAGCCAACACATGACATTTTACATAAGTAAATTTTATTTTATTTTGAAAATATGAATGCATGATATCACATGACATACAACATTTAAGGTGATTGAAAGGAATAGCCAAACATCTCCACATAATTCATTCAACTACACTAATTGCTAAGGACAATAACATTAAATAAAATTAATTAAAGAAAACCAAAGCTTCTTATTAATTTGATTTTGGATTTTGATTGAACTTAAAGAGGAGAGATCATTTACTAATTTCAATCCCATTCTCACCTTGGTAAATTTGTTTAAGGAAAGATAATTAAGTGATTTTTATAATTTAATTAAGTTGAACCATTAAATAATCTATTTAATTACTCTTTCCTATGCTTCTTTAATTTAATTACCCACTTAATCATGAGCCACAAATGATATGCATATGGGGAAAATAAAATAGCAATGCTCTTAAAGGAACTAATGCAATAGGCAAATGATTAGAGATTAATTAGATTAAAGAATCTACTTAAGTACTTTTATGGACCAATCATAATTTCCTTAAGGGTCTTTATGTTATTAAACACATAAAAAGAAACCCTTAACTTAAACGTTAATCATCTGAAGTGATTATCAATTTAATTTTATTTGATTTCATTATTATTTGATTAATTAATCTTTAATTAAATCTCTCATAAATTAACTCTCTTTAATGAAATGAATTTGGAAAAGTAATTAAGAATGAGCTCCTAATCACCCTCCCTCATCATCTCACTGTTAATCAGTGATTAATGAAGTTAAATTAATTAATTTTTACTATTTAGGACTTTAAATAATCATTAAATCACTTAAGAGGATAATTAAGGTTTGAATTTCAAATTCCCCTAATTATATAGCCAATAAATCTGAAAAAAAATCATGGGAGGTAGAGGTAAATCGATTAAATCAGCATGCCAAAGTTTGGGATAAATTGTTCAAGTAATTAAGGCTAAATTAAGCTAATTAAGGAAACATTCAAATCTTAATTAATCCTTAATCACTATTCAAAATCAAATGAAATTATTTTTATTAAATTTTCCTCTATTTAACCTTTCCGAAAGTATTTATTTGTATTTTCTAGATTTTTTTTTACAATTAGTTATGACTTTAGAAAGTTTCATTGCAATTAATCATATTTTAAACCCTAATTAATCCCTAATTCCATCGGTACCACATGGAAGGCTCACATGGAAGCACTTTCTACGTGATGTCGTGGGATTAACTACTTAAATTGTCTAACGTGGCAGTTAAGTCAACGATGGCGGATGCACTTTCATCCCTGTCGTATGATCAAAGATCGGATAGTGGGGATTAATCTCATGGTATCTATGGATTAAATTGAATAAATCTAATCAAATTAATCACTTACATCCATTCCAATCACATGGAATGGATGGCAGATGATCTATCATCCTTCGAGCGATGGAAGACAGACACCATCCACCCTCGTCGGCTCAATCCAAGCTTATCAAAACTCGTGAGGCCTTGATATCGACTCCAACAGCTTCAACAGGGGGATCTAGAGGGATCCTATGGGGGATTCATATGAAAATAATTTCTTTCATAAAGGCCTAACAAAAATTAGATTTTTTATAGTTTGCTGGAATTTATCTCACTACACTTAAGACCGATGGTCTATCGATCGAGGTAGCTTCATCTTGAAGAGATGAAGCCCTATTGAGAAGCTTGCACTTTTCCTCTTCATCGATAGCTCTATGAACCAAACACCATCAAAATTATCGTTGGAGTTGGTCTTGGATGGGTTTCGGTGCATGAATTGACTAGGAATCGATTCATTCTTGATTGTCGGAGCTTGATGAAGGTATGGGTAAAGTTAATTAGAGTTTGGTGGAGTTTAACTGAGGTTGGATGGAGTGTAGGCTCTGTCTTATTTTGAGTTTGGTGTTTCTGGCAATGAGAAGCCTCAGGGAACTCGAAGAAGTGCTCAGGAAGCTCATTTCGACTCACTCATGCTCTGAGAATGCTTAGTTGTGTGCAAGGATAGACTGTGGAGGAGAATATTCCTCTCCCCCTTAAATCTGATGGCTTGAATTGGTCTTTCCTTAGGCAGATGTGCGATTGGTGCAGGCGGCCGAGGACGTCAGAGGGATGCTGATGTGGCTCGATTTGAGTGGGTGAGGGTCTGAGGTGGGCTGGCATAGCTTGTCCTTGTTTCCCATGGTGAGCTGATGGAAAGAGGTGGGTTAGCTCACCTCCCTTGACCTATGGTTGACCCAACAAGCTTTGGGTCAGGTTAGCCATAGGGCCAAGGGTCCAAACTAAGCTAAGGGTGGGTGTCAAATGCAATAGAGAGGGTTTGACCACCCAAAGTGGGTTTTGTCCAATTTGGAGTGCTTTACCCAATGGGAAATGGGCCAATTGGGGTTGGGTTTGATTTGGGCTGACCCATGGTTACCCAAAGATGGGTCATGCTAAATTTGAGTGGGTTTGGAGCTGGTTTGGTTGGATTTGATTCAATTTGACCCATGTAGGTCTAATTGGGCTATGTTGGGTTAAGTTGACCAATTGGCCAAATTGGGTCAAACCATGGGTTGAGATAAGTTTAAATGATTATTTGGGATGTTTTGATTCAATTTTTACTGGATTTCAATTTGAATCATATGGGTTCATATGGATCAAATTAGCTTAGTTGACTAATTTGGTCAAATTGGCCAAATTAGCTTGGGTTAAGTGTTGGTTTAAGTCAGTTGATCATTTGAAGATGATTGTAGGGTTTCATTTCAATCAATTTAGATTTAGGAATGATTTATACCAATTTAACCCTTTAGGTCAATTTGCGCTAAAAGGGTCAATTGGGTTGACTTGGTCAAATTTGGTTCAACCAAGGGTTTGATCATGTTCCATAATCAATTTGGGATGGATTTGAGTCATTGGTTGTAATCAATTTGACTTACGATTTGATTTGGCCAAATTTTGCCTTTTTGGTCAAATTGGGACAACTTGGGTTAAGAGGCCAATTGGATTTGGTTTGGCTCAATTGATGGTCAAGTCATGTTCAAGGATCAATTTTTAGTTGGTAGGGAGCATTGGTTTCAATTGATTTGAGTTTAGAATGGGATTTGGTTAGATTTGGTTCATGTAGGCTAAATGGGTTAACTAGGGTCAACTGATCAAATTAGCTTGGTTTAGTCTAATTGATTGTAATTGGACAATTAAGGATAATCCATAATCATGGTGGAAGAGATTGGATTATTGGTTCAATCCAATTTGGGTTGGATATTTGGGTTGGATTGAAGTTTGGTTCAAATGGGTCCTTTAAGTCACCTTGGGTCAAGTGAACCTAATGGGTCAATTGAATTGATTTTGGCATGAATTAGCTTGAATTGAGTTTAATGATTGATTTAAGATTGATTGATGGCTTTGGTTGCAATTGATTTGGGTTTAATTGGATTTTGGCTTATTTGGACATTTTGGGTTCAAATGGGCTAGCTTGGGTTAATTGAATTGATTTGATCAATTGGCTTGATTGTAGGTTTTAGGAGAGTTTGAAATGATGATTTGAATGGTTGGAGTACTTTTGCAAAAATCAATTGAATTAGGTTTGATTGAAGAAATTTTGGTTAAGTCCATAGGATTGGCTTAAGGGATTAAGATGTATTTAGGTTTAAATCATTTTGGCTTGGAGCTTAGATATGAAATGGAATTCAATTGGGTTTTGGTTGGATTAATTTGAGATTGGATTTGGCTAAGGGGATAATCATGAGTCTTGGTTTAGGCCATAGGGTGGGTTGGTTACCTTTAGATTCTAAGACGTAGCCTAAACATATGCCAAGTCCTCCTAAGTCTCTAGGTTTGGGTTAGGTGTTCACTTAGTCACTAGAAGTGTCCTATGACTAAGAAGATTCTAGTGTCTAGAAGACGCTTAGGCCTAAGATGGGAATATTGAATCCTCACTCCAAAAGTTAGGTCAACAATGCAGCCATAGCCAACCAATGCTTTCTCTATGAAGATTACTGAAGCTTGCCTTCTTCATAGGTTCAAGATCCCACATATTGAATCATATAAAGGTCGAATAGACCCACCTACCATATGACATATTTTAAGTAAATCACATCACTATTGAACTTAGATGACGTGATGAAGTGCTACCTTTTCTTCACTACTTTCAAGGAGTTAGCCTTCAGGTGATTCTCGTGTCTTTCGTTATGAGTCATCACATCATTCACTAACTTTAAAGGGATGTTTTCCATGCAAGTGCTCAGAAGTCGCTGAAGAGCTTTCAAACTTTCTGCAAATGATGCAGGAATCTAGTAAGTCCCTAAGAAAATTTATCACTTGCTTTTAGTAAGAGATCTTGAAACTTAAATATATAGAATCCATGGTCACTCAAAGAGAACTCTCTTAAGATTTAAAGCAAGGACGTTTCAGGTACTCCTTAGGGTTCCAATACCTAAGACACTTACCAAACTATTAGAACTGAGGAGTAATCATGTAAATGCTAAAGAGTATAATGAGCTGGGTCCAACTAGTTTCATTGATGAGGACTAAAAACTCATTGAAGAGGCCTTCAGAGCTATTACCCAAGGAAGGGTATCAAAGGTGGAGAATAAATAAGATAAGGAAACCAAAAGTACCAAGGCGAGGTTTCAGAAATCAGCAACTCGCTATCCAAGAGCCAACTATGCACAACCTAGTCTAATGACCCATGTTAGAGAGTGTCAATGGTTGAGCTAGTAGAGGCAATTTAGAATAAAGATTACTTCAAACACCCACCACCAATGAAGGCTAATGGAGTACATGATCGATCAAGATATTATGCTTATTGTCATGATCACTTCCACAACACTAAAGAGTGTCACCATTTGAAGAGTTTAGTGAATGAATTAATAAAAGTGAGAAATCTTAAGGAGTTCATTAGAAAAAAGGATAAAGAAGTCATCAAACTTAGGAAAGAACCCGTACCTATGTATAATAGTCATTTTACTGGAGTCATACCCGCTATCTTTGGAGGCAATGATGAGTCCTCCAAAGTGGTGAGTATGAAAAGGTTGGGATCTAAAGAATTAAATTCGATAACCATGATGCAAGCACCCTCTACAACCATCAATATCACTATGAGTTTTTAAGTACTAATACCATTTTAAACTCACCCATAGAATGACTATTGTATGACTTCTTAGGTGAGTGTAGAAAAACTAAAAGGATGGTTACTCTCCCAATCAACTGAGGAGAAGGTAAGAAATAGTTTACAATAATGGCAAACTTCATCACAGTAGAGGCCCCTACTACTTATAATTCCACTTTTGGTCGACTTCTACTCAACACATTTAGAGTGATGGTGTCAACGTATCATGTAGTTAACAAAGTCTTTGCGGAGAAGGAATTACTATTAGAGGAAATCTCAACCTATCTCATGTGCTTTATTTGAGAGCCATTGGCAAGTCCATGAAGGAAGATGAGGTATTATAGTTGGGTATTATGCATATAGAAATTGAAGTCCCGAGGAGATAGAGGAAATTATTACCATGCTAGACAATGGGAGAGTATTAATGGTTAACTCTGCTTTTTATCTTGAGCATAAAGAAGCTTTCATTTAAACTCTAATGAATAATATCAATGCATTCACTTGGACATTAGCAGAGATGTAAAAAATGGACATTAACATTGCTTGCCATCATTTAAAAATTCGCACGGATGCACAATCCATCAAGCAAAAAATGAGGAAAATGATAGCTATACTCACTGAACCCATCAAAAAGGAGGTCAGTAAGCTTATCGAAGAAAATTTCATTAGAGAGTTTCAATACCCAGAATAGGTGTCAAACATGGCGATTGTGTAAAATCAAGGTGGCAAATAAAGGATATGTGTCAACTTCACTAATCTAAACTTAGCATTTATAAAGGATGGGCATCCTCTTCCATGAATACATGAGTTATGGACTCAATAGCTGGATTCTCGATGATGAGTTTCACAGACGTATTCTCAAGATACCATCAGATTCCAATATATCCTACAAACTTTGAGAAAATGACTTTCATTACTAATGAAGGAATATACTACTATAAAATTATGCACTTTAGGTTGAAAATGTAGGAGTGACCTATCAGAGACTAATGGATCAAGTGTTTAAAGAGCAGAAAGGGAGAAATGTGAAAGTTTATATGGACAACCTGCTAGTCAAAAGTTAGTCAATCACTCAGCATATTCGAGACCTGTGGTTTTATTTTTGGATGTATGGGGGAACACCATGCTGATCGTAGGGGGTACTTATTAAAATGATCAGGTACAACATTAAGGTATGATGTACTATCTCAAAAAAAGAGGCATCACCCTTCAATGGACCTAATCACCTAATAAGGACTTTTAAGGCATGATGGGTCTTCGAATATACCAGAGATTTTTTTCTTGCTTTACATGGATGAATAAAGTATGTTTTATATTAAATCGGGTTCTAAAGGTCCCTATGAAGGCAAGCTTCCATAGTAAATGACATCCTAAGAAATGAAATTTCCAAGAATACTCTCAATTAAAGTAGACAATTAGGATATCTAAAGATTTCAAGGTTAGACTATCAAAAGATTACATATATTTGGAAAGTCAATCGAGATAGATCAAATGGAGAGACTTATTTTGGAAGCCAAAGGAGAGGAGTAGGGGATGCTCATGATACTAGGAAGCCTAATGAGCATTCCAATCTATCATATAGTTAGGCTTTATATATTTGAAATTGAAGAGAATTATATGTTTGATTAAACTTTATCAGATTGTTAGGGCTTATAATCCACCAACACAAGGTTGTGGAAATGCCTAAGAGGTGAGGATTTATGTTTGTAGCCCAAAGGAAATAGCTACCTCGAATCCTAAATCTAGGGAGTTTTATTAAGAGATAAAGCGAGACCTAAATCTAAGCGAAGATGTGCATAAAGTTTACCTCCATAAGAGAGGATAAACTGCCCAACTACTGGGATTACAACCACTTGGAGTGGCCACCAGCTAACTCCTCCTTATAATTTTAAAACCATGTTGTTCAATCATGTGAAATTGCAAGATAGTTGGGCTATTATTTATTTAGAAAGAGACTACAGTCCATAAACTGACTTCCTAAGAGACTAAAGCATGAGTGGTATGAGTAATGACTTAATCTAATATAAAATATTTTCAAATTATATTTAATTTTGACAAAGGCTATAGGATTTATTATGCCTAAATGCCTGATGAAAAAATGTTATGGGCCAAATTAGCTAAAATAAGGTGTTTTCCACCACAAGGGATGCCCTCATAAGTCAAGCATTCCCCTATCGTGCAAGGATGGAGATCCTTCATGTTCAAGAGAGAAATAATATGCATGCATGATGTGAAACATACAACCATACAGCTAAAGGGTTGCTAAATTTTTTTAATAATCTTATTTAATGCCTAGCCTTTATGGTGAAGTTATGAATTATTTAAAGCTTTAGTTATGAGTTATAGTTGGGTAGAAAATTTATTTTTATCCTAAGAGCCTAATCGCATCTATGCCACACATTAAAGCATCAATCATAAGAAACTATGAAAAGCATGTTATTTTTAATGCACAATTTAAACATAACATCAAATAATTTTATAACTACCGTAAAAGAACAACAGGCTGGTGAGGTCAGGTATCATCGTACAACCTAAAAAGAAAAAATGGTCAGTCGAGCTCTACCCTTATACAACTAGAATTATAAAATAATAATTACAATTTATAAATAAATTAATAAATGCTATGGGGGTCTTCATTCTTCATTCTTCATGTCTTCATCTTTATGTCTCCATTTGATTTTGATTTACTCCACTTCAAAGGCATCACATGTCCTCCCAGGACAAAGCCTTCTAGCCAATGCTCATCCTTATCCCCCATAACACTAATCCTAATTCTTAATGCAAAAATTATATTAAAAATAGGAAAAGTAAATCTAACTACACTTGCAAAATAAGTGTTAGCTAAACATACATAAAACATAGGCAATTATATTTATAATTTGTACTTAGCACCCTACATATGGGTAACCAAGCCCACCTATCCTAGCTTGGATTATGCTTAGGGGTTTAAGCAACCTACAAAGAGAGCATTCATATTTATTTTTAAGCAAACCCTTAAGTACAATACCCTATAGAAAATAAGGTTAGACTAATATCGGCCTACCATCCAGTCTAGAAAACATACACCCTAACATCCAGTCTAAAATATTACATCTTAAACCAAAATATACACCATACATATGTCATCCTAACTTAGGACTATAAGTGGTGATTTAATTCTAATGTGTGTGTTAAAGCTTATGTGGTATGTCTTGCTAGGCATTAGAGTTATGATTTTTTAAGTTTAGAAGGATTTAATTTAACATAAAGGGTTGGTTTCACTTGAAGTTGTTTAATTGATTTAAGAATTTTAATTTGTATTTTTTTTGTTTCATATAATTACACTTAGCAACTAACTATTATAAAGAGATGAAAGAGGATTTCCCTCTTTCATCCCTACCTAAACCACTTCCTAAAGCATATTAATTTGATTTAGTTCTCTTTAGTGAATGGTTTATTACACATTTTAAATTAATCCTAAGTTTAGGTTCACTTTAAATAATCCTATCTAATGTGAAAGGCATCTTAAGATTAATCTAATTGAATTACTATCACATGGCACATGCTAAATAATTCCTTTCCATCACATGTAACATGCATATGATCTAATCCTAAGTGTATCTATAGATGTAATATGCCTTAGCACATATGATGAATGCATATATGTATTTGAAGCTTATATCCATTTATGTGATTGAATTATTTAACCATATTAGTTTAAAGTTCTATCTAAATTTTTATACAAAAAATACATAAGGATGAAATTAAATAGGTACGTGTCATTATTAACCTAGGAAGTGAGGTAATCAAATGACCTCCTTGGGGCTAACTAAAGCCTCATATTCCTAGGATGTCCAAACTATATACCCAATTGCATTCAAACACATGTAAACTTGTATGTGCGAATGTGAGAAAGAAAGCTCCAAATCATATGGCTATTTATCTCAATCACTTAGTCAATTATGAATGCATGTATCTTTGATAAAAGAAAGAGGTTTCAATCCCATAATTAAATGCACACACATGTATAAGAGACATAAGCTAGTACATGTCATTGTTAACCAGGAAAGTGCGGTAATCAAATGACCTCCTTGGGGCTACTTAAAGCCTCGTATTCCCAGGATGTCCAGACTAAACACTTGTTTTTTCTTAAATGCATATGGATGTATACATAAATAAAGGAAAGAAAATATGTAAATATTGTATTTTTATTTGATTGGAACATTTATGCAGATGGAGTAAAGTTCTATCCAACTTCTAATATAAGAACACATGTAAATAAAATCAAATAAGTATGCACAGTTTTTAACTAGGGAAGTGAGGTAATCAAATGACCTCCTTAGGGCTAACTAAAGCCTCTTGTTCCCAGGATGTCCGGATTATATACTTATTAATATTCAAATACATGTAAAAATATGTATGAATTAAGGAAAAGAAAGCTTTACTTCATATGTCTAAGCTATAAGCATATGCAAACCTATATATATTCATAACTACTATCACTCAAATCAATATAATTAATTTATAAAATTTTAGAAAATTAATTTGAATTTATTAGTGATAATAGCCACACATATTATAAATTAATCCAACACATGCAAGCTTACATAAAGGAAAATCATTTGATTCAATTTACTTTAAAAAGATGAATGTGTGATTTCAAATGACATATAACATTTAACATGATTGGAAAAGAATAACTAAACATAAACACATGATTTCATTCAATCAAATTAATTCCTAAGGACAATCATATCAAATAAAATCATTTAAGGCAAACTAAAGCTTTCTTAATATCATTTTTAATTTTATGTTTTGATTTGATTTAAGGATGTGAGAGAAGGTTTTCTAATCCTAACCCATTCCCATGTTTGTTAATTAAATTGATTTAATCAAATATAATTAAATTGATTTTATGAGTTAATTAGGTTGTAATATGCATTAAACCCATTAATTAACCTTTCCCTATGTTACCTTACCATAATTATTCAAATAATTATGAGCCAACATGATATACACATACATTAGAAATTAAATTAGCAATGACCCTAAAAAATGAAAGGAACCTAATGCAATTGGCTCACAATTAATGGTTCATTAAGTTAAGGAACTTAATTAAGTACACTTATAACTCTCCCACACATATAGGTTAACCATGATTTCCTTAGGATTTCCTTAGGTTGTTAAACACCTAAGGGTCTACCCCAAATTTAATTAATTAAGTATTGACATGATCATGATTTTAATTTAATTAATTAAGCAATTTAATTAGTTAATTGAGCCTTAATTAGTTCATTAATGAAATACATTTAGAGAAATAAATTAGGAAGGAGGCCTCAATCCCATTCCCATAGGTTCATTCACTATTGGATAGTGATTAACCACTTAATTAATTGCCATTCAACTATTCGTGTGATTAATTAATTACTAATTAACTTAAGAGGGTAATTAAACCTTAATTAGTTAATTTCCCCAAATTAAGTAACAAATCCCAAGAAAATCATGGGAGGCAGAGGTCCTCCCATTAAACTAACCTATAAAGTTTAGTATTAATTACTTAAGTAATTAAAGAGTAATTAAGCTAATTTATTTCTTAATTAAACATTAATTAAGCTTTGATTACTATTCCAAATTAATTAAAAATATTTTTTAATAAATTCTCCTATGAAATATCTTTAAAATGAGTATTAATTTGTATTTGTATGATTTTTCTATAATTAGTTATGATTTTAGAAAGTTTTGGCCATTAAAACACATTAATCAAACCTAATTAGCCCTTAATTCATCGACGCCACATGGCGCGCTAACGTGGTGTGCTTTTCACATGGTGCCGCGAGATTGGCTATTTAAATTATCACCATTAATGCTAAGTCATCTGGCAACGGGATGTGCTTTCTCGTGCGCCATCCGATCCAAGATTGGATGACCATGATTAATCTTGTGATGCTAAAGGATTAAAATGGATAATTCTATCAGATGTAGTCTCAACCGCCTGTTCCAATCATGTGGAACGAACGATGCATGATCTATCATCAAGCGAGTGAGGGAAAATGGAGTATGTCTTCCATTGTTTATGTGATCCAAGCTTGGATCGATCTCAAATCGATCCCACACCTTCGCCCGAAGGATTCAAAGGGATATAATAATCAAGATCATGCGGGTTGAATGTTTCATTCAAAAAGCTCTAAAGAATTTTTATACAATGATTGGTTTCAATGGCATATCTCATCGAAGCTCAAGACCGGTGCCAAATTCGACTAAGGAAGCTTTGTTTAATAGAGACAAGGCCTTGCTAATCAGCACAAGCTCCAATTTGAGGTCGATAGCTTGGAAAGACAACTCACGATGCGTAGGTGGTCAGTGTTGATCGAAGTCCACCCTCCGGCCATTGAGAAGCTCAAGAGGCGATTCATTCTTGCTCGACTACCTCCAAGGATGGTGTGTGCAATGTTAATTGCACTTTGATCAAGCCTTGAGGAAATGGGATCTGATAGGAGGCTCCCCTATTTCGACTTGAAGGAATCTGAGAGTGGGGAATGAGGAATGGGCTTGGGAGCTTGGGTAAGGTCTCTGGCAGCTCGTCTCGGGTAGCTAGGTCTCTGATAAATGCAAGTGTGTGGGATTGAGTGGAAATAGAGGGGGGTATACCCCCCTTTCCTTGGATCGGATGGATCAGTCTAGTTTGTCTTCTTCTTGATCATTTAGCCACCTCAGAGGGTTGTAGAGATCCTTGAGTGGATGAGGTGGTTTAGTTTGGTTGAGTGAGGGTTTGGAGGTGACTGCCAAGGAAGGTACTGGATGTCCTTGGTGGTTTCAAATGCTCCAATGGGAAAGGTGAGGTGATTTCACCTCCTTATAGGTCATGGCCAACCCAACCACCCTTGGGCCAGGTTGGGCAGTGTCCTAGATGCCTCGGTGGACCAATGGAAGGGTGCCAAGTGCTCAAAGAATATACATGACCACTTACATGGGTGATTTTCCTCATGTGATACCCCTAGCCCAAGGGTAGGATGGTCATTTAGCATGGGATTTGATTTGGATAGATTTGAAATGAGTCAAAAGTGAGTTGGACCAAATTTCATGTGATTTGGAGTTACTAGGTTCAATTTCACTCAATTTGACCAATTTAGGTCAAATTGGGTTTGGTTAGGTCAAGTAGACCAATGGGTCAAATTGGGTCAAACCAAGGGTTGGGTCAAGTTCATATGATCATTTGTAGTGTATCGGTGTCATTAGTTTGGTTCAATTTGGTTTAGATTTGCTTTTGGTTCATTTTAGTTCATTTGGGTCAAGTTGACCAATTTGACCCAATTGACCAAATTGGTTTGGGTTTGGTTGATCATTTGAGACATGTTATGAGCTTCAATTGAGTTTAATTTGAATCTGATTGAGCTTTAGGCTGGTTTGACCCTTTAGATCAAGTTGGGTTCAATAGCTCATTTAGGTCTAGTGAGTCAATTGGGCACAATTGAGGCTTTGGTCAACTTCAATAGTTAATTTGAAATGAACTTGAGTCATTGGTTACAATCAATTTGGTTTATATTAAGACCCATTTTTGGCCATGTAGCTTAATTTGGGTCAACTTGGGTCAAAAGGGCCAATTGGGTTAGGTTTAGCTCAATTGAAGCTCAAGTCATGTTCAAGTGTTGATTCTGGATGGGTATAAGTCATTGGTTTCAAGAGATTTGGCTTAGGTTTTAATTTGACTAGTTTAGGTTAAAATGGGTTAAAGAGTTGACTTGGTCAAAAGGCTAGGTTGACTTGGTTTGACCCAACTTATGATAATTGATTAACCTAGGATGATCAACAATCATTTCATAAAGTATGGATTGGCTTAATTCACTTTGGTTTTGTTAGAATTAGATTTTGGTTCAAATTGGTCAAATTGGTCACTTTGGGTAAAGTGAGCCCATTGGGTTTAGTTGGCTTGTTTTTGGGTTGAGTTTGATTTAATTGAGTTTATATATGGATTTGTGATTGATATATAAATCTAATTGCAATTAGTTTAGGTTTAAATGGATTTTGGTTCATTTTAATATTTCAAATCAAATGGGCTAAGTTGGGTTTGACTTGGGTTGATTTTGATTTGGCTTGATAATTGTAGATTTCATTTATATTTGGAATGGTGATTGATGGAATGATTGATTTGTGAGAAAATCAATTGAAGTTTGTTTGAATTTGAATGAAATTTGGCTAAGTCCATGAAATTAGCTTAAAGAGTTTAGATTTGGACTTTGATTTAGTTTGACATATTTTTGATGATTTAAATGTATGTTTTATTTATATTTGTAAAGATAATTGAAGATATGATTGATTCATGAGAAAATAAATTGAATTGGAAGTGATTTGGGCTAAGATTTGGCTAAGCTCATGAAGGTTGGCAAATATGGCTCGGGAAGGGTTTTGATTTAACTTGATTTAGTTTGATTTAGTTTTAATCATTTTGATGTAGATTTGATTTAAACTCAAGAAGATAATTGAAAATATAAATTTATTATGAGAAAATTAATTGATTTTGATTGATTTAGATGAGATTTTGGCTAAGTTCATGAAATTGATTCAAAGGACTTAGGAAAGATTTCAAGTTTGGATTTGATCATGAGCTTCAATCAGTTGGCTTAGAATTTGAATTTGGATTTGGATTTGGATTTGAAATTGAGTTTGATTGTAGGTTTGATAGGGTGAACATGGATTGGATTTGGGTTGTAGGGTAGGAGGGTCATTCTAATCTCTAAGACATAGCCTAATCATATGATTAACCCTAAGTCTTTACGCTTAGGTTAAGTGTTCACCTAAGTGCTAGAAGTGTCTTAGGACTAGGGAAGGCTTAGTGTCTAGAAGACTTCTAAGCCTAAGATGAGGATATTGAGAACTCACTTAAAAAGTGAGGTCAACAAGACCTAGAAGAGACATTTGCTACACTTAAAAGGTACAATATGTGCTTTAACCCTCTAAAATGTATTTTTAGAGTAAGAGTAAAGACATTTCAAGGGTTTCTCTTTACCCTTGAAGGCATAAAGGCCAATATAGATAAGGTGAACGCTATACTCGATATGTCCTCACCCAAAAATGTGAAAGAGGTATAAGAGCTTACTAGGTGAGTAGCGGGACTGAATAGGTTCATCTCAAAAATAGGAGAGTGATGCTTTCCATTTTTCAAGGTTCTCAAAGAAGCGAAGAAGTTTGAATAGACTATAGAATTTTAAAAGGCCTTTAATGATTTAAAGGTTCTACTTGCATCACCTCCTTTTCTATAGAGCCCAAAAGAGGGAAAAGTTATGTTGTTATACTTAGAAGTGGGAGAAGATGTTATTAGCTTAATCCTAATCAGAAAAGAAAGTGGACCATCTATTATGTCAATAAATTATTGTGAGGTATTGAGTTGAATTATCCACTCATGGAGATGCTTGTATTTGTGCTAATCACCTTGGCCAGGTGACTGAGACCTTATTTTTAGGCACACTCCATTTAGTTTATCACTAATAACCTACTTAAATCTATACTCACTAAGACTGACCACTCGAGAAGATTATTGAAATGATTTGTGGAATTAAGCAAGTTTAGTGTATCGTACTCATCTTAAACAATGATCAAAGTTCAAGCACTCATGGATTTCTATGTTGACTTTAATAGCTCATAGGACATTATTATCAACCTGGAGCCATTGTGGTGACTACACATTGATAGCTCTTTCAGAGAACAAATCATAGGTATGGGCATAGTGTTGAGTCCAGCAGGGATCATAATAAGATAATTAGTTAGATTCAGCTTCAATATGATAAACAATCAAGTTGAATACAAAGGTTTACTCCTAAGATTGAAATTTATTATGGGGCTTAGAATCGTGCATGTGGAAACTTATTAGACTCATCACTTATGGTAAGACAAGTAAATGGAGATTATGAAGTCTCAGATGAGTCCTTAAAAAAAATACTTGCTTAAAGTAAAATTAGAGATTGGGCAACTAGAATATTTCAGGATCAAGGAAATCCTAAGAGAAGAAAGCCAACTCACTGACTAATTATCCTAAACTAGCAAACTTTGGGAGCACACGGTCATTCAACTCACCCAATCCTATACTAAAGTAGAGGAGCTTATGGAAATTGATCATGAATACTCACCAAGATGGTGACCAAATAAGAAATTACTTATATACTAGCAAAATTAATAAAAGGAATAAGGACTTGAAGAGGTTCAAAATTCGAGTAGCCAAATACATATTAATAGGGGGTGAGTTATTCTGAAGGTCGATGACCTCGCTCAACCTTAAATGTGTGAAAGAGGCTAAAAACGAAGGTCATTGATGAAATTCATTCTAGCGAGTGTGGTAGCCACTCAAGAAGAAGGACACTCTCCCATAAAACCCTAAGGCAAAATTATTTCTAACCCAAGCTCAGAAAGGATGCTAAAGAGTTTGCAAGAAGATATGTACAATACCAAAAATTATAGCACTCTAGTAATAGTTATCACAACCTTTGCAACCCATCACAGTCCTTGGTCATTTATTGTTTAGAAGATAGACCTGATAGGTACATTGTCAGTCACCCGTAGGCAATTAAAATTCATATTAGTCATGATTGACTATTTTAACAAGTGGATCAAAGCAAAGACACTCACAAAGATTACTTTCTTGGTAGTAAGACACTTTATCTAGATTGACTTTTTTTTATAAGTACAAGTTACCATCGATAATCATCATTGATAATGAGTCATAATTCATCAAGAAAGGCCTAAAGGAGTTCTATGATCTTAAAGAATCATGCTAAAGTTCACATCATTGCATCACCCCCAGAGTAACAAGCAAGTAGAAGCTATTAATAAAATGATCATCAACTTGTTCAAGAAAAAAACCAAAGGCACCAAAGCTAAATAGGTAGACACACTACCCATGGTACTCTGGGCACTCAGAATGACTCTAAAGCTAAATGGATGTATTTTTAATAGGACACTCACCATTTACAGTATTACATGGAATAAAATTCATCCTATAAGTCAAGTATGAAGTTTTAAGTTAAATAAACCTAATAATTGAAAGAAAGGGAGATGGAAAGACTCTAGATACCAAAGAAGCATACTCGAACGTTAAAAGGTGAAATATTTACTCGAGGAACCACAAGATGACTCAGGATATTCAGTGCATTATTTATTTCCTAAATAACTATACCACTCGATGAGCGATGAAAGCCCAAGTAAATTTCTAAATACTTGGCATGCAACTCTTGGTCTAAGAAACATTGATGTCAAGCAAAGCAAACTCATGATGTAAGAACACTAGGGAGTTGCATGATGACTCGGAATACTCAGTGGACCATTTTTCATCTAAGAGAATGTCCCACTTGGTGAGCAGAGAAAGTCCAACTAGGAGATATGAATACTTGGTGTGCCACTATTAGCCTAAGAAGACTAGATTCAGACAAGCTATCCTTGATTCAAACTGACTCGACAAAATCTATAGCATAAGTCTAACACCCCATGAGGTCGGAAAATAAACTCGAAAAGATTAACTCTCCTAGTTAGTAACTAAAAAGACCAACACCTTGTGAGGTTGGCAACTATAGTCAAAAATACAAGCTCTTCTAGTTGGCAACTCAAAAGATCAACACTCCATGCAATTGATGACTATAATGTAAGACTGACACCCTATGAGGTCAATAATTAGACTCTAAAGAACCAACTCTCTTAGTTGGCAACTAAAAAGACCAACACTCCATGTGGTTAGTGATAATAGAGTAAGACTGACACCCGTGAGATTAGCTACTACGAAAAAACTAATTCTCTAAATTATTAAGTCAAGGTTAATTCTTCAAAAAGAGCAACTAATGCAAAATGCGACTATGTAAAGAAGGCACTCTCATTTGATTAGTGAATTAAGATATTCTAACCATAATTATAACTATATAATAATAAGTGAGTAACTACTCAAAGAAGCATATCAAACTTGCCATTTTAATGTGACTCTATATGAAGGCTCTCTCTTATGATAAATCTAAATATTCTAAGTCATAAACCCAGTTATCCACGTATTAATGAATGAGTATTAATCTAATGAGTATACAAAAACTCATTATACTGATGCGACCACCCAAGGAGGTTTTTTTAATTGATTGATGGATCAAAGTATTTTAAGTCACAAGTAAATTTATTTAAATATTAATCAATGAACATCATCCAAATGTGTATACATAGATTAGTCAAGCTAGAGTGACTATCTAGGGGAATTTCTCTCTGTTAGTAGTGATTCAAAATATGCTAAGTTATAAATGGAGTTATTCACACATCAACCAACTAATATCAATTCAATGACAAACATTCACTTAGAAATACTTAGCAAGGAAATAAATCCAGTCGCTACTCAAATAAGTATACTTGACTAAAAATGCACTTATGATTTTTATTTTATACAAAATATTTTTACAATTAAACGAGTAAGATACAAGCATCCTACTTACCAAAAAATAATAATAAGAAATGAAGGAGGGAAAGATGTGTCAACTTGAACAACCCTTTGTCATCATCATCCTCAAAATCCATAAGTGTGAGTACATTAGAGAAGTCTAAAAACTTGGCATCAAGATGGTCATGTTTTACCAATTTAATGATAATGAAGTGGTCATCATCTTTGAAGTTCTACCGTATGAGCTTTTGGTACTCATCAGAATCAAGAAACCCAGCAAACTTGGCTTCTTTCTTATGAAACTCCTCAGTACAATGAAAGAGTTCCTCCTCTAATTTCCAGTTCGCCTCCACAAAGAAAGTAAACTCTAAAGTCACTCTCTCCTTCTCTTCTTCTTGGAAAGCAACTTCAGCCTAAAGGTCCCTATGCTTGGCATCGAGAGATGTCAGCTTCTCCTTTATGCTCACCACATGAGACTTATTCGCACAGGCCTCCTTCCTCTTTTTGAAAAATTTGTGATAAATCTCTCATGTCAATCGCCACATCATTTCCTGAGCAGTCATGACTGTATATGGCAAACAAGCATTAGGAAGGTCTCCCAAGAGATCATCGAGATCCTTTTAGAAGATTGAAGAGTTGAGCTCATAGGCTTCATGGGTGGGCTTGAATATGTTTGGAGTATAGTTATTCTCTAATCCATCATCTTGTTTGTCCTCCTAAATAAACTTGTTGCTCTGCTAGCAACTACAAAGAGTTCAGCTCGTGGCTCTTTTTCTAAAGTTTTTAAGAGATATTTTTCCCTGCTTTATCAGCGGTCTCGGTGATAGTCGCACTCGACTCCATTTCCTCTTCTTCCTCCTCACAAGCTTAATAGAGGTTGGGTCCTCACCACAACCACATGCTCACCTATCTTGCACTCACCTTCCTCAACAAATTGGAGCATGTCATGGCTAAGTTCAAGGACAACTAGAGTCACCTCTCCTACAAGTAAAAAGAAGAGAAAAAGTTAGAGGAAGATGAGTTGTTAAAGGTACAAAATGATTAGTGAATAGAAAAGAAAGGTATTTATCGAATACAACAAAAACCTTACCAAAGTGAATGTAGAAAGATGCTCAAGGTGTGACCGTACAGCCTCACCATGACCTCCTCCTTCTGCACACTCAGCTTACTAAGTTTGGTCATTTTACTTGGCTGATAAAGAAGATTATAGTCAACAATAGCCACTATGATGCACTCTTCACAAAAAATTATGAAAGCAACTTATACACCTTATTTTGCAAATTTTGAATTTTCAACAAAGTCACTAAAAATTATACGGTCCCATCCTAGTGGCCCTTCACCAAAATTCTCATCGAAAGAGGTTGAGGCTCAAGTCGATGCCCTCTTCTCGCAAGTACGGGATCAAAGTAGTGATGCTTGCCACCAAGTTGGGAAGGATTTGGATGGTCATCACTCCAAAGAAATCAAGAATGTCGATCCACTAGTAGGGAAGAGGAAGTTAGAACCCAGTTCTAAATAAGTGAGTGGAGTATATAACTCATGCATCTTGACCAAGTTGAGTCACTCTCTCTTCTCAGCCACTCGCTTGATAAAGTTAGGGTTGCCACCATAGTATCCATAAAATAGTGAGGTAGCAATAAAGGAGTCTAACTCCAAGATCTCTTTGATCTCAACTTGATGGAAAGTTGTTGATGCCTTCTTTAGTTAATCCATACTCTCTAACAATGACAACGTAATTAAGATCTACTCAGAAAGAGGTTTTGCTTATGTGTCTTAGAAGAGCAATAAAGTCTCATCTACACCAGTTAGAAAGAATTTATAGATGTGGTAAGAAAGATGAGATATCATTGATGTCACTTCAAGCATTAAGTGAAGAAATGATTATCTAAATCTCATGAATATCTCAAGTGACGGGAGTTATAGAGAAATAATTAATGCACAATAGTAAAAATGCAAATAATACATGTGAGTGTTGACCTCATTTTTGGAAGAGGTTGACATCATCCATGATCTTAGAAATTAGGAGCTTCTTAATTAGGCACTTAAGACATTGCACTTTTTGACTAGGTGAATAAACAAATTAAATCCAATAACAAATTAAATCAAATATAAAATTGAAAACTAAAATCAAATTTAAAATCAAATCAAACTCAATACCTAAGGTTTAAAGTTTAGGTCAACCAAGTGGACTTCACTAAGACCTAAACTAACTCAATTAGATAAGATAAATTAAATAAAATAAACTTATTAAACTCAAAAAAATCTAAATCAAACATATTTGAATTGAAATCTAAATTCAATTGAGCTTAGACTAAGGTAATTTGCTAGGTTGACACAATTAACCCATCTAAGCCCAAAATCACCTAAGTCTAAAGAAAGTCAAATAAACTTAAAATAAATTAGAATCAACTCAAATAAAAGTACAAAATCAATAATTAAACATAAATAAATATAAAACTAAATTTAGGTGGTATACAAAGTAGATAATTGAGTCATTAAGAGTGGACTCATGTGGGCACCACCAAGCTAAAAGTCAACCAACAAAATTATGATCAAATTGAGACATTTTAAAAGCTCAAAATGATCAAATAAATATTATTAAGGATAAATATAAATAAATCTAAATCTAAAGAAGACTCAAGTGGGTTAATTGGGTTACTTAACCAAAGTAGACCAAAATAGACCCTATTAAGCCCAAATTCAAACTAAATTGAAATTAATCCAAATCAAACTTCCTAAAGTATTTTTAAAATCATAATTGAACATAATTTAACACTTATTTGGATTTAATTATATCAATTTGATCATTTGATCCAAATGAATCCAACTTTATCCATTAAACCCAATTTAGGTGAAATGGGTCAAACTTAAAACCAACTTCAAATCAATTTAAATTAAATGCTCCAAATCATATCAATCATTTGACCCAACATGATTAGAGCTCAAATACACCTTAATTGAGTTAAATTGTCCATTTGACTCAATAAATCCAAACATAATCCACTTGGATCAAAATGGGTTAGTTTGGGTTAAAATCACATTTTAAGTAAAATTAAATAAAATTAATTGATCATAATCATAACAAATGAAAAATTGAACACAATTGAAAATAAATACAAATCCTAAAATAGCAAAAAAGACTATGAGATCCAATTTGACCCATTTTGATCGATAGGTCAAACTAGCCTAAAACCACATCAATCCTAAACCTAGCATGGACCAATTGATCCATGAATCATATATGAAGTGATTAACAATGATTGAAATACAAAACTAATAATCAAATTGGATGCAATAAAACCAATAAAAATTAAGTTGAACCCAAGTGCATCAAACATAAACACTTAATTCAAGCCCAAACTAAATGAGCTTGAGCTCAACCTATGTGATGCGTGTTTAAATTGTAAAAATTTCATGTAATCATAATGTATTTACCATATTATTATATGTTAAATGTATTTATTTTAAGTATATTTTGTGTTGTGACAAGGAAATTCTCAAAAATATTAAAAAGAAGAAATTTAGGCCCAACACTGTGGTGTTGAAAATGACCTGAAATGGAGCAAATTATCAACAAGGAAAATGCCTAGGCACTACAACAGCAGCATCGTGGTGTTAGATCAGGCTCATTTTGGGATAATTTTATAACAAGCTTAGTGCTTAGTCACTGCATATGCACAACTATGGCATTATACCCGAGATAAGAATATGAAGCAAAGACAATAAGCCACCACAATGTTAAATCAATAATGACACAATGATACTTCTAGCACTGCAACACTACAACAACAGTGTCGCAATGCTACATCCCAACATAATAGATCTGTAATAGTTCAACAAAAGTTTTGAGCAATTTTTAAGGTATTTTTTATAAGAGCATAAGAATAACTTATTAGGGCTATTTTTAGTCTATAAATAAAGAGAATTTCTAAGTGAAAATGACTTTTTTATATTTCTAAGCAAGTAGCTAAGTGAAGTATAAGTGTGTGTGAGTTTTTGTGAAGCACTTGGAGAGTGACACTCCAAGTACAAAGAGAGTGTTGTGTGGGTAGTGTGGTAATATTTTTCTTAAATAAGTTGTGGAGAAGGAGATTAACAATCAAGGATTTTCATCATAGAATGCTGGATATTTTCCCAAGGAAGCAGTAGAGAATTGCAAAGAGTAAATTTAGAAGACTTACTCGTTGTACTCTTTTCTTTCTTCTCTTGTTATCCAACATCTTATTTTACAATGTTTATTGAGATTTCTTTTCTAGACTACAAAGGACTAATCTATAAAGTGTTCTAAATTTATGTGAGTTTTTGGATGTTTGTATTGTATTAAACTATGTTTATTGATTAATATAAGAAAATTGTTCAAATTGTTCATGCTTTTCATGAAAATAGTATTTTCTTTTCTTCATGCTTTATTTAGTTGTGATCTAGACAATTGCAGAGTTAAAATCAAGTGTGATATAGAGATATCGAAGGACTCTTAGAAAAATAATTAGGATAAAGGCAAACGGATGTACTCAATAATCATTAATGTGCTAGATAATCCTGAAATGCTAAATAGCCATTAAACATATGACTATTTTTAGGATTCATAATCAAATAAATGAAAATATGGGTAAGACAATCAATCAAAATTTACTTGGCACTAGGCCAAAAACTAGGTAAAGGGATTGATTTGGTTCTACTAGTATAGACATAAAGGGTATAACATTTTTGGTCCTAGATGACACTATAAGCTTATAATTAAGTCCACTACTTAGTTTAATATAATACATAATCCAAAAATTTTATAAATTTAGAGTACTATTTTTAAAATTAAGAACAACACCTATATTTTCTATAAATATATAAAATACTAGTCTTCTTAATATTGTTGTAAAATAGTAAATAGTTATTTGACTTAAGCACTTTATATTTTTTTGGATAAAATTCAAGTTTTAAAAGATTAGTACTTAATATAAAATTAATTTTAATTTTTGCTATAATCCTCATGAGAATAATACTCTACTCATTATATACTTCATGCAACACGTGCAGTTGTATATAAGGTAAAATAATCAATCAATTTTTTGGCATTATTGCCTAGGATTAGAAGTAACATAGTAAGTTGTATTACATTAATATTAGTCTTATTGAATTATCTTTAATTCATTAATTATGTTATGTGTTCGTGTGTTATGTATTAAGTGTAAAATATATTTGTACTTGTTTAGTGTACTGCTATTTTAGTTTTAAACCAAAGGTGTAATTTCTAAATTATGCATGCATAGAGACAAAACTATAGAATTACTACTGTTGAACTTAGAAATCAAAAAACTTTGCAAGAAAATTAGAAAAAAAAATAGAAATCAAATAACAACACTAACAATAGACAATCAACTAATAAGAGAATCATTTAGACCTCTTAAGGATTATCTTACATCAATAGGAGATGGAATACATCAAAGTATTGCTAGGCCAACTATTCAAGCCAATAATTTTAAAATCCAAAATTAGAAAGATCTTGAAATGTTTTCTGCTAAAACCATTTATAAGTTAAATGGTGCAAAACTCTCAATTTAGGGGCTTACCTATTAAAGATCCTAATATGCATATTGTCAAGTTGTTAGAAATTTGTGCAACATTTAAATATAATGGAGTAAGTGATAATGCCATTAGATTAAGATTATTCCCATTTTCCCGAAGAGACAAGGCTAAAATGTGATTAAATTCACTACCTCAAGGATCTATAACAACTTGGAACGAATTAGCTCAAAAAATTTCTTGCAAAAATATTTTTCTAGCATCTAAAACTGCTAAGCTAAGAAATGATATTACATCATTTATACAATAATGAATCTATATATGAAGCTAGGGAATGGTTTAATGAATTATTAAGAAAATGTCCTCATCATTCATTACCTGGTTTACTTATCATTCAATTATTTTATAATCGCTTAGTAAGATCTCTAAAGACTATCATAGATACATAGTAAGAGATAGCTTAATGTCCAAACTGTTTGAGGAAGCTTATACTTTAACAGAGGAAATGAGAACTAATAATTTTTTATGACATTTTGATAGATTAAACCCTAAGAAAGTAGTCGGTGTTTACAAAAATGATATGATTGCAATGTGACCTCATAAGTAACTTTCCTATCTAAGAAATTAAATAGTTTAAGAATTAATCAAAATATAAATAATATGAATCAAGTGGGAGAAAATGGTGAAATATGTGTATTGAAAGATCAAACTAATCAAGAATTGTAAATGTTTAACTATATTCAAATAAACTAAATGATCCTTATTTAAAAACATTCAATCAAGGTTGGAGGAATCACCGAACCTTTTTTTGGAATAATAATGCAAACTTTAATCAAAATGGAAATATGAGATGTTGGAACAAGAGAAATTATAACCATCAGAACTATGACTTTAGACCCATCATTCCACCAAGAAATCCTTGGCAAATCATAATAAGGAAAAGAAACTTACTTTAGAAGAATTATTGATACAAATGTGAACTCAATTACAAAGCTAAAGATATTCAATTAGAAATATACAAATCGATTTAGCCAATTGGCTAATAACCTAACAAAGAAACCTCAAGGGAATTTACCTAGTAACGATGAAGTAAATCCCAAAAATAAAAAGAAATTGAATTAAGAAGTGGAAAAAAATTAAAAGAATTAGAACTAGAAGATAAAAATGAAGAAAATAAAATATTAGTTAAAGAAAAGAAAAAGAATAAATCAAAATTAAAGAAATTGAAGAAAAGATAAAAGAAGTAGAAAGAGAATCATTTAGGAAAATGTGAGCAAGTCCACCACCACTACTTCCCCAAAGACTTCAAAAATAAAAATGTGGATAATCAATTTTGAAAATTCTTCAAAGTATTTACCAAATTATCCATAAATATACTAGTTTCTGAAGCCTTAGAACAAGTGCTTTAGTATGCTAAATTTATGAAAGACATTCTATATAAAAGAAGAAAATTAAAAGAAAACAAAATAGTTTCCCTTACTGAAGAATGTAGTGTAATAATTCAAAGAAAATTACATGAAAAACTTAAAGATTTAGGGAGTTTTACTATTCATTACACTATATGTGATAAATTTTTTGAAAAACATTATGTGATTTGGGAGATAACATAAATTTAATGCTTTATCAATTTTCAAGAAACTATGATTTGGTGAAGTACAACCTACAAGTGTGACTTTATAATTAGCAAATACATCTTTGACTTATCTTAAGGGTATAATTAATGATGTTTTAGTTAAGGTAGATAAATTCATATTCCCTATAGATTGTATAATATTATATATGGATGAAGATAAAGAAATACCTCTCATTTTAGGGAGACCTTTCTTAGCTACTGGAAAAATTATGATAGATGTTCAAAAAGGGGAATTAACAATGAGTGTAAATGATCAAGAAGTTAAATTTAATGTTTTCAACTCTATTAAATTTCCAGATGATAGAAATGAAGAATGTTATCAGATTGAATTAAGTGAAAGTAAATTAGAAAAAGAATTGGAATCTCATATCATAAATGCTTTGGAGAAATATGAAGATATGCAATTCTATAGAGCTACACCTAATTAGTTTAAAGAAAAATTTAAACTATAAGATTGGTTTAGAAAACCTACATTGGGTTGAAGACGTGAACTAAGTACTTATTTGGAGGCAACTTAATATATATGTTCATTATTTATTAGCAATGAGTTTAGTATTTATTTTTTTTGCAAAGATTATGAGTTAAAGATCCATTAGAATAAGATTGCATCACTAGGAGGCTTAAGAATTGGATTAAAGGAAAAGCCCTTTCACTTTTTTTGAATTTCTAGAATTGTCTCGTACAATCAAGCCTACAAATGTTATTTTCTTCTAATATATATATATATATATATCATTGCTGTAATGTTATAATACTTCAGTTAAAAAATATAAAGAAAAGATAAAAGGTAAAAAAGATAAAAGTGGGTTGACCGGTTAACTAGTTACTTCAAAGTTCTTTAGGTCAACATACATTAACAAGCGACAAATTTACCTAAGTGTTGTAGTGCTTAGCTTTATAGGACCTATAGGTAGCCAAATTTTTATTCTTCTAGCTTAGAAATCCTTGTGCTCTCTTTCTCTTTAGCATTTCCCCACTTTCTAAAATCAAAATGCCTATCAAATTCATAAATAAGAACTAGAAGAGAGCAATCATGCTATGATCACTTTATTAGTGTCGAGGTGGTGGAGAGATTCTAATATACTCTTATCCACAAACACCTCATTCCAGAGAGGGAATTCCACAATCCATGTGGGAGCATAGAAAGAAGTATCAATGGGTGAAGCTCAAAACATTTTGTCTATGACAACAAAGCATGTGTCATCCCTATGGTGTGAGAATTCCTCGCCAACACAAAGGATCATAAGAACAACAAAGTTTTTGTGATGGAAAAATGGGTAAGTTTTAATAGTAATATTATTAATGTATATTATAAATTACAAAATTATGGATACGATGAATACCTTCCATACTATAATAGTCATCTAGATTTTGATGAAATTCTTAGATTTCTCGCTATTATAAATCTTAATGTCCAATGGAAATGACGAGAGGAAAAGATTATCAATTTTTCTTCCATCGGCATGACCGTAGAGGGTAAAGCATTCATTACTTTATTTCTTCTAAGTTGATGCCCATTGGTAATATCAGTGAGGTAAATAACAATAGGGCCACTTTAAATTATATAATTCAAAAGGTTTTTTATAGATGTAAGAAATATAATTTATAATTTAAATTATAATATGATTAAGGGTATTACTACAGTAAGTTTTGGTCACCTCTCTCTTATTTATGCTTTTTGACTTTTAGTTGGAATGGTGGGGGAAACGGATGAGGAAGTTCATATAGAGAGGGCACCTTAATTTAGAGGTTGGGATCAAAAATGAAAGTAGGAGAAAGTTCATGCACTCTTTAATTTAGATCTAGATCCTCTAAAACTTTAAACAAGCAACTCTAAGAAATTAGAAAATTATTTGACATGCAAAAAAGGGTTAATGAAAGCAACAGGCAACAGAAAAAACTTAAAAGAAATTTGATCACTATATGGGTTACCAGAATCAGTTGTTCTCATATATGGCTGAGTATAACTCAGCACTCATTCGCAAGTTTGAGAACTGCAACTCTAATGTTTGACTAAACTAAATTTCCTTTCATGTAGTGCCACAATATCAACCCTATGTCAGAACCCAGCTAAAGCTGGAAGAAGAAGAAGAAGAAGAAGAAGAAGAGAAAAAGAGTTTGAGGAGGAGGATGAGTATTATATATTTTTTTTGTATTTTTTTTTTGTATTCATTTAAGTAAAATTAATGTTAAATGTTCATTACTCACATGTGTGTTATTTAAATGTACGGTTACATAATCTTAGTTAGTGACCTCGAACTTTAATTATTATACTTCTTGAGAATGATATATTTGCATTTTAAACTTGAGGTTAGTTTGAAAAATATTAAAAATTTATTGGAAGCTAAAACTAATTAAACAAAATTTCAACTTAAAAATAGCTCTTTATATTTAAGATTTATTTAATCATTGAATTGTTTTCAAACTAATAATAACCAAATATCTTAGGAAAACTAGTATTTTTTTTGTTAAGTTAAACATTTTTCTTAAGCACACACATCATGAATAAGAGATTCTTAATGATTTTAGTGAATTGATATTAAAATAAATGGAAATGCATATTATAAGAAAAAACTAAATTTAATCTATTATTAATTAGAAATTAATGAAATATTATTAAGTAAATAAGATCATGTTGAATTGAGTCAAGATTAAAGCATAATTATCATGAGTTACAAAGCTAATATAGTGTGCTTCTATATATATATATATATATATATATATATATATATATATATATATATATATATATATATATATATATATATATATATATATATATATATATATATATATAAAGAAAAATAATTAGAAGGTGTCACTTGAGAATGAGTATCATAATTAAACTTTAAAATTATTGCAACCTAAACTAATTCATTGAAATTATGAAACAACAATGATCATAATTTCTATTGAGATCGTGAAATTATGCTTATATCTATTATATGGATAACAATTTATTAAAAGTCAATTCATTCATCTTCATAAGAATCAACTATGATATGCACAAAGAAATTTTAACTTAAAAAAATATTAATTAATAATAAAGTTTGAAATATTTTAATTTGGAATGATGAAATGAAAAAATATACATTAAAATGTAAGTTCTATTTTTAGTTAATTTTTTTATTTAATTATTTTAGACTTTCAAAAATATATACTATCAACTAACTTAAAATGATAATGTATGGATAAATGTATCAAATTACTTGAGGACAAGTAATAATTTGAATTTGGGGGTATTTGATAAGTGTTAAAATTACAAAACTTTTAAGTAATTATAATTCCTTTACCATGTTTTAATATATTAAAATATGTTTATTTTAAGTATATTTTATATTGTACAAGGAAATTATCAAAAATAAAAAAGAAAAATTTTGGCCATCGCCTAGGCACTGCCAAAGCAGCACCACAACGATTAAAAAATGGCTTGAATTAGAGAAGTTTAACAATAAGTCTTGTGCCTAGGCTCTATAACAGCAACCTTGAGCACTGCAACACTCGATCAGACTCATTTTGGGATAATTTTATAGCAAGTTTAGCACCTAAGTGCTAAATAAGCATCATTGTAGCACTATACCAAAGGCAAAAATTAAGCATAGCAACGCCGCACTAGATCAATAGTATCATAGAACCACAATGCTACAATAATAGGGCCGCAGTGCTAGACCCAATAGAATAAACTCGTCATTATTTAGCGATGATTTTGAGCAATTTTTGAGGCAGTTTTGATAGGAGCATAAGTGTAACTAATCAAGATAGTTTTTAGGCTATAAATATGGGACATCTTTGAGTGAAAAGAACTTTTTTAGATTTCTTATCAATTGGGTGAGTAAAGAGTAAGTGTGTGTGAGTTTTGTAAAGCACTTGGAGAGTGACACTCAAGTGTTGTAAGAGTGTTGTGTGGGTTGTGGGTTGTGTGGTAGTGTTTTCTTGAGCAAGTGGGGAGAAGAAGATTCACAATTAGGGATTTTGGTGGGGTGGATATTCCCAGGAAGCGATACGATCCAAAGAGTGGACTTAGAAGACTTACTTAGTGTGATATTTTCTTTCTTCTCTAGTTATCCTACATCTTATTTTATGGCATGAAAATGATATCTTGCTTTTCTCCATGCTTTATTTACATGTGATCTCGACAATTGTAAAGTTAAAATAAAGTGTAATGCGATATAGAGATATCAATGGAGTGCTTAAAAAATAATTAAGAAAATGGCAAAGAGACGTATTCAATAATTATTAATGTGTAGGCAGTCTTAAAGTGCTAAATATCCATTAAATATATATAACTATTTTTATTATTCATAATCATTAAAAAATATAGGAAAGGTAACCAATTAAAATTTACTTTGCACTACGTAGAAAACTGGGTAAAGGGATTGGATTGATTATACTTGTTTTTACATAGAGGGTATAGAATTTTTAGTCTTGGTTGACACTACAAGCTTAAAATTAATTTTACTACTTAGTTTAATATAATACATAATCTTATAAATTCATAGTACTATTTTTAAATTTAATAACAACATCTATTTTTTCTATAAAAATATAAAAATTAGTCTTTTTCACATCTTTGCTAAATAATAGATAGTTATTTGACTTAAGCACTTTATATTTTGTTGGATAAAAATAAGTTTTAAAAGATTAGTACTTAACTTAATATCAAATTAATATTGAATTTTTTTCTAATCCTTGTGGGAATGATACTCTACTCATTATATATTACTTTATGCGACACGGACATCTGCATATAAGGTAAATAACCAATCACTATGGCTCACTTTAGGCTTGACTTAAGCAATTGGAAGCAACCTAAAAATGATGTTGAGGTGTTGCCATAAAGCCAAGAGGTGCCATGGAGGGTGATGCGAAGCATAAGGGGAAGAAAATACAAAGATCAATGCAAAGATGTCAAAACTCATCCTCCTTTCGTCCATACCTTCTCCACTCATCACTTAACTAATTTGGACTTATCCCAATCAATTAACCACCTCTTGGAGAAAGGAGGCAATCGCCCCAATCAATAGAATGCTCTTGACCATAGAGAAAAAGAAGAGAGGAGGTATTCTCTCTCCATTCAAACCACAACACACCAACATATTCTTGAGGAGAAGAGGAAGTGAGCAAGCCCCTTCCTCGAGTCTCTCAACACCAGTGAGCCGAAAAGAGAGCACAACTGGTGGCCAAAAAAGCATCCACATATGGAATTATAGGAGAAATGTTCCTCCTTTAAAATTAACCCTCCTTAAATGTTCTAGGAAGGGAATCAAATGCAACCAAGCCTTTACCTGAGTTTCTCAATGCCGGTGAGCCAGAGAACAACCAAGGGTAATGACAAGAGCTAGTACTATGGTTTCCATAACGATCAATGGGGAGGAACCTAGATTCCACTATACTAGAGGCTTGTCTTGATCCAACAAAGTATTTTGAATTGGCAAAGTCATAGGACATTGGCTCCAACAGAGTACAAAAGCATACAGCACTAGATTTTTGTCGGCTAGAATAGGGATGAAATCAAGGCCTTCCATTTCCTTCATTTGGAATGGATGGTCATAATTTAAAAGGACCGTGTGACTTAAATCCCATAAAGACATTGGGATTGATGTAGGGCCATCTGATCTTTGACTAAATAGTCATGACCAATCCTGCATCTCCGTTGTTACTAAGTATGGGATCCACGTAGATCCAATGTGGATTAATAGCACCTCGCTATGTGTAAAGTAGCTTGCAGTGAGTGCTTACTAGGTTAAATAGGAAAATCTAAACTTTTTTAGAATTAAAAAATGCAAAATAATTCCAGAACATCAAAATTTTATAAAATTTAAAATACTTAATCAAACAATACACATAAGAGCTCTATGGATTCATCTCAATGAGATGAATCCATCAAACTAAAATCATCAATTTTTATTGGGCAATTTTGCATTGATTTGAGTTTAATAATACATAATCCAACTTAAATTAAATCCAAAATAATTATCCAATTAATTTGAAACTTTGGGGATATAAAATTAGGGCTAAATCACACCTCCAATAAAATTTGAAAGAATTACTGGTGAATAATATAAAAGTTATGAATTTTTTAACTTGCAAACCCTAATTTTAAAAAATAAATTAATCTTAATTCAAAAAATTAGGAAAATTTATGGAAATGATTTAAAAAATCTTAAGAAGCATCAATAAACCTAATAAAAATGTTAAATCTCATTGAAAATCATTAAACTCAAAAATAGCCAAATAAGAACTAAATTAATTAATTAAATTTATTAATTAGGTAGAATTTGAAATTTTCATATTAAAATGAAAAAATAGTTTGAAATTTTTAAATAAACTGTCTCTAGATACATCTTTCAAAGAGAAATCAAAGAAAATTGAAATCCTTGATTAGTTCCTAATATTCTGTCTAATTTGAGTTTTATTAAAAATAATAAAGTCTTTATTAGTCTTAAAATACATTTAATCATGATGAAATTTTAGGAAAATTAAATTAGTAAGGAACCCCTGTTGCCATAAAATACTAAAAGAAAAATGACTTCTATATTGGAAGTTATAAAATTTTCAAATCCTTGAGCCATTTAAATCAATCAAAAAATCATAAAAATTATGAAAATTTTAAAATAAAAATCAATTCATAAAACTCTCAATAACATCAAAGGACTTCAAAAAAAATTCCTTAGTACTCTAAAGTTAAAGAATCTTAAAAATCACATCTTTAGGGTTCAATAAATAATTAAAAGAAATTGGAATAATTAAAATATTAAATACCAAAGTAAGAGATTAATAAGAAAATTTATAATTGGCTGAAATTTCAACTAATTATTTTTTGAATTCAATATTCAAATAAGAATATATTAAAATTGAAATCATCCCAAATACACTTAATACTAAACGATCAATTGAATTGAAATTGAAAAATGAGTAATTGATTAAATTATCTAGAACATAAATATCTAAATAACCTAGAAGCCTATGATGGCTTAGCTTGGGTTTGGCACCCAAAGTATTTCATTTCTATAAGTTTCTTGAGCTAGGATTAATAAAAAAATTAAAAAATGAATGAACAAATCATAATCATTTAAAATTTAATCAAGCAATGAACAAAAAATACAAAAATGTCTTTTAAATCAAATTAAGCATATAAATTGAACAATTATATTAATTGACTTTAACAAAACATAAAATCATGAATCATTTAACTTCATAAATTTAATAATTCTCAAATCAAACTTAATAAAAGTAACAAATATGAAATGAATGCTGACTAAAATAATTAAACAAATTAGATCCTAGTAAAATTGGTTATGTTAATAGTAGAAGAATAAATCAATTGAGTTTTAAACTGAAATTGTAAATTGAATTTAAACCTTAATCAAATAACTTTTAACACACAAATTAATCAAAATAAATAAAAACCATAATTAAATTAAAAAATTTTAAACTAAATTAATAAATATACAAACTTAAATAATCAAATTGTATAAACTTAATAAAATATGAAATCATTAATTGAATTCAAATAAAACATCAAATTAAAAATCATCCAAATCATAAGCTAATTAAAATATATTAATAAACTTAAAGATAATGTACATATATAACCTTTAAATCAAATAACAATAAAACCAATTTAATTAACACAAACTCATTAAAACTTAATAAAATTTATAAAATGAAATATTAAGAAAAGAAGTAAACATTAATTCAAAGAAAAGAATTAGACATTAATTGAATTATTAAAATTGAATTAAACCAAACTAAAACTCAAAAAATTCAAAATAAAATATCAACAATCAAATCACATAAGTTATACAACTTCAACAAACTTGATCTTTAAACGCTTAAGTAAATCAAATAAACATCAATTAAATTAAACTCAATTCAACTAAATCACTTAAACAAATCAAAAGGGTTAATTAAAATACATAGGCTTTAGTTTGACCCTTAGGGTGAATTTTTTCCATTTGGTGGAGATCCCACTTTACTAGGATTAAGATGTTGAATAGAATGGGTTTTGTCTCAAGTAGAATTTATTTTATTATTCATTCCATAAAACTTAAATTCAACTTTAACATAAAATAAATCTAAAATTCAAAATAAAATTTTAAACCAAATAAATCACTTAAAATGAGACCACCTAATGGCAAGATTAAGTGAATCTTTAAATTCAAATCAAAACTTGAATCTAAAAACATGTCTAGTGTAGTCATACCACACAAACCCCTCTTTTCACAAACTAGATTGTTTGGTCATCGACTCTAGACTTATGTTAGGTCGACGATTAATATTACGATATGATGTGATATTTTTTTCTTATTTTATGGTGTACTATTTTAGACTGGATTGCTAAGAATTATTTACTTGTTAGTCTAAAGTTATGATGCTCTTTTTAGACTAACATTATTTTCTGCATGAGACTCTACTTGATGGGACTGCTGTAATAAAATATAATAAAGATTATTTACTTGTAGCTCTTGTTTAAGTCTTTAAGCATAACTCGATATGATAGGTGAGCTTAATAACCATTGGTGCTAAGCACTGTATGCTTACATTTTAACTGCTGGTGTGCTGTGTGTTCTTCCCTAACATTTGTTTTACAATGATTAGAATTTAATTTAAAATTTTAATTTTTTTTCTTCGAATTAGGTTAGGATCTATGTGGTCTAAGATTAGCAGGAGTTGACTATATTCGTTAGTGGTCTCCTATGGAGCCTAAAGAGGTCCTGGAAGAAGTTGATAATCTTGAGTGAAGACCCCTATAGATTAAGACTTTATTTCCGGGGCCAAACTGTATAAGGCAAGAGCTTGACTACCTATTTTTTTATTATTCTAGAGTGTATAGTAGTACCTGACCACACAAGCTTGTTTAATTTAATTTATTTATCTTGATTTATTTTTGGGTACACGATAGAAATAGTAAGCTTTTCATAAGTTTATTTATATGTTTTGATATGATGTGATGAAGCTTGGATATATTCAGCTCTTATGAATAATAATTTTTAACTTCCATTAATTAAATTCAACTTAAACATAAAACAATTAACTCATAACTTAATTAATTAAAGCCTTATAGATAAAAAATTTAAAAGTAACTAGAAATCCTTAAAATGTGAACATGATTGCATATTTCTTCTCAAATCTTTAAATTGGGCCCTTATTCAATTGCATATAAGGGGTATCTGACCTATGAGGATAACCACCCTATGGAAGAAGTTTGCCTTCTATTTTGATTTGGCTCATGACTCATTTCAAACTACATCTCATCTTAGGTATAATTTGCATACCCAAAACCTTAAAATAAAATTATGAGTCAAAATATATAAAAATCAAAAATTATTATGTTAGCTAGAAGCATAATATAATAAGAAGTGAATTTAGGTTCTTAGTTTCCTTTTCCTATATATAATAGACTAACTATCTTGTATAACATAAGACTAGACTCATATATTTAAAATCACTTAGGTGGTGTTAGCTACAACCCTTCTACAAGGGAAGTAAATCTAGAAGAGTCAAGCATAAGTTTTCATTCTCATGCAAGAAAAAAAAATCAATAATTTTTAAATTCATGTGACTAGATTAGGTTAAGCTTCTAACTTATGTTAGAAGCACTTTTAAAAATAGGTTTTCAAGTATCTCATTTTCCATGAGAATAAGCCTTCAATTTCTACATATTTTAACCTTTGTGCTGTTAGAATTTTTGCTATAGTTTTTTAATAAAAGGTCAACATAGAATCTCAAAAAATTAATTTCAAAAACATAAAGCCTAATGATATGATAGCTAAAATGCTTACTGGGTTTTCCAGTATCTAAAAGTATTTTTCTACTTAATCTCTTTCAGCTTCCAAAAAGAACTCTTTCCTTTTTGAATCAATCCCTTTGAATTTCCAAATTAATTATCTTTTTAAAGCCAACTTTGAAATCCATAGAGATAAAAGTTAATTTCTTTAATCTAGAATTTTCTTAGAGGGATTCCCTTTCTTCTAAGATGTAATTAATTAAAAGAGCTTACCCTTTTAGGGAACTATGAACACTACACTAAAATGAACCATATTCTACTTCTCTAAGTACTTTAGGGGAAAAATCTTTAATACATCAAAAATCCATCAACCTTAAGAGTCTTTATTAAAAAATTAAATCCATTATAGACTAATATTTTTATTTTTCAAGATAGTATATTTATCCTTTAATGACATATTTGATTACCTACATAAGTACCACTGAGATCTACGTGGCATTCCAAATAAAAATTCCCCACAGTGAGCAAAAAAAATATTTACTATGTTTCTTTATGAGTAAAATGTTCAACACACTCACTATAACCCTAATGCATTATTTTCTCAATAATTGTATTATAGGGTCTGAGTGTTAGTCCTCAGAGAGTCCACTTTTCTTGTCCATATGATGAAATAAGAAGTTCATGCCAAGAAGGAGAAGTATTATATGACTTGATTGAGTTCTAGAGTAATGTTATCTCAGCCCTCATAATCATGAAGTTGCGTCGGTACTCCACCTCTAAGGATCACTACCATTATGACTCTAATTTTAACTATAAACATAGCTTGCCTATGTCCCTCTTGAACAAGTTTATGGCTTCTCCCAAGAGGGCGACATCCCCTTATAGAGTGATGACCTCAGAGGAATCTATGAATACAGACTATTATGTGTCCATATTATTCCTCGATTGTTGAGTAAACTCACCCTTCATGGACATGCCACTATCTCTATGAGTAGAAGAGGGAAACTAACCATCATTTCCTATATGTAAATAAAGGTGAAGCTAGTTACAACAACATGAGTTTTGATGGTTGCTCTTATCTAATGTGAACTCTTTGCTAAGTCCACATGTGGCACCATAAATTTTATTAAAGGAAATCTGGAGTCACCACTAGTTGGCAAAAAAAGAAATTCTTTAAAAACTCAAAAAGTAATTTCACTGAGGGGATTTGCTATATGTCCAACCCTTGGGAAGGGATGCCACCTATCAAGTAAGTGAAATTCCTCTTTACTCGGGGAGTGGCTTAGCAAATCACTCATGGATAAGTGAAGTGACTTGAAGCTAATTGGAATGTCGAAGGACAAGACTTGGAGGGTCAGTGAGTGCCCCTCACCATCCTCTATTACAGCTTGAATGCTAGTATGCTCAACTACAATCAAAGATGAAAGTATGAGATGTGAATATAAAGGACACGTAATACGTGATAATAGGAAACACTCACCTTAGTGAGACATTCTTCTACATCCACCTTTGTTATAACTTTTCCAACCATGTTGCTCACTAGCACCTTTCAACATCAAGTTAAAGGTACATCATCTCTTGGAATACTCAGAGGTTGTACACTCACCAAAGCTACTCATTCTTCAGATGAGCGAGTGTTAGCTTATACTTGCAAGTTTAAAGAAGTGATTGGAGCCATAGTTGTTATAGTTAGAGTAGCTAAAATGCTCACCGCAACTAAGGAAATAGTAGTGGCCTCTTCTGACTTTTTTGCTTTCTCAGCCTTTTTGTGAAGGCCTGCCCACAGAGTTATAGGATCAATGTCTAGTGAGGCCTCTTAGTGTCTATGGATATTATGTTTTAGTAGGTTTTGCAGACTTGACCCTTAGAAGTTGGAAGGTTTCCCTTGGCGAGTAGCTGAAGAAATGTTGACTGCATTAAGAAAGAAAAAAGATCCATTTATAGCCTCTGGTGCATTAAAATATTGGATCAACTAAAAGGTGATGTGACCTCTCAATAATTACAAAAATTTTATCAAATCATTGAATATTTATAGCTAGCCATTTTGTTTATTCTTTTGTTCTTTTAGCAATTTACCTCTATAATGTTATGAAGTTATGGCACTTAGGGGGGTCAATTGGGTTTTTAAAATATTTTTAAATTAAAATTTGATTTTAAATCTTTGTAGAAAAATTATTTATAAATGATTATACTTTAATGAATCACAACAACAACAAGTAACAATAAAGACAAGTAAAGATGCAGGAAAAGTAAGAAGAGAACATAAAAATTTTTACGTGGTTTAATTAAACCCCAAAAATAGGCCTACATCCATGCCTAGCAACCCAGACTAGGAAATAACTAAATCAAAGTTAAGATTACAATAAATCTCTTGTACTCTCATTCACGAACAAGTACAACTCCACCAAAGAACTAAGATAAAGAAGAGAGGAGATACACAGATCTAACTCTCAATTTTTAAAAAAAGTACACTTATAACCCAATTATACCAATATTAAGGCAAGTTATTTAAAAGAAAGAGAGCTCATTTATTTAATTTTTAAGATTAAAGTCAATGTAACAACTTGAAAGAAATATTTGATGCAAGCATGTCTTTAAGAAGTTTAATCTATTTTAAAGATGTGAAAGCTTGAAAGCACAAAGATTTGAATTGATAATTTATAGCAGCACACAATTAAGATATGAATAATAAACCACAACAAATGATGTATAGAAACTTGTATTATATAATAATCAAATTGATATGAAAGACTAATTCAAACAAGTTCAACTTAGATCTCTTTTACAACTACTTTATTATATGCAACTGATGGGATGATTTAAAAATATTAGCTTCAAATCACTTGTACACTATTTGAAATAAAATATAAGATGACCAAAAAAATTTAAACTTTGAACACAAATCCTTATTCAACTTAAATCAAATGTTTCGGACAAAAAAAACTTCAAATCACAACTTAACTTCTTTCATGTAAACCATGATTAATTGAATCAACTAAGAAGATTAGCAAGGTAGGATGAAAAACTTAAGCACAAAATAATTTAGATGAAACCACTTTATGCTTTTGGCCAAGGTTGAATTTCACCAATCCTTCATGTTTCCAATGCAATCTTCAAGCCAACCTTTTTGTCCAAGGGAAAGAGAAGGATGATGAGGAGTTGTAGCACTTGAATCACAGAGATCAATAAAAGACATATGTAGCAAGGGGTTGGCCAATAGAAGAAGAAAGAAACCTTTTTCCTAGATCCAAAGCCACTTTTTATAGAAAAAGGTAAAGGCTAGTGTTGGTCAAGCATGAGGATATTGGAGGAAAAAGTGAATTAGAAAAGAATTTGATTTGGATTTCATAATTTCAATCATTCAATCAAGAATTCCATCCTTAATAATTTAGGCCATGAGAAAAAGAGAGGGAAAGCTTAATTCGGTGGGAAATTGAATTTTAAAAGAAATATGGATGATAGGTTGGATCAGCCAAAGCATGAGAGGGAAAATCAAAATAAGGGAAGTATTCAAATTTGAAAAGATTTCAATCACATAATGAAAAATCCTATGAGTGGATTTCGGCTATGATTAAAATTTGGTGTGTGAGAGAGAAATAAGTAATTAATCATATCATTCAAATAAGATCTAATTCAAGCAATCGAATTTTCAGCCAAGGATAGCAATGAGAGGGAAAATAGTTTTGGAAGGAGTTTGAACTTTGAAGCATTCAACATATGATTAAAAATCTGAAATCCTTTGAGTGGATTTCATCCCCTTCACAACTCATAGACTCATTCGATGATGGGCTACTCGCCCCCATCAACTAACAGATCTATGCTCACTCACATGCATACTACCATCAACTTATGCAGGAATTCACTTGTACAAAATCTACTTTATATGTACTTTCCATGTATGGTCACCTATTATTATTATAAAAGGGGGACTCCTTTCTTACTTAGGGACCTTTTGGCTCTCAATCTAGACCCGTATACTTTGTACTTAGATTTTAAGCAGTAAAGATTATTATTTCTCTTGCACTTTTCTATTTCTCTACCTTCCTGCTTGTAGTCTTTCTACTTAACCCAAATTCTTAGGTATTTCAAAAGGCTCTTTCTCCATCTATAGACAGATTTAGGTTCAACAATAAATATAATAAATAATTAATTGAATATCACTAAACATAAATCTAAATCCTAAAATGGCCAAATAGGCTAAGAAACTAATTTAACTCATTTGGATCAAATGGGTCAAATTAACTTAAATTAAATCAATCTCACACAAGGCTTGCATAATTTGCTTCCTTAATCATTGTATGGATAATAAATAATGATTAAAACATAAATCTAAAACCAATTGATCTAATGAAATACAATAAAATTAATCCAAATCAAATCCAACTTAACTTCTATGGCTCAAATGCCAAGCTAAAAATTCAACTCAAATAAGCTCCAACATGATATGGCTCACCGTAGACTAGTCCAAAATGTTGCTAGCAAGCTCAAGGAGTGGCTGCAATAGGGAAGCAAGGTGGAAGTCATGGAAGACCTCAAATCGAACCAACTCACCAAGCAACCAAAATCTACCCATATCATCTCTTCCTTTCCTAATGATTGCATCTTATCAAGCTCCCTGATCATCCCACTGCCATCAAAAATAATTCCATGATCTTAATCCTCTAGCTGGCCACCATCCCACTCACTCAATGGTGAGACATTCAATAAAGTACAAAGAGGGAGAGGAAGTCCACATTACTTACCTTTGACACTTTCTACACCCTCCTCAATCATGAAGCAGCCAAAACAAACTCTTCCCCCACTCTCCCAAAATCTTTAACCCTTCATTTGATCAAGCTCTAATGAGCGGTAGTGTACACTAGCCTCTAGCCTAATCTAGAGGGAGGCAAGAGGGCAAAGTCTTCCCAAAACCTCATTTTAATCCAGAGAAAGTGCTTCAAATGTTAGATGGTGAGGTACTCCCTTACTCCAACCTCCATTTCATTTTAGTTTGGTTATTTGTAAAGTGGAATTGATCTCCTTTAAGATCAATCTATATGGATCAATTACAAATTGATCCTTCATTGATTGGTAATCAAAATCCCTAATCTTCCCCATTTAGATCTCCTGAATTAGCCTCTTAGTAGCGGATGACTCTCAGTTTATGGTAAGAGGTTAGGGACAATATCCATTTCTTTATTTGGAATGGATGGTCGTAATCTTGAAGGACCATTTGATTTAAGTCTCTTATGATATCATGAGTTAGATCGTGACCATCTGATCTTTGATTAGATAGTCGAGGTTAAAAGTGCATCACCCACCCCTTTATGTGGTGGTTACATGTGGATCCAACATGGCCAAGTGGGATTTAACTATTCAAAAATGTGGTGCCTAGTCGGCACCACATCAGTGTTGGCTAGGTTAAGCGAAAATTCAAAGTTTTTTTACTTACAAATTATAGAAAATTAACTAACTTTTAAAATTTTATAAAAAATTAAATACTTACCAAAAAATATAAATAAGAATTTTATGGATTTAGCTCAATGAGAGGAATCGATTAAACCAAAAAGTCCTATGTTTTATTAGGTAGTTTTAGTTTAATTTGAGTTTAATTAAAATACATAAAAACTTAATCAAACTCAAAATAAATATTTGATTAAATTAAAATTTTGGGGAATTGAAACAAGGATTTGACACACCTAACATAAAAAACATAAAACCTAATTCTAATTGGATCATAAGTTACAACAATTTTGAGTTAAAACTCCCTAATTAATGAAGTTAAGATTTTTAAATATATAAAAATTTCAAAAAAGCATGGGATTAACATAAAACATCATATTCAACAACAAAGAATTTTTAAAAAAAACATCAAACTTCTCTAAAACCATAAAAATCCTAAAACCCCAAATTAGGAATAATTATAATTAAATAAATAAAACTTTAAAGAGTTTAGAATAAATTGATGAGACATCCTCAAAAATATGAATAACTCCTCTTTGGATTTATATTCTGGAGAGGAATTAAAGAAAAATAAAATCTCTAATTTATTATGTGTAGTTCAAACTTAATTTGGGTTTTAATGAAAATAGTCAAACATTAATTAAGTCCAAAATAATTATTTAACTAAAGTGAAACTTTATAGGATGAAATTATACTGTGCATAAAAATTTCAAGGGCTATAGTTAACTAGATTAAGAGATCTAAAATTTATAAGTCTGGACACATTATTTAATCAAAATAATTAATTTAAAAATAATATATATATATATATATATATATATATATATATATATATATATATATATATATATATATATATATATATATATATATATATATATATATATATATATATATATATATATATATATATATATATATAAAATGATTCAAAACATCTTAAGTGACTAATTATGTATTAAATGAATTAGCTAAATGAAATTAACCTAAACTTAAGAAAAATGTCAAACTTTTCTAGAAATAAGAAAATCCTAAAATAATCTAATTAGTGATTAAATGAATTTTTATTTAATCAAGCTAAATTTTAATAAATCATAATAAATCAACCAATAATCCACAAATTTTAAATGAACCCTCATTGGATTAATATTTCATAAGAGAATTTAAGAAAATTAAATTCCCTAAATGTTATTGGATATTTTAGGCTTAATTGAAAATAATATAACTTCAATTGGTCTTAATATACACCCTTACTAGAAAAAAGAAATTGGCATGAAACCTCACTTTCCATAAAAATTTTAAATCAAAATAAGTTTTAGATTAAAAGTTTTGAATTTTTTAAGTTCTAGGGCAATTTAAAACAAATAATAAATAAATAAATTATAAAAATTGATAAAATCACTTTGACATATTTCCAATAACATCAAAGTACTTAAGAGAATATCTTTAAATATTTCGAATAAATCACTACTAGTTTAAAAATGGCACTTACATGAGAGAGCACAATTATGAAAAGTAAATTGAATGAAAGAAATAAATTTAAATTAATTAAAACCTAATCAAAATTTATTAAGTATACAAAATTTAAATTTTAGATCCTTGAATAAATTTTTGTAATAAGATTATGGTGTTAAATTGAATGAGTTTTACCTCAAGCAAAACTTATTCATTCTTCGCTCTTGAAAATCTATAAAAAAAAATTTAACCTAAAAATATATAATGAATTAAAATTGAAAATCAAAATTTAAAACCAATTAAATTATTTAAATTAGAACCACCTACTGGTAAATTAAACAAATCTTAAAAACTCAAATCAAAACTTAAACTTAAAAGAAGCTTAGTGTAGTCCCACCATACTAGCCATTTCTTCACACTAGATACTAGGTCACCGACCCTAAACTTAGGTTAGGATGGTGATATGTTTGTGATGTGATACTTTTTCTTATTTTTTTGGTGTAATATTTTAGCCTAGATCGCTAAGATTGGTTGCATGCTAGTCTGAATGCTAGGATATCTTTTTAAACTAACATTGTTTTCTACAAGGAGTCGTGTTTAAGGTCCACCATAATAAAAAATAATAGATACAATTTGCTTGTAAATTCCTTACTTAAGTCCTTTCTCAAATAAAATTTAGAGAAAAATAAAATCTAACATATCATCAAATCTAGGTATAGGATACATATATTTTATTGTGCTCATTTTTACTGCTCTGCTAGTCTTATGTTGGAGTTCACAACCACACAAAGTGATAGCCTTTTGTTCATAATCACCAACTGCATAGAGTGTTGGTCTTACACTTTAGTCAGCAACTGCAGAGAGTTGGTCTTACGCTTTAATTTTTAACTACATAGAGTGTTGGTCCTTTATTTATAGTCGCCAATTTCACTAAGTATTAGTCTTACACTTAAGTCACCAACTACGATGAGTTGGTCTTATGCTTGAGTTGCCAACCACATGGAGTGTTGGTCAATTATTTATGGTTGTCAATGAAATAGAGTATTAGTCCTACATTTTGGTCACCAACTACAAAAAGTTGGTCTTATGCTCAAGTTGACAACTACAAAGAGTGTTTATCTTTTTTGAAGTTTTGCCACCCATGATGTGTATAGACTCAATATCTTTTTTTACTCAAGGATGAGTACATATTAAGAACTATAAAGAAACAAAATGAAAAATCTCTTCTTTAGGCAAAGTTACATAAACATTTGTCATAATAGAGAAAATAAGCTGATTATATAAATAGGACCTCCCTCATAGGTAGAATTTCTTTAGGTCCTTTGCATTCCAAGTTCTCAATACAATTTTGCCTGAGTTTGTAGTTGTTAAGTGCTTAGACCAACGTGCTTTTTAATTATGTATGGCTTGTCCCAAGTGTGAGCGAGCTTGCCAAGTGCATTTTGCTAACTTGTTCCAAGTTAGCTGATCCTCCAGTATATTTTCTCTATTATCACAAAATGAAAAATCTCTCCAACTTCCCAGTTAGCTAACTTGTTCTACTCTCATGGAACTTGTTCGATTTTAAAGTATCCTAATTTGTCAACTTCAGCTTTTACTTTGAGTAAATACCTTTATTGTAGCTCATCTAACACTTTGTAATCACCATTCACTTGATTTACTATGAGCTGTGCATTTGAGCAAGCTATAATATGCTAAGCCCCAAAGGTGAATCAGAGCCCTACGAGAAAGACTTTAAACTTTGATTGGTTATTAGTTACCTTGAGGTTAAATTCGATGGCTTGAGTGATTGTGATCCCTAAGGGACTTTTAAGATGATTCCTGGTCCCATACCTTGCTTGAAGAGTCAACATACAAGTGCCATAATGGCTCTAGATGAGCTAGTATATGAGATTGGATGCTAAAATCCATGAGGAAATATGCGAGTGCTTAAGCTTTGATCATGATTCTTGGTGAATAAGATATATCACTAATGGCCATTTTAATAATCTTTCTAAGTGGTCAAGCTTGGCCAGTATAAATTTTAATGGGCTATCAATTATGACCTGGATCGATGCTTGAAGTATTGCCTTAGTTGTCTTGCTAAGATGATAAGGGTAAATGCAACTTTCTTTATTATAAGGTAGTGTAGCACGACTCCCCTAAGTGACCTAGGTACAACAATAGTGTTTCATCTTTCTTCAAGCTCTATAAAATAGGTGGGGAGGTGAGTAGATTTTTGAGGTCACTAAAGACCTTCTCACATTTTATTGTCCACTCAAACTTTTTGGTTCCCCTAAGCACTTGAAAGAATGATGAACAACGTTATCCCACCTTTAAAATGAAGCAATTCAATCCTGTGGCTCATCTAGTGAGTCTCAATTACTTCATTTTCTATCTTAAGCAGTGGCATGTCAAATATGGCTTTTACTTTATCAGGATTGATTTGTATACCTACAAGAGGAATTAAAAATCAAAAGAATTCACGTGAGCCCATGCCAAATGTACACTTTAAAGGATTGAGACACATGTTATAATTCTTCAAAGTTATGAATATTTTCTTGATATTCTCAATGTGTTGCTTTGGTGATTTGCTTTTGACTAGCAAGTCCTCAACATAAACTTTTATGTTCCACCCTTTCTGATCATTGAATACTTAGTCTACCATCCTTTGATAAGTTTTCCTAGCATTTTTCAGCCCAAATAATATTTTTTAATAGCAATATAGTCCTTCTTAAGTAATAAAAACCATCTTCTCTAAGTTTATGGGCATCATTTCTGAATATGGTGGTAGCCAGAGCAAGCATCTAAGAAACTCATCATAGCATATTATACTGCCTAGTGGATGAGTTTTTCTATCCTAGGAATTGAATTGGATAGTTGCCTTTAAAACATACCCAATTTAGGTTTGTAAATTCCATGTTTATTTGCCATTTTCCATTAAACTTTTAAAAAATCACCACATTTGTAATCCATTCAAGATACTAAACCTCCCTTATAAAATCAACCTCAAGTAACTTTGTGACTTCTTCTTTAATGGATTTAATGACTAAAATTGCTATCTTTCTCATCTTTTGTATGATCGATCGAGCATCCTTCTTGATATTGAGTCTATGGCAAGCAATGTTGACATCAATATCAAGAATTTTATGTTATCCAGGAGAACGTGCCTATATCCTCTTGAAGTGCTTGAATAAGGGTTTCTTTGTACTCGCTATTGAAAGATGCACTGATTCTGAAACTCATTTAGGATTCTCCATAGTTGTGACCTTTCCAATCGTTTCTATGACTTCTACCTCAATTAGGGTGACCTCCAATTGAAGGACTTTTGCTTTAGCAAAAGCTTTGATGGCTCGCAAATAGCAGACTCATGATTGGTCTAAGTTTTCTTTGACAGTTATCTCTTTGCCGCTCATGGGAACTTGATCACCATGTTATAGGTTGACACCATAGTGCGGAATGTGTTAAGTAGGGGTCAACCAATAATGGCATTATAAGTACCATATGCATCTACTATGACAAAATCGGCCATGACTTTAAATTGTTTTTCTCCTCTTCCCAAGTTAGCAGGAGAGTGATAATTTTTTCTATTTCTTTTACTTCTTTAGAAAAATTATATAGAAGGCCATCAGTTGGTGCAAGTTTTGAATTTTCTGGGTTGATTTTGTCAAAGGCTGCATTAAAGATGATATTGATCAATCTTCTTATGTCGATCAGTATACTGGCGATTTGATAAATGGAGAACAATATTGTGATGACTGTAGCATCAATTTAGTGATTACCAATTCAAGGTTGGTCTTTCTTCAAAAAATTGATAGGGATAATTTTGGTGCTCATGCCATAGCAGTTGAGTGAACTTTTTTCTGATCACAACCTTTTAAGAGTCATCCATCCCAAAGGTAGTGGGTATCATAGTAGCTATGTGGATTGCATGTAGGGGTGTAAACGAGCCGAGCTTGAGCAAACAAAACTCTTGTTCATGTTCGGCTCGTTTGAAATTTGTTTTGTTCGTGTTCGGCTCGTTTATATATCGAGCTTGAAATGTCTGTTCATGTTTGGCTCGTTTAACTAAATGAGCTAACGAGCCGAACACGAGCTGTTCGTGAACAACAAGCTTTTTTGACAGAGGGAGGATTTGAACCTGGGCCAATCTTTTGCATAACAAAAGTTTTAACCACTAAGCCATGCTTGCATTTGTGATATGTAAATGTGTTTGTATGTATATATAATAATAATAATAATAATAAATAAAAATAATAGTAATACAATAATAATAATAAATAAAAATAATAGTAATACAATAATAATAATAATAATAGTAATAAATAAGAATAATAATAATAATATAATATAAATTTTTATTTCGAGCTAATCGAGCCGAACATAATCGAACAAATGATTGTTCATATTCAGCTCATTTATATATCGAGCTTGAAAGAAATAAAGGTGTTATTAACAACAGAACACGAACATAACGAGTCGAACACGAGTTGTTCGCAAACAACGAGCTTTTTGATAGCCCTAATTGCATGAGCCAAGATGGGCCCACTTCCTGATTTGGGCATAATAATGAATGCATATGAGTGTTGACACTCTTTCTAATGAATTCTTTCATCTTGCAAGCCTTAATAAACTCTCAACTAAATTTTTTTAAGTGTTGACACTCTTTAATGTTCTAACCATAATCTCGGTGGTATGCACAATACTTTAAGCGATCACAAACTTCATCAGCCTTCATCTAGGATGGTCATTTAAAATACTACTTATTTTGAATTACCTCAACTAGCTAGGCCATTGATACTCGCTGTGGCATAACCGTTACAGATGAAAATATTCGCCATAATTCAGATGAGTTGGCATATTTGTGAATTCTTGCCTTTGTGTTGGTGCATCCTTTCTCTTAGCTTGTTTCCTTTCTCTACCTTATGATCTTCAGCAAAGTGCTTAAAAGGAGACTTCCTTGTGGTTTCCCTTTGGGGAATCAAGTGTGGTTGGGTCACTTCATTATATTCTTCCACATTAACCTGATGATTTTTCAATTCCAGTAACTCAGCCAAGGTTTTAGGTTTTTATATCTGAAGGGCATATCTAAAGGGCATTCTTTCGACCCATGGGTGAGTGGCACCCATGTGACTATGGGTTCCAAGTCCTTAACTTCTATCATTTCCCCCTAAAACCATGTGATAAAATTTATAAGAAACTCACCAACCTCTTACCTCATTTGTAGAAGATCCTGACAACTTTTGAAAGGCTTCTACATGCTAGTGAATTGGGAAAGAAAGATTTTTTTTAATTCTTCAAATGAGGTGATTATGCTTACTAATAGCCACGATAAAAAAACTTAGTGTTGACTCTTTGAAGTGGTGAAGAATAATCATCATTTCATTGTGTCGTCTAGATCTAACAAGGAGATAGTAGATTCGAAGAGCGATTTGTAAACAATTCTAAATTTGAAATTTTAAATTTGTGTGGGGGTTGAGCATCCGTGATCTTTTTTAGCAAAGACGATGGTTGTTGTGACATTCATTCATTCATTTCTGGCTTGCTTGCCCTCACTCTCCTTGCATAACTCGCCATCAATACACAAACTTCTTGATAGCTCTATCCCATAGTGTCGAACATATCGAGTAGTTGACTTAAAGGAACCTTCATTTTCTAGAGTCTTTGGGGCCTCCCTTACTTGCTCGATTATCATTTGTACTAGGTAGGTGATTTGGTCCTCCATGTTCTTTAGGTTCTATTTAGTTACAAATTGTTGAGTACCTAGCTCTATGTTTGTTGTAATATCCCATGCAGATTGGTCTGCTTCATTGAGTGCCTAACTTCGAGCTCTTAGCTTCATCCACACTCACTGCACATACAAGGACGTTGAATGCAAATCAATCTATAGGAAGAAGCATAACCATTTCTTAGGCACCTATGGAGCAAGGTTAAATCTAGTGGGACATAAGAGTAAGGAACATAATAACAAAAATATGAGAATATAAGTAAGTCTTTTCCTTAAAATTTAAAATACAAATATTTATTTTGCAAAGGGTGAAAAAAATAAAATAAGCCCTAGAAAATATCTTTATGTTCCCCAGAAAGTGATAAAAAAAAGATTTCCCTTCCTCAAAATTCCCTCCTTTTATAGGGTTGGGGGGAGTATAGAAGAAAAGTACAAATAAGTTGATTACAATATTTAAATTCTCACATGCAAAGGAGAGGGCTTCGTTATGAGATGGCAAGTTCTTGGCCTGACTATCTTATATGAGCAATTTATCGGATGTTTTCGCCCATTAGACCGCACATCCACAGTAAGTGATTATTAGAGGGGGCGAGTGGTTTGGCTCTAATTCTTTGCCTTTGAACCTCTTTGTGGTTACTTCCACTTAATGTAGGTGTTCATGCTTGAATTGTCATCTCATGTAGTCCCCATCATTTAAGCGAGTCTCCTTTGTGTTTGCTTGAGACATCTTCGTATAGTCTGGGTATACATATACAAAGATGAACCTTCTTGAAGTGGCCTAGTAGCCTTTTGAATTAGAAAACCAAAAGTTAAAGTAAGAAAACTGACAGGCCGAGTTTGTTAGTCATAAGTCAAGGTAGGGCTGTCAACAAAGCTCGTTGTACATGAACAGCTCATGTTCGGCTCGTTCGTTTACTAAGCAAGTCGAACACGAACAAACATTTCAAGCTTGATTTATAAATGAGCCAAACATGAACAATCCTTTATTCAATCATTTTTGGCTCAATTTAGCTCAAAATATTATATTATATTATATTATATATTATTATTATTATTATTATTATTATTATTATTATTGTTGTTGTTGTTGTTATTATCATTATTATTATTATCATCATTATTATTATTAACATTATTATTATCATCATTATTATCATTATCATTATTATCATTATTATTATTATCATTATGATTGTCATTATTATTATTATCATTATTATTATCATTATTATCATTATTATAATCAATATTATCTTTTATTATTATTATTATTATTATTATTATTATTATTATCATTATCATTATTATTATCATTATTATTATTATCATTATCATTATCATTATTATCATTATTATTATTATTATTATTATTATTATTATTATTATTATTATTATATTATTGATTATTATTATTATCATTATTATTATTATTATTATATATATATATATATATATATATATATATATATATATATATATATATATATATATCATAGCTATAAGCATGACTTAGTGGTTAAAGTTTTTGTTATGCAAAAGATTGGCTCAGGTTGGAATCCTCCCTTTTACAGATTTTTTGGATTATTGCATTTCAAGCCATTTCCAACCGATACAAGTCATTTCAAACAATTCAAGTTGAACATGAACAGTAAAATTTTGAGCCATTTTGAACATGAACTGAACACAAACAAAAAAATTTTCAAATGAGCCGAACACGAACAATGGTTCGGCTCGCTCAAGCTCAGCTCGTTTACACCCCCAGGTCAAAGGTCAGGCTATATGTGGGTAGAGCTCGACTGCCTATTTTTCCTTTTCTTTCGAGGTGTATAGTGCCACATAGGTCTTTCTTTTTTGGTTGTTTGTAATGTTTACATTGCTTGTGCACTAAAGATACCTACTTTTTCTTACGTTTAATTACAGAAGGCTCTTAAGATAAAAAAAATTTATTTCTAACTAATCAACTTGAATATAAAATTAATATAACTCATAATCAAAATACTTTTAAAGTCTTAAGAATAATAATAAAAACTTACTAGAAATAATTTAGGATGTTGAATCATAAAGCATCTTATTTTGAACTCTTTGATTTGACTCTTCACTTGATTACACATAAGGGGAGATAAGCCCTATAAGGATGATCGCTCTTTTTGGAAAAGATTATTTTAAAAAAATTATTAGCCTTTTGACTATTTCTTAAAAGCATGATTAATATGCATCATTTGCGTACTTACAACCTTAACATAATTCTAAGTGTCTAAATAAAAAGATATAAATTATAAATCAATGCATTTAATTTAGTTGCATTGCATACCCACATATAATTTAAATTTAGTGACTATGTTTATGCTTAAGAATCTTTTTAAATAAAAAACAACTTTACCTATCTTGCATTCATACGTGATCATGTCTTATGATTTTAAAGTGATTAGGTTGATTGTATGGCAACCTTCCAAGCAAGTTTATAAGTCTAGTATAGTCAAGCTTATTTTAGTTCTAGATGAAGTTAAAATTTGTAAGTCCTATTGCATTTTGTTATATATTTGATTATGAGTGACTACTTTGTAGTAGTTCTCACCTTAGCTTAGGTTCTGAGTCTGATCATTTTCCTTAAACTACTTCATAAGTTCTCACTTTTTAGGCATATTCTTAGTCTTATACTAGTGAATTGCTAGTCTCAATTTCTAATGAAATGAATAACTCAAAATATAAATGAGTTCGAATAACAAAATAAAAAGGCCAATCTTAGGATAATTAGAGAACTACTAAGTTTCTCAATATAGTGTGCTTCTTACTTTTTAATCTTTGGACTCTAAAAAAACTTCTTGAATTGAGTCAATCCCTTTCAAAATTCCAAATTATCAAATTTCTAAATTTAAATACTAAATAAATCATAGAATTTTTCATCACTACTTTAATATAGAGTATTTCTAAGAGTTCACACTCTTAATATGTAATTAATTATGGAGGTTTGCCTTTAAAAGGAACTCATACTTGTGGAGTTTTTATTTGGAACACCACGAAAATCTTGGGAGTTCTTATTTGGGTGATCAAATGCATTATTAAGGAATAATATGTCATCTTAAAAGATAGAAATATCACTCTATAATGGATTCAATCACTTAATAAGGACTCATATGGCTAATAGGTCGACATATACAAGAGATTCTTCCCCTGAACTACATTTAAAAGTAGTACATGGTTTATTTTATGTAAGATTTATAGTTTCTTATAAGGGTAAGCCCTTATAGTAAATTACATCTTAAGGGAGCGATAATTTCTCCTAAGAATATTCTCGATTAAAAATATTGACTTTCATCTCTAAGGACTTCAAAGTTTATATTCAAGGATAGCTAAATTGAAAAATAAAATTGAAATGCTTTAAAAGAAAGGAGTTCCTTTTAAAGTCCAATTAGGAATAAGTAGAAAATGCTTTAAATAATGGAAAACAAAGTAAGCACTTCAACCTATTATATTGTTGGGCTTTATAACTTTGAAAATAAAGTTATTTAGATTTCAAGTTTTACACTTTATTAAAAGTTAGAACATAGATTCTGATGACACGAGATTATAGAAATACTTAAGAGGTGAAGACTTATTCATGTAGTAGAGGAGAAACATGACACTTTAGACCCAAGGTCTAAAAAGTGCCTCTAACATAATTCAAAGCTTGTCTTAGTCAAGTCATAAGAATTTGAATTTTTTGAGGACTTCTCACTTGAGAATTTAAGTTTATTTTGACTCTTCTAGACTTATATCCCGCTTAAAAGAGGTTGCTAGCTAACTCCTCCTAATGATTTTAAATCCATGAGTCCAGTTTTATGAATACAATATGGTTCAAGTTATTATTAATTCGGAAGAAGAGCTATGAGCCTAAACTTACTATATAACCTTAATATCATGGCTGACATTTTATGTTTCTAGCTAATGTAACAATTTTCAATTTTTATATATCTTCGCTGATAATTTTATTTGAATGTTTTCATGTATACAAATCATGCCTAAAATAAAATACAATTAGAAATAGGTTATGGGTTAAATCAAAAGATAAAGTGAACTTTCGTAGGAAGGGTGGTCATCCTCACAGGCCAGATGTCTCTTATGTGCAATTTGTGAAAGGCTTAATTCAAGAATTGAAAAGAAATATGCACACATAATTCACAATTATAGGGGTTTCTAACTATTTTTAATATTTATTCCTAAGGCTTTAATTAGTGAGGTTAAGAGTTATTTATTTTTAAATTTGATTTATTTAATTAAGCTGGGTAAAAAAATAATTTTACTTTAAGAGCTAACACATCCTTGCTTTTTATCATAGAACAAAAAATAAAGAAACCTATAAAAGACATGCGATTCTATTACACACCCTAAAATAAATCACGCCAAAATTAATTAAATAAATAAGTCGGTGCAGTTGAGTATCAATATACACCTTGAAAGAAAAGAAAAAATGGATAGCCAAGCTCTACTATTACACAGCTCAGCATAGAACTACAAGTTTAATCTAATTGGTCTTTATTAACTTCAAGATCATTTTCTTCTTCAGCGACCTCCTTAGGCTCCATAGGGAACCATCAAATTGGTATAGTTTGCTTCTACTAATCCTAAATTCCATTGATTATAACCTAATTCTAGACTCAAATTATATTTTAAAAATTCAAAAAAAAAATCTTAAACCAACAAAATAAATGTTAAGAAAAAGGAAATACCTCACTAGTAATTTATATTGCAAACATATGGTCAAGACCAGTGGTTTCCAAGCTTACTTATTTTACAAATCTATGCTTAGGACCTTAAGCAGAGCATCTACAGACAAATAAACATTTATAATTTTTATTTATTAAAGTGACCCTTTTAAGCACATCCTCATAAAAAACATTGTCAAACTAAAAGACATCTTAACATCTAGACTAGCTAACAAATAATCCTAGCTATCCATACTGAAATAGTACACCACAAAATAAGAAAAAAATATCAAATCATAATTGATACATAAACCTAACTTAATTCCAGAGTTGGTGACCTAGTATTCCAATATGCAAAAAGAGGGCTAGGGCCAAGTCTGTACTAGGCTTCTTTAAGTTTAAATTTTTATCTCAATTTAAAATTTGTTTGATTTATCGCTGTGGGTTTCACTTTAAGTGATTTAGTTTGATTTTGAATCTTTTATTTCTAATTTTAGTTTATTTTAATGTTAAAGTTAGATTTAGATTTTAAAGAGTGAAAAGAAAATTAAACTTGACTTATGGTAATGCTTAATCTACTTAGCACCCCTAATCTTAATAAAGTGAAGTCATCATCAAAGGGGTGAAGATTCACCTAAGGATCAAACCAAATGGTATATGCATTCTTTTTTAATTTTTCATTTAATTAATTTAGTTGAATTAAGTTTACTTTGATTAATATTTATTTAATTAATTAATATTCAAAGTAAGTTGATTATGATTGATTTAATTAATTTGAATTATTAAATGTTCAATTTCAAATTAATTATCATGTTCAATTTAATTAAGTTTGCTTTATTTTAAGATTCAATAAATATTTAATTCCTTTATTTGGATTTTATTTAAATATTTATTTAACTTTGCACTTAATTTTATGTTCTTTAGGTTTTATAAATTTAATATTTAGTTTGGCAATTTTTTTACTTAAATATTAGTTAATGATTTCATAATTTATTAAGTCTATTGAGTTTAATTATTTATTTGAGCTTATGTTGATTAATATAGTTTAATGTTTGCTTGGATTTTATAACAATTTAACATGATTTAATGATTTCATAATATGGTTTGAAGTTTATATTTAAGTTTATATTTATTGGATTTGATTAAAATTTAAAATAAATTCTTTGGAATTATCCAATTTTGATTATATGTATTTCATTTAAGTTAATTATTATATTTTAATTTGATTAAAATTTATTTAATTTGATTAAGTGTTTGAATTAAGTTTATTCTGATTATCTAATTTTAATTTCAAAATTAAAGTTAATTAAGCTTTATTATTCAATTTAAATTTGATTATTAGGTTTCAATTTACTAGGTGCATTTTAATATAAAGTTTAATCAATGTTTGAATCTTTCATTTAGGTTTTAAAGATTTATTAAATCTATTAAAGTTTATTGATTTATGCAGTTTATGTTGATTAAGTTGATTTCATTGATATTTGAGTTTTATGGTTTTATGTTTTCATTAAATTTGATTAAACTTAAGCTGATTTGATTAACTTATGATTTGACTAATATTTAATTTGGATTTTATGATTTTATATTTTTATTAGATTTAATTGACTTAATTATTCAAAGGGGTATTTTTTTTGCTTATTTTTAATTTAATGGCACTAGTCTTTCTTCATGAGTTGGCTTTTTGGTTAATTAGGTTTCTTATGACTAGGTTTATTCTTTTTGTTTGATGATCAATCTTAACTTAAGAAACTTATAGAAATAAATAACTTAAGTAATCAAAGCTAAATTAAGCCATTTCAAGTTCCTAAGGCATTTTGAATTTGCATATTAAGAATAATTTAATTAACTATTAATTTTAACTTAAATTCATTTGATTTTAAAGTGTTGAGTGAATTTTAATGGTTCTAATTTTAGTATATTTTTATCCAAATGTTGAATTAGGAGATTGACCAACCCTAATTTTCAATCACACCATATAATTTATTTCAACCTTAAAATTTAAATTAACTTAATTTCCTTGATTAATCATTAACTCTAAGTGTGTGATTTTTAGTGTTTCTTGACTTCAAAGGCTAAGAAATTTTTTGTAAGTCCTTTGATGTTATTAGAAGCGTTTTAAATTGATTTTGTAACTTTTTATAATTTATATATCTTTTCTTTATTATTTAATTTAAATTGTCTAAGAACTTAAAAACTTTATAACTTCTAATTTAGAAGTTATTTTAACTTAAAACTATAATGCAAGTAGGATTACATGTTACTTTCATCTTCCTAAAGTTTCATTTCAGTCAAAAGTATATTTTAAGATTAATTGAGATTTTAATATTTCCAATAATAACCAAATTAAGTCTAAAATATTGAGGGTTAATTGAGGCTTTCAATTTTATAAAATTCCTCCATGAAAGGGAAATTAAAATAGAGTTTATTTGAATTTTTGATTTTTTTAAAGTTCATCCTAATTAAATGATTTCACTTGGAATGAATTATTTAATTAGGATGAACTTTAAAAAATCATAATAAATAAAAAAAGATTGTTAGTTTTAGATTTTAAGATGAAAGATTGGAAGATGAAAAATAAATCAAATTATTATCCTAGGATTAGAAGGGGCACATAAAGAACACTAATAAAAATATTTTTAAGAGCAAGCTATAAGAGCTTAGAATTTGGGATGTTCATAAGGAAACTAATGTTATGTGAGAAAAAGTAGTAAGTGAAATAAAGCAAATTGCTAAAAATATACTCAAAGAATCAAAAGAAAAAGCTTCTTTTAATAAAAATAGTTGGTGGTGGAGTCAGAATGTGCAAGAAAATATAAGAAATAATAAGCATTGTTATAATACATAGTTTAGATATAAAAACTCAAAAAATTGGGAAAGTTACAAAGTGTCCTGTAGAGATTCTAAGAGAGTAATATATGATGCAAAAATTTAACTTTTAGTGATTTGTACAATAGATTAGATACTAATGAAAGTGAAAGTTGCATGTATAAGTTAACCAACCAAAGAGATAGGACAAGCAAAGATCTAGTTTAAGTGAGGTGTTTTAAGAATTAAAATAATAAAGTACTTTTCTTTGAAAAGGATATTGAAAATAGGTGGATGAGGTATATTGATAAACTTTTCAATGAAGGATATGAAAATAGGATTGATTTTAGCAACCTTAATACCCTAAACAAAAATAGAGAATTTTATTTTTATCATTGTATTAGTAAATCTGAAGTTAGAGAAGCTTTAAAGAAAATGAAATGTGAAAAAATAGTAGGACATGATGATATTCCAATAGAAGTGTGGAAATGTTTAGAAGATCAAGGAATTTCTTGGCTTACAAATCTTTTTAATATTGTTTTAAAGACTAAAAAGATGTCAGATTAGTGGAGAAAGAGTTTGTTGGTTCTTACATTTAAGAAGAAAGGTGATGCACATAAGTGTGCAAATTATAGAGGAATTAAGTTAATTTGTCATACATTAAAATTATGGGAGAGAGTAATTGAGCATAGGTTACGATGTGATACAAAAGTTTCTCTGTCGTTTTGTTTCATGCGGTAGATCTACTATGGATGATATACATTTGTTAAGAGGTTTGATGGAGAAGTATAGAGAAAGCAAGGAGGATCTATATATGATCTTTATTGATTTAGAGAAAGCTTATGATAAAGTTTCAAGAGATGTTCTTTGGAGAGTTCTAGAAAATAAAGGAATTAAAATTTAATATTGATTATATTCAAGTCATTAAGGATATGTATACTAGAGCTGTTACTTATGTCCAAACTCTAGGAAGATTGACAAAATATCTTCCTATTTCAATAGGATTACATCAAGGATAAATTTTAAGCCCTTATCATTTTGCTTTATTTATGGATGTTCTTACTAAGTATTATAGGAAGATGTATCTTGGTGTATGCTTTTTGCTGATGACATTCTTCTTATTGATAAGACTAAAGAGGGAATCCAAGAGAAACTTGAATTATGGAGGTCAACGTTAGAGTATAAAGGCTTTGGTTTAAGTAGATCTAAAATTGAATATATGGAATGTAATTTTAGTTGTAGAAGCTCTAGTGGTAGTGTTGTGACATTAGGTGAACAAGTCATTAAAAAGAGTGAGTGATTCAGATATTTAGTCTCTGTTGTTCAAAATGATGGTGAAATAGATGGAAATGTTATTAGTAGAATTCAAGTTGGATGGTTGAAGAAGAGGAATGCATCTGGCCTGTTCTGTGATAGAAAAATACCGTTTAAACTTCAGGAAAAATTTTATAAGATTGTGGTAAGGCCTACAATGATTTAAGTGTTGTAGAAATAGGGGCCTTCGGGTGGATGAGTGGCTTTGCTCTTAGAGATAAAATGCAAAATGAGTATGTTCGAAAAAAGTTAGAGTAGCTCCAGTGGCAAATAAGATTAGAGAGAGCCGCCATAGATGGTTTGGCCACATAAAGCGTCGCCGTCTGATGTCCCCGTTAGGAAAGTAGATGCATTAGATTTTTCTTATGTTAAGAAAGGTAGAGGTAGACCTAAAAAAGACTTGGCTAAGATGTATAAAAAATGATCTTAGTATCCTTGAATTAAATAAGAATTTGACACATAATAGGACACAATGGATACGAAGGATTCATGTAGCCGACTCCACTTAGTTGGATAAAGGCTTGTTGTTGTAGTTGTATCTTAATTAAATGATTTATTTAATTAATTTAATCCTCAATTAAGTGATTTGGGCATTCATTGAGGTTCAAAGAGTTTTTATGGTTCATTTAAGTTTATTGGTGTTCATTATGGTGATTTAGTTAGTTTCATATGTTTTTCCTAATTTTTTGGGATTAATATTAATTTATTTCATTAAATTTGGGTTTATAGATTGAAAATTTCATAACTTTCATTTAGTCATCAATAATTTCTCAAATTTTTGCTTGAGGTGTGTCTTACCCATAATTTTATATCCCCAAAATTTCAAATTTATTAAATCAATAGTTTTTAAGTCTAATTATGGTTTGATTATTTTCAATTAAGCTTAAATTAATCTAAAATTATCTAATAAAAATTAGGAATTTTGGGTTTAATAGATTCCTCTCATTGAGATGAATCTATAAATCACTTATTTACATGTTTAGTTTAGTATTTTATTTTATGAATTTTTAAAGTTTATGATATTTTATTGTATTTAATAAATCCACAAAACACAAAATTTTTTATCTAAGCCAATTAGTATTGACACAATGCTAACTAGGCACCGCTTTACTCATGGTGATGCGCTACTAGGCTATGCAAGATCCATGTGGGTCCTACGTAGAAAGGCGGTGAGGATGCAAGATTGATTGAGATCGTCCGATCAAAGATCGAATGATCTAAATTCGATCCCGGTCTCCTTTAAGGATTTAAATCAAGTGGTGCAATTAAATCACTATCATCTCTTTCAAATAAAAGGAACAAACAACAAATATTTCATCCCTAACCTCTTCGTAGGAGCCAAGAGTCATCCACTTTTAAGTGCCGATTTCAAACGAACTAAGTGTCATTTTCTCACGATTTTGATTGTACATCGATCAAGTCCATCAACACGGTTTGATCTCAATGGAGATCAAGTTAGTTTCACAAATGATGTATCTAGCTAGAGTCATGGCCCTCGGGTGAGGGCTCGATTGTGTTCATCTTCACCCTTTTAACATGTAGGGATGATCAATTATGGGGGAGGAATGCTCCTCCCCCACTTCCATATGTGAAGGACTCTTTTGCCACTACTTGTAGCCTATTTTAACTTGTCGGTAGCAAGAGACTCGGGGAAGGGCTTGGCTTCATTTCCTCTACTTTTTGGAAGGTGTAAGTGTGCTTAATATGTGGAGAGAATCACTTCTCTCCCCTTTTCATTCTTTGTTGAGAGGCTTCCATGGCAGAGAAGATCATTATAGCTAGTCATGGGGGATTGGAATGGTTGTCATTTTCTTCTAAGAGGTGGTTAATTGTTTAAAGTGAGCCCAAATCAGATAAATAAGGAGGGGTGGATGTATGGATGTAAGAAGAGTGGGTTTTGTTGGCTTCACATTAATAGTTTTGGATTCTTCTCTCACGACACCATCTCATATGCATTGCTCAATCTTAAATGGCCTTAGGTTGTTGGCTATCAATCGTGGTCAAACCAAGTTGAGTTAAGGATTGAGCTAAAGTTCATTTAGATTAGGTTAGGGATTACGTTTTGATTCCATGCCATTTGAATTCTTTTTACTTTTGGATTATGTTAGGTTATTCCATTTGATTAATTGGATTTATATTTAGGTTTCAATTATTGTTAATTGTTTATTACAATAATTTATGGATCAATTAAGTTTAGGTTTGGTATGGCTTTAGGCTAGTTTGACTTATTTGATCTAAATGGATCAAATTGGATCTCCTAACCTATTTGGTCATTTTAGGATTTATGTTGTGTTTAATTATATTTGAATGATCATTATTATGTTTTTGATTGATTGATTTCATTTGATTTGAATTGTATTATTAAATTTACCCAAAATGACCCATTTTGACCCAAATGGGTTAAGTTGGGTTTAATTGAGTCTAATTTCTAATTTGACTCAATAAAAGTATGTTTAGGCTTCAATCATGTTTAATTAAGTATTTTGGATGATTTAGAGCAATTAATTTATATTTATTCAAAGTTGATTTTGTTTTTGATCTATTTTGACCCAAATTTGGCTTAATGAGTTATGTTCGATTCACTTGGGTCAAATAACCAAATTAGTCAAATTAAATCTAATAATTAATTGAATTATATTTAATTATTATTTTAAAGTGTTTTGAATTATTTAGTTTTTGTTAATATCTAATTTAATTTGAATTTAGCTTATTAAGATCTATTTGAGTTTATTTGAGTTAAGTGGCCAAATTAACCACTTCAGTCCATATTAAATTTAGATTTATTTAGATTCATGTTTAAACATATTCATTTGATATTTTGTTTAGCCTTCGAGAGGGCTCAATTTGATCAAAATTTGGTTAGTTAACTTTTAACTTGGTGAGGTTCACATGAGTCAACTTAAATTAGATGACCTAATTAGTTACTTTAAACCACATCTAAATTTAATTTTATGTTTATTTATGTTTAAATATTGATATTATGCTTTTAGTTTAATTTTATTTTGATTTCATTTAATTTTTAATGAATTTGGGTGACTTTGAGCTTAAATGGATCAATTGGGTCGACCATTCCAATTAGCTCAATCTAGGCTCAATAGAATTTAGATCTATTTTAACTTAGGTTTCAATTGAATTTTATTGAGTTCATGTTTGATTAGGATAATATATTATTCTTAGTGCCGCATTTAGGTACAATAATAAGAAAACCCTCTTTATTATAGTATTTGAATCCATTATAGAATATCATTTCTATACTTCAAGATAGTTTAATATTCTTGATATCATATTCAATAGCTAAAATAAAGTTAATTTCAAATTTTGTAGGTTTCTCATAAATTTTTCCTTAATCATCAATATTGACCTTAAGGGGTTCTTCAAAGCATCCAATATCAATAGACATGGTTGCCCCATATGCCCCTATCTTTTAATTTTTATTGTGGACATTCTCTCCATAATGATGGATTTCACTACACATTAGGCAATTTTAATAGCATTAAATATAAATATGCAATGATCTCACACCTTATTTATGCAAATGATCTTCTTTTTTAAAACTAAGAGCTTGACTTGGGATAGAAACATAAGACTCTCCCTTTTTCTAGAAGACTTCAATTCATCGAACTCACTATTTCAAATTGTTTAAACTTATACTTTAAATACACAATCATTTCTAAAAGACATATAAAGAAGATTTACTCCCATATTATTTAATTTTTATTAATAATGATGCGAATAAGATGAATACTACTTTTTAGTTCAAAACTACTCCACCCAAAGAGGATAGGTGACGAGGGATATATTCTCTTTATCAGAGAAGCCAAAATTATTGGTAGACTATACAACTTTCATTCCTTGACTATCATGTAAAAATTATTATGCAACTTAGTCCCCTATTTCTCTTCTCTAGCAGTGGCTTCACTATGTCTCTTCTAAAATCAAAGCTTGGAATTCTTTTATAATTTTGAAACTATTGCTATCATTATTTTGGGATCTTTAACTTCAAGGAAAATCTATTATGACTCTTTTGGGATTTACAGCCTTAACCTTTTTCCAATAACTAAAAAAATGTTTATGTTAGTGTAATTATACATATTAGTGGGTGGTGCTTACCTATACTTCTTCTCAATGAATCAATAAGCATTAATGACATTATTAAGGTTCCTATCTCCTCTTCAAACATATGTTCAAAATGGTTTGGTTTATTCCTTTTCCACCAAAAAAGCTTAACATATGCACTTTGGACATATTCTTGATTTGACATGACATAATTGTCTATGATTTAAATTCTTTGAAAACAAATTTGCCACATTTTGTTGGAAAATCTTAATCAATGGCATTATCACTAAAGATTTATTTATAAGAAAAGTATTATGATTAATACAACATGTGTTCTTTGTTCTTTAAATGAGGATTTATTTTTCAAATGCCCCATTATTATGGTGATTCATTGAGATAGCAACCCTCAAGGATCTTTCTTCCTCTTAGGCTGCACAATAATATGCATCCTCTTTCTCTTGCAAATCCACAAAATTTTTTTTCTAACTTGCTTTGGAAATCATAGCTTTCTTAAAGAGAAATGACAATATCTTTATGAATGAATGATGTAACGCATTAAGTAAGAAAAAAACCCATTACAATGTCCCAATCCAAAAGATAAAGCTTATAAGACTTTATGTTGTGTTACATGTATTGTAGTATTTTATAAGTGTGATCCATGTGTTTTTTTATGTGTTAGATAATGTGTTTATCATGTTTAAGTATTGTATGTGCGTTGTAATCAAAATCTTGTATCTGTTTGTAAAAGTCATCATAGCACCTAGGCACTATCCATTTGTTGATGTGGCACCGTTATCGCAATGTTTATTGCCTCTTGGTAGAGAAGACAATATAACGATGCTGGTTTTTGGTGCATAAGCACTACGAGACGATGAGTTTTATTTTAATGTTAGCTTTTCAATGTTATTATGAAGGGACACACCCTTTGGAGTCTTGTAATCTATATGAACATTTATTTTCAGTGTAATAGAGGACTTTTTGATCTGTTGTGTGAAAAAAAATTGAACAACTCTTGGTTGGAGCTTAGTGGTTGACCTTCCTAGGAGATTTGATGGTCTCATTGTACATTGGTGAGTGGAAGTTTCTGTACACTCCTTTCTCCCTTCACTACGACTCGTTGCTACCGCATCATGTTTGCATCAATGAAATACCACCTTCATAAAAATACTGATGACATTAAATTTGCAATATGACACAAGAGTAGGAAATGGGTTGCCAAGGATTCTCTGTCTTCTAAAATCCAAGATTCATTTTTTAATCACTTTATGTAAAAAAAGAAAAAGAAAAAATATAGCTTAATCAAACTCTTGCCCTATCAACCCTTTCCCTCTTCTTTTTATTCTATGAGATCATATTTTTGAAGGCAGATTATTTCTTTGTTGATTTGGGTAATATGTGATTATAATCTTATTCATTGGAGCTATGTTTTTCTTTTTTAATTGAAGGCATTTTAAGCTTTATTATCATTTTGATGGCTAGATTTTTGGTGTAGCTACCATAGCTTTTAGGGTTAGAATTTGTTGTAATTAGTTGCCATTTTGTTGTGCAATGATGAGATTTATCTAAGTTCATATGGAACAATCAAATAGTTATAACATTCTTATGCCTTCAATTACTTTAGCGAGATTGTTGTTTCTTCAAGACTTGTATATTTTTTTAATGTATCTGCTAACTTGAAATTTTAGGATAGTTTTTGTGATCTCATTGGTTATCTATAAGCTCTTTTTTTAGGTTTTTGTTTTTCATTTGATCTTTTTTTTTTGGTGATGAATGCTTCCTACTTTCTTAATCGATTGTTTATTTAAAGATCTTTTTTATTTATTTAGGGTGACTTCAATCTCAATTTTATTCTTATAATTATTTACATATATATATTATTATATAATTTTACAATATAATTTATGTCCATTACTAAAAATAGATAATCACATATATAATACTAAAAAAATATTACTTAATAAAATTATTATCTTTTTGTTGCGTGCTAGAGAATTTTATTCCGGTAGATGCGAGATCTTCGTCGTAGCCCAAAAATTATCCAACACACAAGCAGGGGATATGAACACGGGTTATCTGTGGAAAACCCGTTAAGGGAAAACCACCTGCTAGAACTTTCACTATGTGTTCAAAGAAAGTCGTCCGCTTCTAGTTCGAGAAGAAGGTGTTTATAGAGGCGGAAACAATATTAGAGTGTAGAAAAATACAATATCTGACTCCAACCCAGGGAGAAGTTTTCCGAGGCGATTTTAGGGCAACTCGATCTTCGGGAGAAAGGAGCGGCGTATCTTTTTCCCGGGGCGATCTCGGAGCGATCTTGAACCTGGTGGGTAGTGGTGATAGATCGTCGGCGTGTCGGCCGGTGGTTCTCGAGCTCTCGGTCTTCAAATCGGTTCGCTCCCCAAGGTGAGAATGAAATTCATTTATAGATTTTGGGAGTGCGGCCTTGTAAATTCGTGGAAAACTCCAACTCCATAACCACTCCCGACGGCCAGGTCACATCCTCGATCGACGGTGTATTTTGATGATCCGTGCCTTAATGATGTCGAATTGGGTGATCTTGGATTTGTTGGATTCGATGACGGCCGCTTGATCCGATTATAAATATGTCAATTTTGGTGACCATTTGGCGGATCGATCCATTTTCATGCTCGATACTGATGTCGATTCGAATTTCGGATCAAACTATGCTCATGTTCTATGTTAGATCATCGAGGCGGTCATTGTAAAAGCTGAAATCGGTGATTAGATCAAGCATTTCGAAAATCGCATTCGTCTTGATCATTAATTTTCTGAAGATGTATCACTTTTGTATCATTTTTTAAATTCTTATCTAAATATTTAAATTCATAACTCAATTAGTACCTTTTATTTTTGTTATATTTTAAATAATTTAATTATGGGATGCATAAATATATAAAATTGATAATAAAAACATGAATATTAATTTTATAAATACATAAATTTTGATGTTATATTTTTAATTATTAAAAAAAAAAACAGAAAAATATCGTATCCCGCCTTCTCCGGCGCATTTTTGATTCACGCGATTCTCGATAGGTTGCAGCGATCGACAGAGAACGACGAAGAGAGAGATGTGGAGCTGTTCCTCTAGTTGTGGTACTCCCTGCTCCTCGAGCCTATCCTTACCCTCGCTGTTTTCTCATTTCCAAACCCATCCTTTCTTTTTCAGATCAAGGAGGCCGTTCTACGAAACCCTAAATTCTCTTCCGTTTCCCTCTAAAAATCTCTCCTTTCGCTATTCCTTGCCTTCAAGACTCACCCCTTTGTCTAGAGTACCGCACGTTCCCCTCTCATCTCCCGGCAATGGTAAAGAAACCGAGGTTGAGCTACTCGGAAAGCCAACTCTTGTCTCCATCCCCGACGAAGAAGAAACTCCGGCTTCTTCGAAATCCGTTCATCTCGACGACGCTTTGGCCCCTTTTCTAAAATTCTTCAAGGCCAGGGATTTGGATGAAAGAGATCAATTTGGCCAAAAGAGTCAAGCGGGGCTGGGTAGAGAAATCTCGATTGAGGAAAAGCTAGAGGAGAGGAAGAGAATTGAAGTGCAGTACTACGAGCCAAAACCTGGTGATTTGGTGGTTGGAGTGGTTGTTTCGGGGAATGATAATAAGGTCGACGTCAACGTTGGTGCTGACATACTGGGCACGATGCTTACAAAGGAGGTGCTGCCTTTTTATGATCCAGAACTGCCTTATTTGTGCTGTGATCTGATGAAGGATGCAGAGGATTTCATGGTGAGTGGGAAAATGGGGCTGGTGAAGGATGAGGAAGCGATGGGTGCAAGAAAAAAGTTCCAGCCGTTTGGAGGAACACTGTTCGGCCACTGCATCAGGTGAGGCAGGTTCTCTTCTCTATCTCTTTATAGTTAAGTAGCCATTTTGAATTTCTATGATTGTTCTTGAAAATGTGCTACAAAGAATTGTAAGTTTTGTTGGATTGGATTGCTATGTTTGTTGAGCCTTAGGCTGAAATGTATGGCAAAAGTTGTTTGAGAATATCATAATACACAAGAACGAAAGATGTTTGGAATTCATCACTTATTCAAATTATGGCACTCTTGTGGAAAATTTATGCTAATATTTCTCACTGCGGTTTAAAGGAATTAAGTAAGAACTTACCTTTGAAAAGGTGAGTGAGTTGGTAAATCATTGATGATTTAATTATAGAGCATTGTTTGCTGTCACTGAGAGATAGCTGAAAGGAGATGTTAAACTTCCACCCAGTTATTGGGAGAGAACTTAGCTTGCTTGTTGAAGATCCAAAAGCTCCAGAAGTCTTGAGTGCAAGCACTAGAATTTTAGCTAGTTATCTTACATCTATTGGGGATGCCCAAAAAAGAGTAGCTTTCTTGCCGCTGTATCCATTCATCTTAATGGCATTTCAGATATTGCCATTTTCCTCTGTAAGTAGAACCATAATTGTTGCAACATCATTCTTATTGTTTTGAATAAAATGCAAGCCCTCAAAGATATTGAATGTGGGGGATTGTAAAAAGCCGACATCTCGAACCCATGTCAAAGGGAGCTTGAAACTAAAAAGGAGTTCAATTAGAAATATTTTGAGCAAAACAATGTAAACTCATCCTAAAGGCCAATTTTTAGCATTGGCATAGAGGACCTCCCATCAAATTAACGTGCTTGCTTATTGGTTCTTTATTTTTCTTGATATTGGTATTCGAAGCCTATTGAATATAGATATGTTGAAAAAAAATTATTTTCTATTGAAAAGAATTCTTACTTTTAGCTAGGTCTGCTAAAGTGACATGATTATACTTCCTAGGATCCCATGATTTAGGCTATGATTAGCAGATTACTTTTGACACAAAATTGAAATTAATTCAACATTATGTTGGGTCTGATTCTTCTCAATGATGGTTGCATGTGAATGGACTCTATCATGCAAGAATAAACATTTTTTTTGGATATCTAAGCTATGGAGGAGAATCCTAAATTTTAATAATCATGAATATATGAGAAAAGTCTTGCCCTAGCAAGCGAGATAGCCAAGAAAATAACATAAAACACGCAAAACATGGATCATAGTTGAAAAAAATGTAAATTTTTATTTTTTTAATATTTGATGAGTAACATAAAACAGACTAAAAAGATGTCAGATGAGTGAAAAAAGAGTTTTTTGGTTCCTATATTTAAGAATAAAGGTGATGCACAAGAGTGCAAATTATAGAGGAATTAAGTTAATGTATCATACATTAAAATTATGGAGAGAGATGTGAGCATAGGTTACGATGTGATACAAAAATTTCTCACAATTAGTTTGGTTTCATGACAGGTAGATCTACTATGGATGCTATATATTTGTTAAGAGACTTGATGGAGAAGTATAGAGAAAGTAAGGAGAGGATCTACATATGATATTTATTGATTTAGAGAAAGCTTATAATAAAATTTCAAGAGATGTTCTTTGGAGAGTTCTAGAACAGAAAGGAGTTAATATTGGTTATATTCAAGTCATTAAGGATATGTTACTTGTGTCCAAACACAAGGAGGATTGACAAAATATTTTCCTATTTCAGGTTGGATTACATCAAGGATTAGCTTTAAGCCCTTATCTTTTTTGCTTTAGCTATGGATGTTCTTACTAGGCATTTTACAGAAGATGTACCTTGGTGTATGCTTTTTGTTGATGACATTCTTCTTGTTGATAAGACTAGAGAGGGAGTCCAAGAGAAACTTGAATTATGGAGGTCAACAGAGTCTAAAGGTTTTTAGCTTAAGTAGATCTAAACCTGAATATATAGAGTGTAATTTTAGTTGTAGAAGTTTTAGTGGTAGTGTTGTGACATTAGGTGAACAAGTCATTAATAAGAGTGAGCAATTCAGATATTTAGGCTCTATTGTTTAAAATGATGGTGAAATAGATGGAGATGTTATTAGTAGAATTCAAGTTGGATGGTTGAAGTGGAGGAATGCATCTGGCCCGTTGTGTGATAGAAAAGTTCCACTTAAACTTAAGGGAAAATTTTATAAGATGGTGATAAGACCTACAATGACTTATGGTGCATGTTGCCAATAAAGAAGCATAAGACTAAGTTAAGTGTTACAAAGATGAGGATACTCAGTGGATGAGTGACTTTACTCTTAGAGATTGTTGGAAAAAGTTGGAGTAGCTCCTGGCGGATAAGATTAGAGAGTGTCGCCTTAGATAGTTTGGCCACATAAAGTGTCTGTCAGATGAGAGAGTAGATGCATTAGATTTGCCTTATGTTAAGAAAGGTAGAGGTAGACATAAAAAGACTTGGTTAAGTTGTATAAAAAATGACCTTAGTATACTTGAATTAAATGAGAATTTGACACATAATAGGACATAATGGAGACGAAGGATTCATGTAGCCGACCCCACACAGTTTTTATAGGCTTGTTGTTGTTGTTGTGGTGGTGTTGTATATTAGGAGATTTCATTTGCTCTTCAAAAATCTCATTTAAAAAAATTATATTTTTGCATGTGCAATTTAAAGAAGATAAAATTAAGATCAACCAATTAGCTTATATACATATTTTCTCCGTTTTAGATTGCTATCTCTGATTTAAGTTTACCTTTGTTTCTCGAACTCTTTTCAGATGAGGATGAGTTATAATCCATTGAAGAACAAGTGTACCCTATGTCAATGAGATGGAAATAATAAGAATTAACTCATCTACTTTGTCTCTCTTCAATAGGGCCAAGAAAGGATACTTTCATTTAAAAGTTAGTTTCATCAAGTTGACACTAAAAACTAGTCTTTAAGATTGTGCCTGCTAAGTGAAAGAAAACTTTAAGAATCATTGACAAGTGATGTTTCTGCTTTTACTACATCCTAAAAAGAATTTCCAATCTCTTGAATTTGTTTTTTGGGTGCACTCTTAGCTATCCTCTAAGATGTACTTCTAATTCTCATGAAACAACTCATCTCAATTTGTGAAAATAAAATTCGATAATTTTTTCATTGTCTAAAGTGAGTCATTGCTTGAATTTGTTTTCTTTATTTCTTGCACTTCTTTTAAAGTAAATAGAAGACACAATGATTACATATATAAAAAGGAAAAACTAACTCTTTTTTTTATTAAGTTGCGCAAGCATAACAAAGGGTCAAGAACTTCCTTTCTCGAACCAATATAAGAAAGAAGATAAGCCTAAGGAGATTTAGTGTTCTTTTTTGAGAGTTGTATCTAAAAAAAAGATTTATTATTTTGTTACTAGAGAAACCTCTAATGATTTTTGTTGAGCTTACCTAGCATTGTTGAGTTGAATCAATGGTTTGAACTACCTTTAAAATATATAACATTGCTACCTAACAAAGGCTAAGAGCTCTAATGGGATCCTTGACTAGCTACTCCTTGTTTTCCTTTGGACCTATATATTTGATTGAATGTATCACATGTCATCTTTTGATTTTGGTTGACAACTACTTAAGATAATTAATGTTTTTACAAGGAACTATAGAGGGTTCAAATCTCTCTCCTTTTGATTTCTTAGGAAATTCCATCTTTGCTCATCTGTCGTCACCTCTTTTTTTCCATAAAAGGAATGACATGTCCTCTTTGGGAGGATTATTGGCATGTTAGTTCAGGTCATTAGTCTTATTGAATGAATGGTAAAATTATTTTTTTGTGTGATCCTCTTTCGGACTAGCCCATAAATGAGAAGGAAAGCAGTTTTCATCTACTTTAGTGGCTACCATGTGCTTGCTAGAAGAATTCCTTTATACCTGGGTAACTGTAGAGCACAAATTCCTCATTTACCCAATGTTTTGTGTGCTGGCTAGCCAACTATTTAATGGTGAAATTCCAGTTTGGCTATGCAATGATTTGTAGAATTCTCTCCAACAAAAAATGTTGTGTGACATTGAGAAAGGCTAGCCAGCAATATAAGCTTTCTTTCTGTTGAATCACCATTTGAGGAAGCTCAACTGTCTGTGACACCCCAAACTTGTTCCTTTTAATAGACGTTGTCAAGCTTGTTGCATCATACAAAATTGAGTTGGTCCTTTATCCATATAAGTCGTCCTCCAAAGTTTATGAGCTATAAGAACATTTTATGTAATGATTCAATCTCTAACCTTTAGGGGCTGTTTGGTTGCCTGCATTTGGAATGCAGTGTAAACCAAATGCAGGGATTTTAAATATTTGGGTGTTTGGTTTGAAGTAAAGTAAATTTTCAATGTAATGTAATGTATTCCATTCTGAGTAAAGTGTATTTGGAATTCTCCAGATTTAAATTACACGGCAATCGTGATCTGACGCTTTCATGCGGCGCCGCCCATTGCGCCGCCGCCCGTGCCATGTGTCGCCGCCCGCCCGCCGCTGCCATTGTCGCCGCCGCCGGCCGTCTGTGCCGCGGTTGCCCGCCGCCAGCTGCCGCCGCCACGTGGCCCGCCGCCTGTAGGCCTGCGCCACGCCTGCCCCACCATCGACCGCCATCACGCCAGCGGTCGCCCGTCCGGGCAGGTCAAACCTAATCTTTTCATTACATTTTTTTAAATAAAAAACAAAATCATGAATTTGTAAAACTCTAAATAACGTAAAGTAATCCTTTTCTTTTCCTTCTTTTCGTTCACATCTGTATTTCAATCTGAACCAATAAACCAATACCCTTAATGAATGTTGCTTTGTTCATTTTCCCTTGCTTGCTTATGAATTCTTGGCTCCATGATTTACCGCATTTCATCATAGTAATAAAAGTGAAAGCTACACATAAAAGTAATTTCTATGATATTAAATGCCCTCCTTTTCACATTTTCCCTAGAGTAATGCTGTCTTTCTTCACACAATACTGTCTTTTTTTTTTCCTTCTTTTTTTTTAAATTTCTTACAGCATTTTGACCATTGCTCTTCTAGGCCTAGTATTGTTTTTCGCTTGTTAAATAATCTTTCTTGATCCTGAAGTATGATTTTGATGAAGTTGATATTGTTATGGTGAAGTATAATTTGATATATTTTTTTAGCTTTGATGCTTTTCACATCTGATTATCTTTGTTCAACAATTCTCTCCATTTAATAGGATGGCTTTTCCTTTTCTTTTTATGTGTTAGCTGTTTACAATCATGGCAGATGAAGATTTCTTTCAATTTAATAAAGAGTCTTGAATCCAATTTTGCCACATTTCAATTGGAAAATAAAATTATGATAGGTTGCATGGATATTCATGAACAATGATGTTAATGAATTAGCTCCCCTATAGAAAAATCTATGTTGCTTGTGTGGTGTATTCTTTTTGAGCTGCTTAATTTATTTTGTTTCATCACCCATACCTATTTTAAAGTTGCATTATTTTTGGGATCCCAATCTATTATTGATACAATGAAACTTATTGTTGGAAATTGATAAAAAAATTTAGAATATGGTGTTTATTAGAGGTTTAACAAAATATGTTACAATTATTAAAAAAATAACTTTTATAATGCACTTGTTTTTGATCTAAGCATTAACTTATTTTTGGCTCAAAGATGAAATTCTTTCGGGGTAGTTGGTTGTAAATAATTTTCTCATCCTTGCCTTTGGTCATAACAAGATTAACATTGTTTTAGATGCTTTGGATGCACCACCTTTGATGGGCTTTTTGCATATATTATGAATATTATAGTTCTTCTAGTTATGTTAATAATATCTTGTTTTATTGCATACTAGTAAAATTGCATGTGCTTATATTTCTTCCAAAAAAGTTAGTGAATTTTCATTTTAATTTGGGTACAATGTGATTATTTAAAATATTTTGTATTATTAATAATAATATTTTGAAATTAGAAAATAAAATATCATTTTAACTTGTAGCGATGGTGATTAACTTTCGAAAAAAAGAATTCCAATATATTTAAATAGAAATAATAGTAGAAGTATTATTATTGAATTCAAATCTGTTTGTGAAATGAAACAAAATTTTACTAATTCAAGTTGGAAGTAGAGTTATATTGGACATGATTAGACAAAAAGAATGTTAGAATTTCACTATATATCAAAATATGAATACAAGCAAGAGATTAAAATGCATAAATTTGCCTCTTAAAAATAGTAACAAAGTCAGAAAAAGATCTTTAACCCCTCGGGATTCTTTGTTTTTATAAGGCTTGATGGTTGATTATAAATGGAAACTATATATCAGTTTCTAGAAGTTATATGCTGATTTCTAGAAGTTAAATGTTGGTTACAAGCAAGAGATTAGAATACATAAATTTGCTCTCTCTCTCTCTCTCTCTCAAAAATAGTAAAAAAAGCCAGAAAAATGTCCTTGACCCCTCGAGATTCTCTGTTTTTATAAGGCTTGATGGTTGATTATAAAAGGAAACTATATATCAGTTTCTAGAAGTTATATGCTGATTTCTAGAAGTTAAATGTTGGTTCTACAATATGATTACCTGTGTGAGATGGGAAGCTTGGAGTTAGTTGTTAGGTTAAGACGAATCCCTTCATGTAATTGCCCACATGATGATGAGTTCTTTTGGATGTTGAGTGAGTGAGTTCCTACTTGAGCTCTGCTAGTCGCCATTAAGTGCTCTTTTTGTCAGTCTATTCACTAAGTTTATATATGCACATTAGGGGTACATTTAGCTTGTCAAATTTTCTTCTCCTTATAGAGGCAAGTCACAAAAATGAAAAAAATAAAAGCTAAATTAATCATTGAAGCGTCATTATTAGGAAGTTAACCATTTCATTTGATCGAAGACTTTGGATATTTATATTACATTACCTTTGATTTGATCATCTTTTTAGTGCTATCCACGCTTCATGGCTATATAGAAGGGGCTGCTACACTCTAGAGTTGATTATTATTTCTGTATTACATCTTTGATAAGTGTCCTTTAACTTTTTGTCAAGTTCTCTTGCTTGTAAGTCTAGTGTTATGGCATGCAAAAGGCCTCACGGTGATATTATTGCTGTCGAACTTTGATTAGATTTCTAGTCAAAGAAGAAGACTAAGAAAATGCTTGAGGGAGAGGGCATTGTGGTGCCTCCTGTTGAGGTGAGTTTGTTGATTCTAATGGTGCTATTGTGGCTGTAGATTCCACACTTGATTGTGGAAGTGGCATGATCTTTAAATTGAGGCGAGTGCCGCCATTGTAGTTGGGTGATTACTGCGGTGGGAGAGGCTAAGGAGCCCATCGCTCCACCTCTTGCTGTTGAAAAGATAACTCCAAGAGCATCAAGTGTTCTTTAGGAGGAATTTTTTTCCCTCATTTGGCGACGGAAGGTTTTGGCGAGTAGGTCAGTGAGGACTCTCTCCCAATAGAAATTAACGGTGAATTGTCATTGCACGGTATTTGACTTTATGTTTAATATACAATTTTATTAGTTTTGACAAAGAATTTAATTAAGTTTCATTTGTTCTTACAGCTTAGTATGACAAGCGTTTATGAGTCTGCTGAGAAGGGTGATGGGTATTCGTTGACTCATGCAGGTGGATTTCTTGAGCCCATAAGTAGAATTGTGGTTCTCGTCCTTCTTATTAGGACATCCTTGGAGTTAAGAGGAAGTGCATTTGTTCCATCAGTGGCTTTTTTTTTTCTTAGGATGGCTCATTTGAGTAGCCACCTTATGGAGGTTCTCTTACTCAGTTTCAAATGACTCGCCGTGAGAACTGTTGACTTAACAGTGTGGGAAAAATTTATGACACCATACGGATTTTAGAAATTTTATATTTAGGTAATCAAATACATCATTGAAGGATAATATATTATCTCAAGAGATGAAAATATCACCCTATAATGAATTTGATTATTTAACGAAAGACTACTAAAATAGATGGGTCCACGATGTTCTAGAAATTTTTCGCTTGAACGATATGGTGATATAGAATAGGGTTTATTTATTGTAGGGTTCTGAGTTCCCTATAAGGGCAAGCCTTTATAGTTAATTACATCTTAAGAAAACTCTCGATTAAAGGAATTGATTTTTGCCTTTATATGGATTTCAAAGTTTGTTTTTAAAGGATTGTTAATTCGGAAATTTAAAAGGGACCACTTCAATGAGGAGTTTTTTTTCATGAGCAAATTGAGAATAAGTAGAAAATGCTTTTAGATATTAGGAAGCCCAGTAAACATTTCAAAATATCTTACTATTGAGCTTTATAATTTTGAAATTAAAATTATTGAGGTTTTGAGTTGACATTTTATTAGAAATCTATGGCTTAGATTCTAACATCACAAGGTTGTAGAAATGTCCAAGAGTTGAAGATTTATTCCTGTAGGATTCTTCAGAATTAAGTCTATAATTGCTTTAGATATAAGTCAGAGGTATGACCTAGTTTAAGTTTTGGAAATTATCAGTTCTTTTTCTCACTTGAGAAAATTGACTATCTCTAACTCGTATGGACTTTTCTCCCATATGAAAGAGTTATTAGCTAACACCACTTAAACGATTTTAAATCAATGAGTTCAATCTTATGAATGCAAGATGGTTTAGTTATTACACTTAGAAAAAACGTTAAGAACCTAGACTCACTTCCTAACTCTAAGATCATGATTGCTATGTTATGCAGCTAGCTATTGCAATGATTTTCATTTTTTATGTATTTTTTACTTATAATTTTATTTAAGGCATTGAGCATGCAAATTCATAACTAAAATGAAATGCAGTTAAAAACAGGTTGTGGGCAAAATCAATACGAGAAAGCGTACTTTCCCAAGAAGGGTGGTTAACCTCAGGTTAGATGCCCCCTTATGTGCAATGAGTAAAGCGCCCAATTCAAGTAGTATGAAGAATATGCTCGCATGGTTCACAAAATCTAATTGTTTCTAGTTGCTTTTAATTGTTGAAACCTAAGGCTTTAATTATAATGAGGTTATGAATTGATTATTTATGTTTGAGTTATTTTAATTTAATGTGATAGAAAAATTAGTTTTTCTAAGAGCATAATATATCTAGGCTTCATCAAAGAACACATTAATCACAGAAAGAAACTAGGAAAAGTATGCAGTTCTATTGCACATCCAAAATAAATCAAGCCAATTTTATTTAAGTAAAACACGCTAGTGTGCTGGATACTGCTGTACACCACATAAAAAAGAAAAAATGGGTAGCCGAGCTTTGCTATTATACAGCTCGGCTTAGAATTAAAGTCTTGATCAATGGGAGTCTTCTTCCAGGATTGTCACCTGCTTCAGGGACCTCCTCGGGCACCACCAATAGATAAAGTCAGCTCCTGCTATTCCTAGACCCATAGTCCTAACTTATATCTAAGTTCAAATTGTATTTTAAAATTTCAAAATAAAATCTTAAATCTTGTAAAATTGGCATTAGGAAAACATACAACACATCAGCAGTTATAATGCAAGTATATAGGCTTAGCACTAATGGCTACCAAACTCACCTGTCATATTGGGCTATGCTTAGGAACTTTAGTAGCTGCAAGTAAATAACATTTATTTTTTATTTTTATGATAGTGGACCCTTTAAGCCTAAAAAGAACATCCTAACATCCAGACTGGCAGCAAATATTTCGTAATCATCTAGTTTAAAATAGTATATCACAAAATAAGAAAAACATCACATCACAACGCAGAACAAATTATCAACCTAACTTATGTCTAGAGTCGATGAGCTAGTAATCTAGCGTGTGAAAGGAAGAGCTTATGTGGTATGACTATATTAGGCTTTTTTTTGTTCAAGTTTGATTCAAATTCAAGATTTGTTCAATTTTATCATTAGATGATTTCAATTTAAATGATTAAGTTGATTATGAATTTATTTTAATTTTAGATTTATTCTTTTATGTTTAAGTTGAATTTATGTTTTAAAAAATGAAGAATAAAAAAAATTCTATTTTAGATAGAATCCATTCTATCCAACATCCTAATCATAGTAGAATTACATTTCCACCCTGAGATGAAAATCCGTTCTACGGGTCAAACTAAGAATGTATGTATCTTAATTAATCATTTTGAATTTATTTGAAGGATTTAATTGAATTAGAATTTAATTTGATTAATATCTGCTTGATTTAGTTAAGATTTCAAAGTTTAAGTTTGTTGAGGTTGGTTTAACTTTATGCATTATGATTATTAATTCGATTTTGATGATTCAATTGATGTTTAATCCTTTTCTCTGGTTTTAAAGTTTGTTAAACTCATTAGGTTTTAGTAATATAATTTATCTTGATTGAGTTGATTTTATTATTATTTCAATGATTTATATTTTCAATTAATTTGATCATATTTAAGTTGTTTAATGTTTTACTTGAATTTAATTAACTTATAGTTTGATTAATATTAGATTTAGTTTTTAAACCTCAATTAATAATTTCATGATTTATTAAATTTTTTAGATTTTGTTATTTATTTAATTTTATTTTGATTAATTTGTTTTGATGCTGTTTGGAGTTTATAGCAATTTAATATGATTTAATTATTTGGAGTTTATGTATAACTTTATACTAATTGACTTGATTAAAATAAATTTGTTGTGATTATTCAGTTTGATTAACTCATTTATATATTTAAAGTTTAATTTATATTTATTCTTTCTATTGAATTTAATTTGAGTATTCATTAAATTTAAATGTTTTAATTTAATCAACTTAGTTTATTTGATCAAGTTAAAGTTCAAGATTGATTTAATTTAAAGTTCATTTGATTAAATTTATTATTTTTTTAAATTTTATTTAAAATCTATTGATTCCATCATTCCAATAATTTATTTTGATTACTCTAGTTTTGACATGTTATTTAGATTTCATGATTTTAGATTTTTATTGATTTAATTGTTCAATTTATTGTTTAAGTTGATTTAAGGGATATTTTATAATTAAGGGTTTATTATTTAATTGAACTTTTTATTATGAGATTTTGTTTGTTTTTACTTAACTATTAATCTTAGCCTAAGAAAACTAAAGAGATGAAATACGTAAGCTTCTAAACCTAATTTAGGCTACCCTATGGTTTTAGGTTGTTTAGATTGCTTATGTTATATATAATTTGATCAATTGCTTATTTAGTTAATATTAAGTGAATTTGCCAAGATTTTAATTTTAATGGATTCTTATTTGAATGTGGAATTCAGAGGTTGGTTAATCTTAATTTTTAGCCAATGATTTGATTTATTGTTAATCTCTTAATCTTATCTTTAAGATTTTAATTAAACATGTTTTTTGTTTTCATTAAGTCCTAAGGATGAAATTTTTTTAGGATTTATTAACTTCAGAGGCTGAGGAATTTTCTTTAAGTTTTTTGTTATTAATGGAAGTGTTTTGAATTGGTTTTGCTAATTTCATAATTTTTGTAATTTTTTAATTTATTATTTGATTTAAATTGACTTAGCACTTGAAAATTTAATAACTTTTGTTTTAGAAGTCATTTTGCTTTGAAATTTTTATACCAAGTGGGGTTTCTTACGAATTTCATTTCCCTAAAATTTTACCTTAATTAAATATGTATTTTAAGACTAATTAGGATTTTAGTATTTTCAATAAAACTCAAATTAAACTTAAACTATTATTAATTGATTATGATTTTTAATTTTTTTTATTCCTTTCTGAATGATGAATCTAAAGAGGGTTTGCTTAATTTTTTTTTTGGATTTTGATTCAATTTATTATGAATTTTCAAAGTTCAGCTTAATTAATTAGATTATTTAATTCAAATAACTTCTAATTAGGTCATTTTGAGGATTATTGAGTTTCAATGAGCTTTAATATTTTTCTTAAGTTCATTAGTATTTATTATGATATTTTAAATTTATTTTACAAATTTCCTTAATTTTTTTGAATTATTATTAATTTATTTCATTAAATTAAAGTTTAGAGATTAAAAATTTTATATATTTCAATTTCTAATCACTAATAATTTTCCAAAATTTCATCTAATGTGTATTTTAACCTCAATTTCAGTCCCCTAAAATTTCAGAGTGATTGGATTTTTAATTTAGATTTAATTATTCTTAATTAAATTCAAATTAACTAAAAAATACTCGATAAAAATTGGAGATTTTAGGTTTAATAGATTACTCTTACTGAGATGAATTTATAGAGTCCTTAATTACATTTTTTGTTTGGGTATTTTATTTTTTTTGAATTTTTGAAGTTCTGTGTATTTTTTGATATTTTTTTAATCCATAAATTTGATTTTCTTACTTAACAAGTCAAAGTTGACGCGGCGCTAACCGGGCGTTGCTTTACACGTGACGCTGCATGATCAAGCCAGCTGGATCCATGTGGATCCAACCTTTAAGCGGCAAGGATGGATCTTTAAATCAAGGCCTTCTGATATTTGATCGGACGAATTAGAGTCATCCTGTGGTTCCTGTAGGAGTTTAAATCTGATCATACTTCTAAATCACGACCATCCGTTCCAAATAGAAGAAATGGATAACGGTGATTCTATCTTCAACCTCCACGGAAGGTCGAGAACTATCGACATTTAAGGATTAAAATCCAGTGATCTACACTGTAAAAATGCAAAATTTTGATTGCAAAATGGTCATGATCGATTTGCAATCAATCTATACGGTTTGATCTCATTAGAGATCAAACTTGTTTCGCAAATGACCAAACTAAATTGAAGTAGAGGAGGTACCTCGCTGACGTCAGATCTCGGCGCTTCCTTTCATTTTGTAAATGTTCAAGGGACCTAGATGAAGCTCTGGGAGAGAAATCACGGCTTGCCTCCCACTAAATCAATGTGGAGACCAATACATGCCACTGCTCACCGGAGTTTGGTGTGGGGAGTGATTGGAGAGGGGGAAGGTTCGATTTGAGGAAGGTGTTAGAGTATGCAAAAGTCCTTAATTTGGCTTCCGTCTACTTTATACTTGGCTGAGTTTTATTGGTTTCATGGGGAGGTCGCCGACCATGGGAATTAGAATCCCATCATGATAGGGAAGGCGGTGGGAAGGTGAAAGATGGGGTTTGAATATATTGGGTTAGTGAAAGATCATGCATTGGGTAAGCTTTGAGGTGATGAGGTGGATCGGCCATGCTTGCTCTTCATGAGCTCCACCTCGTCACCCCCATTTTGCCACCTCAATCATCACATGGCCTTTTAGTTGTTGCTGCCTCTTGCCTAAGTCAAACTTTAAGTGAGTTATAGTTGACCTAAATAGGTTAATGGATGAGGAGGAGATGGGATTGTTTGGTTTTATATGCATGGATTTTAATTTCTTCTTCTCTCTATGTCTTCTACATCATCCCTCATGGGCACCTCATTTCTTTAGGCTTGCTAGTTGGTTGACTAAGTCAAGCCATGATGAGCTAAGATGTTAAGTTAAGCTCATTTTGGTTGAGTGCTTACATTGGGTTCAATTGGGTTGAGATTGCATTGGGTTGGTTTGATTATATTTTCCTTAATTAATGAGCTTTAGATTTAGATTACAATCATTGTTGATTTCTCATTGAAGGATTTATTGATCAATCAATCCATGTTCATTTATGTTTGATGTGGTTTAAGCTAAGTTTGACCCTTTTGATCTAGATGTGTCAAATTAAGTTTCTTAGCTTCTTCGGCTATTTTAGGATTTATATTTGGATTCAATTCAATTGTCCCATTTGTAATGATTATGATCAATCAATTTTATTTAATTTGATGTTAATTTTAATTTTTATTGATTTTGACCAAAATTAAGCTTAATGGGTCAAATCGGCTTCACATGGATTAAATGATCAAATTAGTCAAATTAAACCTAAGGAAAGGTTGAATCATGTTTAATTATGATTTTGAAATGTTTCAGAATGTTTAATTTATGTTAGTTTTAATTTGATTTTGATTTAAACTCAATAGAGTCTATTTAGATCTACTTGGGTCAAGTGACTTATAACCTATTTGAGTACCTTTTAGTTTCTGATTTATTTAGCTTTGTGTTCAAGCACATTTATTTGATGGTTTTGAGTATTTGGAATGACTTAATTTGACTAAATTGAGGTTGGTTGATTGATTTGGTGGGGTTCACAAGAGTCAACTGTAGGTTAGATGATTTGGTTGATCACTTTGAACCTCACTTGGATTTATTTTAATGTGTATCAATTCTATAATTTTTATTTTAGCAACCTTAATACCCTAAACAAAAATAGAGAATTTCATTTTTATCGTCGTTTTAGTAAATCTGAAGTTAGTGAAGCATTAAAGAAAATGAAATGTGGAAAGAGCAGGATAATATTCCAATATATGTGTGGAAATGTTTAGAGATCAAGGAATTTCTTGGCTTACAAATCTTTTAATGTTATTTTAAAATAAAAAGATGCGGATGAGTGGAGAAAGAGTTTGTTGGTTCCTATATTTAAGAATAAAAGTGATGCACAAGAGTGTGCAAATTATAGAGGAATTAAGTTAATGTGCCATACATTAAAATTATGGGAGAGTAATTGAACATAGGTTACGATGTGATACTAAGTTTCTCTGCTTGGTTTCATGCCGTAGATCTACTATGGATGCTATACATTTGTTAAGAGGTTTGATGGAGAAGCATAGAGAAAGTAAGAAGGATCTACATATGATATTTATTGATTTAGAGAAAGCTTATGATAAAGTCTCAAGAGATGTTCTTTGGAGAGTTCTAGAGCGTAAAAGAGTTAATATTAGTTATATTCAAGTCATTAAGGATATGTATACTTAGAGCTACTTGTGTCCAAACACAAGGAGGATTGACAAAATATTTTCCTATTTTGAGTTGGATTACATCAAGGATCAACATTAAGCCCTTATCTTTTTTACTTTAGTTATGGATGTTCTTACGAGGCATTTACAAGAAGATGTACCTTGGTGTATGTTTTTTCTTGACATTCTTCTTGTTGATAAGACTAGAGAGGAGTCCAAGAAACTTGAATTATGGAGGTCAACTTTAGAGTCTAAAGGTTTTCGTTAAGTAGATCTAAAACCTAATATATGTGAGTGTAATTTTAGTTGTAGAAGTTTTAGTGGTAGTGTTGTGACTTTTGGTGATCAAGTCATTAATAAGAGTGAGCGATTGATATTTAGGCTCTATTGTTCAAAATGATGGTGAAATAGATGGAGATGTTATTAGTAGAATTCAAGTTGGATGGTTGAAGTCGAGGAATGCATCTGGCCTATTATGTGCTTAAGGGAATATTTTATAAGATGGTGGTAAGACCTGCAATGACTTATGGTGCAGAATGCTGGCCAATAAAAGAGAAGCATAAGACTAAGTTAAGTGTTACAGATGCGGATGCTTAGGTGGATGAGTGGCTTTACTCTTAGAGATAGAATGCAAAATGAATATGTTGGGAAAAGTTGGAGAAGCTCCAGTGGTAGATAAGATTAGGGAGAGTCGCCTTGGTTTGACCACATAAAGCGTCGGTCCATGGATTAGGAGAGTAGATGCATTAGATTTGCCTTATGTTAAGAAAGGTAGAGGTAGACCTAAAACTGGTTAAGATGTATAAAAATGATCTTAGATACTTGAATTAAATGAGAATTTGACTCATAATAGGGCACAATGGAGATGAAGGATTCATGTAGCCGACCCCACCTAGTGGGATTAAGGCTTGTTGTTGTTGTTGTTGTTGATTTTGATTTGTTTTGAATTTATTTTATTTTTCTTAGACTTAGGTATTTTGAGCATAAATGGGTCAATTGGGTTAATGATCTCAACTACCTTAATCTAAGCTCAATCGAATTTAGATCTCAATTCAAATGTTTGTTTTGGATTTTAGGGTTTGATTGAATTCACCTAATCTGATTGGGTTCATCTAATCCAATTAAGTTAGGTCAGGTCCTAGAAGGATTCACTTGGATGACCTAGACTTTTACTTTAGAGTGTCGAACTTAGTTTTAAGTTCAACATTTTGGTTTTAAATATAGCTTTTGTTTTAATTTGTTATTTGATTTTGACTTGTTCATGTAGTTACTAAGTGTAGTGTCCTAATTATCTAATTAGGAAATTCTTAATCTAAGATCAGAGGTCATAATTACTATGATTTGAGATGATATCAACCTCATCTAAAAATGAGGTCAACAAATAGTTCCAAGCTTTTCTCTAGGGTTCCCTTTTCCAGGATGACTTATTTGCCCCTAATGATTCTTGTTGTTATTGATTCTCGTTCTAGGTGGTGTAGCTGCTAACTTGGTAATTAAATCAGGAAACTGGAAGAGCCATTAATATTAAAACAATCATAAAATTTATCTTCAACTATACCTCGTATTTTATAAACGTTCTTTTCTCTGTTACTCCTCTATTACAAACCTTGAACCTACAATTGTTAGATTGAAAATATTTAGTGATAATTTTAGTGAAAGAGTAATGAGGATAACTATGATAATTGATTATAAAAAAATTTATGGATTTGAGTTAGAGGATAATTCTAACTAGCTAATGCTATTTTATAAATTTTAGGCATATGGATATTCCCGGGAGGTGGAAGATGGAAATGTGGTGGGGAAAGATGGATATACCACCTAATATTTTTGTAAACATCAATGCTTTGATCCAGATGATGACAATATTGACTCAATTGATTCATGACTCATGATCTCAATCTAATGGAAATAGTGACACTTCTACTATGAATAAATATTTAAAGATGTTTCAAGATTTGAAGCCGCTACTATTCAAGAGAACTGAAGGGCCATATGAGGTTTAAAATTAGCTATTGCGCATTGAGAAGATCTTGGATAGTATGTACTACCTAGATGATAGGAAGGTGTTATTGACCACTTTTGCATTGGATGAAAAAGCTGAAAGGTAGTGATAAGGTTAGCATCAGCATAGGTTAGGTGACATACCAAACTTGATAGTTAATTACGAAGAATTTGTGGAGCTATTTAGAGATTGGTTTGTGCCTCTTTATGGCAGATACAAGATAAATTTATTAAATTAGTGCAAGGAGAAAAGTTAGTCATACAGAACGAGGTAGAATTTATTACATTGTCTGCGTATGCATTTCAGTTGATCTACACTGCAGAAGAGAAGTGCTATAGATTTTTGTTTGAGCTAAAAGATTTGATTAGGTAACTGTTGGTGCCAATGGGGAATTGGGATAGATGATTATGAATAGATGATTATTCAGTATTGGTTAAGAGAGCTAGATGGGTGAAAATTGATTTTCAAATCACTTAGAAGTGTAAGGAATTGCATAAGTGGAGGAGTATTGAAGAAAGTGTGCTTGTCCTTCAGTTAGAAGGTTCTAATTGAAAGAAGCCAAAGTCTATCTCAAGAGGGCTTAGTGGTGGTCTAGTTAGTAAGACTATGAAACATTGTGCTTAGTGTGATATGAATCATAAAAGTGAAAGCTTTTTAGGTTCTAACACTTGCTCTTAGTGTCATCAACATAGGAATATATCAAGATACTCTCACACTTGGCCAAAAGATTTTTGAAGAACAAAAATCAAGTATAGTTCCTTCACAAAAACATGTAAACTAAGGATTCGTTTGGGGCAACTGTAGGTTTTTGTAAATCTGTTGTAAAGTTGCCGTGGGGAAAATAATTTTTTGAAAAGTTGCTATGTGTGTTAAAAATATTTTCTTTTTTTTAAAAAATTCAAACACGAAGCTTTTCGATCATTCTAACAACTGCTTCAAAAGCTTTCTTATAAAATTTTTTAAAACAGATAGCTTCATCTGTGGCAGCATTACTTCTCTGATTGGTTTATCTCCCTTGAATATTTATGCCTCACCCTCTTATATGATATTGATAATATTTATTATATCAATTTTGTTTATAGCAATTGGATATATATATTGGACAATGATGTTCATTTTGTTTGGTTACTCATTTCTTATGATTTATTATATTGCGTAACAATATTTAATCTTATTGCTCGGGGATAGTATAACAAATGATTTGTGTAGAAAAAAAATTAGAGTTAGTTTGTAAATTTCGAGGGCGAAATTTTTTATAAGTGGGGAAGATTGTGAATTCTTATGGTTAAAAAAATTGGATATTTGAACCGATCAATCAATGCTTGTTCAACTGAGCTGAAGCTAGCAAGTTTGTTGGCTTTTAAGGGCAAGACGGGGAGGGTGAAACGAGCGAACAGTGAGTGAAAGATAGAGAGGGAAGGAGAGAAAGGAAGGAGACAGAGTTGGTGCGAGAGTAGCGAGGGCGAGATCGAACATCAGCTGTGATGTCGACATTGGCGTCAAGTGAGCATGTAAGCAATGTTGAACCTGATGTTAGTGGCTAGTAGGAGGCTTTGTGTGTGAAATTAGTTGGTCATGTAGGGCTCTGGCGTGTCGAACAGACTAAGATGGGAGATTTATGCGTAAAATCAAATCTCTAGCATTCGTGAGTGATCAATAACAAGCTCGAAGTAAAGATCAATGCTAGGTATGACATTAATATTAGAAATTATGGTTTTCTTCCTCAATTTCTTTTTTGCTAGAATAAGATGTATATGTTTGGTGTAGATTTATTTTGCTTTTTTCATGTTTGTTTGATATTTAAAATGGTGCGGAGATATGTGAATTTTCATAAGCAAATACAACAACAATAATAACAACAAGCCTTTATCCCACTAAGTGGGGTCGGCTACATGAATCCTTTGTCTCCATTGTGTCCTATTATGTGTCAAATTCTCATTTAATTCAAGTATACTAAGGTCACTTTTTATACATCTTAACCATGTCTTTTTAGGTCTACCTCTACCTTTCTCAACACAAGGCAAATCTAATGCATCTATTCTCTTATTGGACGACCGACGTTTTATGTGACCAAACCATCTAAGGTGACTCTCTCTAATCTTATCACGCCTGAGCTACTCCAACTTTTCCTATACTCATTTTTGTATTTTAACTCTAAGAGTAAAGCCACTAATCCCTTATGAATATATATATATATATATATATATATATATATATATATATATATATAGTTGTAATTAAGTAGAAACATTATTCTTACACAATCTATTTAATGAAAATATGAAATTGAGATTATTATTATCATGAGATTTATAAGTGTATATATTGGTATGGACAATATTTGTGTATGAATTATGAAGATTTAAATGTGAAAAAGAAAAGTATCTATACACACACACCTATACATATACATATACACACACATTCTGACATTTTTATATTGAAAATAAATCTATAAGATCTATTTTAATGGATTACAAATATTAATCTTAATTATGTAATTAAATGAAAGGAGAAATATTATTTAATAATAAAGTTAATTAAGATAATTTAACATTAAATTTTTTTAATAAGATTGTTAGATAATTAAATGATTTAAGATATTATGATGTTTAATACGGCTAAATAAAAGATGGATTACTTTGGTCAAGGAGCTGTTTGGTTGGCTGATAAAAGAATGCACTGCAAAAGTAATTTAATGTAAAATGAATGTAGTGTATTTAAAGTACTTTATGGTTGTTTGGATGGATGTATATCAAATACAAGAATTTATTCTTATGTATTTGATTTGAGTTAAAGTATAAGTAATGTAAATATCAAAAATGGTCTCTAACAGTAGGGCAATGCCCTGGATGGCGGTGGTGGTTGGTGGCCGACGGAGGCGGTGGTAGTCGGCTGTAGCGACAATCGGCAATAGTGATGATGGCCGGTGGCGACGAGTGGTGGGGTTGGTGGTTGTGGCGGCAGACGATGACTCTCTTTACTCCAATGGGTGTATAAAATTGCCATAATTAGTTGCAATCCTTTTTCATTGGATTTGAACTACAGGATGAAAATAAAATATATTGAAAATTTACCTTGCATTTTCTTTTTCAACCAACCAAATATGGTGATTTCATTTTTCACTGAAAGTGAATGCATTCCATTCCTTTTTTAGCTAACCAAACTACCTCTAAATGAAATCAATTTGTTTTTACAAGGATATTTGTGTAGATCAAGTAATATATCTTTATTTATTTTTATAATTATAAAGTTTAGAAAGGTGGAATTTATATAGGGAGGTGAAGATCGGGTCTTCTAAATTTTAATGTGAATACTCCTACTCGACAGGCAATACAAGTTTTATTCTGTGTGATAGGGTAAATGGAGTCTACCCAATTGCTGATGATGTTGTCATAAGAGCCCAAAGTTCATCAACCTACTTTATTTTGGTGCCTTCGTTCTTTTTCTTTAGCAAATTGATGATCTTTTTATTCAGCACTTCCACCTGACTAGTAGTCTGTGGGTAATTAATTGAAATGGATTTTAGGCGAATTCTTTGTGACTCATAGAACACTTTTAATTCCTTGTCGGCAAGTTAGGGGCCATTGTTCATGATGCTTGACATGGTTAGTTTATTCTATAGATAATGTTAGTCTAAATGAAATTTTGAACTACTTGGTTATTTTGATAAGTAACTTTGTTTTGATTCATTTGCTAAAGTGGTTGATCATGATAACTATGTTATCTCCTTTGTTCACTAACCATTGACAGGGGGCTTATTAAGTCCATTCTAGAGGTGTCAATAATTGAGCCAACTTTACAACTCGACACAAACTCGACTCGAAAAAATTGGCTTCGGGTTGACACGAATAATTTTTGGGTCATGTTTGGGTTGTATTTGACCCATTTAATTTTTCGAGTTTGGTTCGGGTTGACAGGTTTGAAATTGACCAGCCAACCTAAAATTAATTTGATTTTGACACCCTCCAACCTGAAATTGACTTAAAATTGACCCACAAACTTTAGATTGACCCCATTTTGACCTAAATTTGACTTGAAATATATGTCTAATCCGGTCAATCGAGTCGGGCTCACGTTGAGTTGGGTTTGTCTCAGAGTTTTCAACTTATATAATATTTGGGTCGGGTTTGGGTCAATTTTGTTTTAGACTCGAAACTAACCCGTGAATCCAAATTAATACCCCTAATTCACCCCCACATTCCAAAAAGTCAAAAATTCATGATGGGATGTAGAGGTTGTGGCAGTTGTAATTGCATAGGAGCAATTTTTTATAGTATTGCTTGCATCTCTTAACGAAGTCTTCAACATATTTTCTCAAGATTGGCCAGATATATACTCATAGAAGGATATGATGAGCGAGTGTACTTCCTCTAAAGTAACTTGCATACTCTTCTGAATGTACTTTACATACTCTTCATATATATACTTATATATTTTTGTAAAGGTTTGTCTTTCATTTCGTAACTTTCATTAATTTGATTCACCATAAGCTATAAATCTTAATGAATTAAGATGTGTTTAGCATTGGGTTCTTGTGTGAATCTGAGTCCAACGAGTAGTGCTTCATACTCTGACTGATTGTTGGTCCCTCAAAACTTATACTTTATTGATTGGGTGATCATGATTTTTATTGGGCTTCTCAATATGATGCCAGCTCCCATTTCTTATTCTCTAGAAGATCCATTCACACACAAATGTCTGAATAGTTTTAAGCTATTTTGAGGCATACTACGAGTCATCAAAGTCCATGAGAAAATCGACAAGTGCTTGATTTCCGTCCAAGTTGAGTATGAGATATCAATCTCACTTAGATCAACTGACCATTTTAGGAATCTCCCAGAATAATTTGATGTTTTGAGTATTGATTTCAGTAGATGATATGTGACAACATGGCTTCAGTGAGCTTGAAAGTAGGGACAAAGTTGTCGAGTTGGGTGAGTGTCAGCTTCTCCTTGATCGAATAGTGTAATTCGACACTTCTCAATGACTTACTAATATGGTATACTGACCACTATTTTGTCCCTTATTCTCTTATCATAATTGAGTTAATTGCATCTTCTCCAATTCCTTGGTATATCAATAAATATTCACTTTCCATAGAGCTTTGTAGTAGAGGTGGCGAGGTGAGTAAAGCCTTTAAATCGTTGAAGGCTTTCTTACAGTTTAGGATCCATTTGAACTTGTTCATACTCTTTAATATCTTTAAGAATGGCAAACAACATTTACCTGCCTTAGAGGTAATCTATTTAATTTGGCGACTCGAACAGTGAGTTACACTCTTTGGTCATTCTATGTGACGATCTGTCGAGTATAGCTTTGACTCTATTTGGGCTAATTTTTATGCCATCTGGGGCGAGTAGGAATTCCATGAACTTGCCCTACCTTATACCAAATATGCATTTCAGAGGATTGAGATGCATATTATACTTTTTCAATGTGGTGAAGGTCTCTATCAAATTGAGAATATGTTATCTAGGCGACTTGCTTTTGACCAATAATTCTACATAGACCTCTACGTTTCCTCCTTTTTGTTTTTTGAACACTGAATCTATCATCCTTTGACATGTGACACTAGCATTTTTTAGACCAAAGATATAGCTGAAAAACCCTTCTTCGGTGATAAAGGATGTCTTCTCTAAGTCAATTGGGTGTATTTTGATTTTGGTGGTAGTTTGAGAAGGCTTACGAAATGCTCATAACTAGGTATTTGATTACCAAGTCGACGATTGCATCTATGCAAGGAAATTGATGTCTATCCTTAGGACAAGTCGAGTTTAGATTGGTGAATTTTACGCACATTCTCCACTTGCTATTACACTTATGTGCCATGACCACGTAAGAGATCCACTCTGGGTATTATACCTCTCTAATGAAGTCGGCTTCTAGCAGGTTGCTACATTTCTATTTGATTGACATAATGAGTAAAACTACCATCTTCCTCATCTTTTGTTTGACTGGTTGGGCATCTTTCTTGATGCAAGTATATGATAAGCAACATTAATATCTATGCCTGACACTTTAATATCTGTCCAAGGGAATACATCTATATCTTCTTGAAGACAACGATCTCTTTCCCTTTTTTGGCCTCTAAATCTAAAATCTCTCCAGAGTCGCTTCTATGAGTTGTCTTTGATGCTTGGGCGACCTCGTTATATTCTTTCGTATTTACATGGCTATTAGCTAATTTCAACAGCTTTGTCAACATGCTATGCTATTGAAGACTAAGGGTATACTTGAATGACCCTTTTTTAAGATCCCGAGTGAGTGCTACTTGTTCGACTGTGGGTTACAAATTCTTCACTTCTAGTGCTCCCTTTATAAGCGGGTAATGAACTTCCTAAGGGACTTATCTAACACTTATCTCATTTGCAGAAGAGTTTGCAAATTTTTTAGAGGCTTCTGAGTACTTGCAAACTGGATGATGAATATGTTTTTGAACTCTGCAAAAGATGTGATGACTCTCATAAGAAGGCATGTGAACCATCTAATGGTTGACTATTTGAAGGTGGTAAAGACTAGTCAATACTTCATTGTGTCGTCTAAATCTAACAGCTAGGTGGTGGACTTGAAGTATGCCACATAGTCAGTTGTTAGTTTGACCTTCGTAAGGCTCCAAATGCGGAATATTAAACTTTGGTGGGGGACGTGCTTCTCCAATTTCTTTGGGGAAAGTGTTAGTGGTGTTTGTCACTCTTTTCCTAGTGACCTCCTCATCACTCGTGTGATACGACTCATCGTCAATGCTGGGCATCTCTGATAGTGCTCACATTTTGTGGCAAGTTCGGCAAGTTGCAGAACTTGAAGGCCCTTCATTCTCTCTAGCCTTCATAATATCATTCTTCACTTTTTTCATAATCTCTTAAACTATGTGAGTGATGTGGCCTTCTACGTTCTTCAACTCTTGTTGTGTAACAAACTGTTGTGTTTTCAACTTCATAGTAGTCGAGTTATCCCATGCTAATGGGTCCATTTTGTTGAGTGTATTGCTTCTTGTCCTCGACATCATTCCACACTCACAACACCAAGGAGAATGTTGAATCCAAAACTACTCATGGAGTGATGCAGAACCTTATTAAGGCACATTAGAAGTAGAATTAGATCTAATAAGATTAGACAGAAAGAATGTTAAAAATTTATTATATTAAAATATGACTACAAACAAGAGATCATAATACAAAATTCTACTTTATTTTTTTTAGGAATAATAGAAAGCTAGAAAGGTACCTAACCCCTCAAAATTTCCCGTTTTTATATAGTTTGAGGGTTGATTATAAAAGGAAACTATATGTCGGTTTCTAGAAGTTATTTGTTAGTTATAATACAATATGATAGCTATCTATGTGTAACTGCTATGGAGTTTGCTTGCGCTCTGGTTATTGTGTCTTGTATGCCAAGTGGTGAGTTCTGCGTGTGATTGCCTGTGTGAGATGGAAAGCCTAGAGTCAGTTGTCCGGCTAAGGCAGAGCCCTCCATGTAATCACCCACATGAGGGCGAATTCTTCTAGATGTTGGGCAATTGAGTTCCTTTTCGAGCTCCGCTACTCACTATTAAGAGCTCTTCTTGTCATTTGTCCTCTAGGTTCATGTGCATTAAATGGGGGTATAGTCATATTAATGTATGACTTAAAATCATATAGTTGAAATACTTTATCTAAATGATTTTGAAGATTTGGAAAGATATTATTCTGCTTTGATTTTCTTACTAATTTGTGTTTTTTATATGATGATGAAATGAGTGATTGATCTAACTCATTAAGTGTATTAGTTGATTTTTAGCTTAATTTTTCTAGAATAAGGCTATTGATAACAACTAAATGTTAGTGGCTCATTTGATGAAATTCTTACATTGTAATGAAACACTAGCAACAGGCTCGTGAAGTGCTTGTAACTCTAGTACATAGGGTTGCATTGTACTACATTATTAACAAGATCCGATCGATAGATAATTGTAACGAATTACTTTAACTTCTAATTTAGGTATTGTTCTTTATAAATTTAAATCAAGTTTTAAATTATCATCATCACGAGATTTGCTTGTAGTCTTGTATGCTCTTTGAAGCATTGGTATTTCTGTGCCTTTTTTGACGCACTATTTGTAATACTAATTTTCTTTTTTTTTCTTGGTTCAACATTGTTATTTAAAATATCAGCCATCTAATGACTAAGTTAAGAGAGTAGATATATTAGATTTGGCTTATATTAATAAGGTTGAGGTATACCTAAAAAGACTTGATTAAGAAATATAAACAATGATCTTATTTTATTAAACTTCAATGAGAATATGGACATTAATAAGACAATGGAGAAAACAATTCATGTAGCCGATCCCATGTTGTGGGATAAAGGCTTGTTATTGTGGTTCAACATTGATTTTGACATATCTTTAATGGCTATATTCTTTTATTCATTTCTTTTTTTACTAAAACATTTTGAATAAAATGTTTTTATTTTAAAATATATGTTTTTTTGTGTCTAAAAATTTAATAATTTAAATGAAAACCCAAAAGAGTGTTATACAAAAGCACCTAGAAGAATGTAATTACAAAAGTGCAACTATCAATTTGAATTATAGAATTTTTTTTAGTAAAAATTTGAGTTTTAGAGGACATTTATGATGCATATACCCCAAAGTTATAGTTATCTAAAAGGAGTAATAGTATAAGTTCATCAGTTCATGTAGCGAGGAGAAATCTTAAAAAGGAAAAAAAGCACAAAATTAAATCAAGAACCTATGACAGCTTTATGTTCAGGAAGAATGAATGAAGGAGTAAGATAAGATACTTATATATCAAGTATTTTTGTTAAATTAAAGGATTAGCATTAGAAATTTTATAATAATAACACTTACAATAATTCTAAATAACAAAAATTTAATAATTTAAAGTACTTCATCTTTGTAATATATCAATAGAATTATTAAAATTATAAATCACTTGCTTATAGTTATGCACTTAAACTAATAAATCTAGCATATATAATCCTAATGTATTCGTGAATAATGTAAAAATATCAATGATTTGCTACTTAAAATTTTCATTCGTTTTCTAAAAAAGGTAAAATATCTTTTAAGATTCTAATACTTTCAGGATTGAAATTACAAATCAAGAATGCCAAAATTATTAAAAACTAAATACTTTAATTTTATCAATTTATTAATAGAAACATAATAATTGCAAATTACTTGATGTTAATTTGGAACATAAACATGTGTAGCAAATACATATAATAAAAAATATTTATGTCAATAAACAAATAAATGAATAATTTACTATTTTAAATTCACAAAATTGTTAAATACAATTATATTTAAAATTTCAAGCATATCTAGAAATGAAATTGTTCATCAACAATGTTAAAAGTCAAAGCAATTGAATTCGAAATTTATCTTGAAGTGCTTCTTTTTTTATTATTTTTAACAAAAAATATTTAAATTTAAATAACATGCTTATAATTTAGAATTTAAGCTAACAACTTTTACATACATATAATCCAAATTTAAAAATATACATATTACTGACTGTTTAAAAATTTCTTACATGTTTTTAAAATATAAATGTCCTTAAGACATTAAATATATCTAGAAATAAAATTGTGAGCTGAGATTGTCAAAAGTTGATACAACCTAAGTGATTTAAAGTGAAATGCTACATCTTTCTTAATTTATCAGTTAAAATATAATTGTTGCAAATTGCATGTGTATTGCTTATAATTTCATCTAATCAGTTTATCATATATACAATTTGAAGTTATTGTTTATGTGCAAAGATGCAAAAGATTTATCATTTCAAGGCTAGGTTTATTGTTTAAAAATTTTATTGTACTGGCATATGACACATTAGTTTAATAATATTATAGATAAAAGAAAATCTAGGTGGAGTGTAAACATTACTTTTAAAGGCGGTATAAAGTCCACAACTTTATTTTAGTGGAATATCAAATATTATTTTCATGGTTGTATAGATAAAAAAAAAAGAATGAATGATCATGATTTAATGTTATTGTTTATAACTTAGGATTTCATTAAAAAAGTTGATCATCTATATAATTCAAACTTTTGTACCAATAATATAAACGCACAAATGATTTAATATTTAAAGTCCATTGTTTCTGTTCTTTTTTTTTTTTTTGAGAATGTCGAGCTGGAAGTTTACAAGCATATGCCTTCGAACCTACATTTTCTGAAGGACTGTGAAATCCCCAACCACTATAATAATCAAGTGGCCATAGATGGCCATGATTTCTTCAATGGAAGATTTTAGTTTAATGGAATATCAAGCAATATTTTAGTAGTATTATGGCTCAAAAAATGAATGAATGATTGTGATTTACTTTGTACAGAGTATCATGCATACTTTTCATGTTCCTATAGATGAGGACTATGAACATTTAACATGCCAATCACTATTTTTATATTAATATAAAAAAATGATTGAATGGTATTATTTTTCTTGGTAATATCAAGCACCATTTTAATAGTAGTATGAATAGTGCATGTTCCTGTGGGAAAGCGAACATTGAAGGAACTAATAGGAATTTTCTTTTTTCAGATGTGAATTAGAATAATATTTTTTTTAAAAGATCTTTTAAAAATTTACGAGAATGCAAGAAGATATGTTTATTATTTATCATAGATTTAGGTGCCATGTATCCTTACAAATTGAGCAATATTATTTTTTTTCTGATCTTTTATTTCTACAATTTACTTGTTCCCTTGATCACGGGCAATTTCATTCATTGGAATAATAGATTTGGATATATTTACAATTTCTTTAACTCCATGGACAACCCTTTTTCGTCCAAATTTGAATTGTTTCTGAGGATTAGCATGAATTTTTTGTCAAATGTCTTTTCTTCTAGAAAAGTAAATGTTTTTCAAATGCTAAATTTGGCTATACCGAGCTTTTTTTTTAATTAATTCACCCGAATGCCACCTACTTGTTCAAATTGTTACTAAGCTGTTTTCTGATATCTCCCTAGCTGCTAATTTTTTAATGTGGCTGGCGTGCTGCTGTTGAAATTCAGCTTCATCTAGCTTAGTTACTCCTCGAAACATAAGGACCTGTATGATTTCTTTCATGCAGATCAAACAATTTAATGAGCCCATTGAGGTTAAGATTTTTGAGTGGTTGAAATTCAGCTTCATCTAGCTTAGTTACTCCTCGAAACATAAGGACCTGTATGATTTCTTTCATGCAGATCAAACAATTTAATGAGCCCATTGAGGTTAAGATTTTTGAGTGGAACACTGGAGGCCTTTTAACCAGGATTGAGGTGTGAATTTTTGTTATTCTCTTTTTATTTATTGTCTAACATTTAGATTCCTTGTATCAGAGAAACGTTAGCAAGTCAATGTGTACATATTTTTTCAGGGTTTACGTGCATTCCTTCCTAAAGCTGAGCTGATGAAAAGAGTTAGCAGCTTTATGGATTTGAAGAAAAATGTAAGCTACTTGCATATTTGGCTATAATGATTCACTTTTTATAGTTTAGCATTGCTTTGTTGAGCTTTCCCTAGTGTGCTATTAGTCAGCATTCTGTCTGATCTACATTTTTGTTGTCTATGATTTTAGATAAGATACCGTCTGAGCTAAATTTATTATTTAATAAGGCTTGATTTTTATTGCAGGTTGGTCGACGGATGTTTGTGTCTATTAGTAGGATTGATGAGACAATTAATGTTCTGATTATTAGCGAGAGGGAAGCCTGGGTTAGTTCTTCTATGTTTAGCTGACCATCACTTATTGCTTATGGTGAATGTAATGACAGTCTACTTTATTTAACAGGTTCTTTCTTTGTTTAATTTTCTTTATGCTTACTATCATATGCGATAAGCATGCATATCTTTAAACTCAATTTAATTGATTCAGGGTATTTTTTTGACTGAACATGCTAATCACTTAGCAGCATACCTGAATTGCTTTTTATGGTTGTCCAATTTCATGTCAATTTACAACTTGTTAAATAGTATGTCATAAGGCAATCCTTTTGTGAATGTGAATAAATTTCATGCAGAATTTTTAAAACTTGTTTACTGTGTTAATTTTTTTTGGCACTTATGTGAATCTCTATGCTAGCCCATGCTTGCTGTATTGATTTGTTTCAGCATGGTATACTTGTTATCTTATCCCCTGCATCTTATGATTCTCTTGATCCTGTGATAGTTAGCCCCATGCTTGCTGTATTGATTTGTTTCAGCATGGTATACTTGTTATCTTATCCCCTGCATCTTATGATTCTCTTGATCCTGTGATAGTTAGCTTGGACTGGCATCTTCACCAAAATATCATTATTTCTTGTGCAAGTAAGCACTCCATACATCTTGATGAATTAAATCTTCCCATTTAGACAAGAAAAATGCTTTTTAATTGCTAAAATAATCCAAAGCAATGGGCTAGTTAGGCCTTTCCCAAATTGTTCATATGAGGGCTGATCATTTTACTTGGGTTTGGTTGAAGAAGTTTTAAAGTTGTCCATTGAGGAGCAGCTCAACTGGTTAATTACACGACAGCAAGCATCGGGATTATAAGTGTTATTATTGCACATCATCCATCTGTGCAAAATGTGGATATGGAGCAGTGAACAGCTTCAGCAGTCTTCTTCACTCCAGGTCGCATCCACTTTTTCTGTTATGGGACTATAATCATTCTGCCATTTTTTTAGTCAGCAATTCCCAACCCATTAATGCTCATATGGAGTGACTAATTTTGGCACGTTATGAATTTTTCTGTTTCGTTTTTTGTCTTGCTTGGTTCCTTCATGCGTGTTGAAACATTGGGTAGACTGTTGCTCATCAACATTGCTGGCGTTAACTGAAAGTAAATGTCCATAGAATGGCGTTCCTATTTCTGCCTGTTTTTATCTACATAACTAACAATAGGTAAATAAGTGTTTTCCTTCATATTGGATAGTAGTTTATTTCTAGGTTACATAATTATCGTAAGGGAAAGATTTCCTTGCTCTCTAGCTTTTGTTTAGGCATAAGATAACATCTGCAAATTGTCCATTTCTTCCTAGAACATTTTTATCTAGGTTATAGAAGGAAAAGGACGCCTTACTCTCTCGGTGCTGTAGTGGCGTAAAAATTTTTCCATTACTTCTGAGAACTCTCTTGGCCTTGGGTACAACATAATGAGAAGGGAAAGCATGCTTTGCTTCTTAGATTGAGTATTGTCTTGAGATAACATGCAAATTATTTATTTGCTCTGATAACTCCTTTTGCACGGGTACTTAAAGATTTAAGTTGTGTTTATTGAGTTTGCTTTTATCTTCTTTTCATCATGCTTATTTATGTGAAATTGATTTTTCTTTTCAGAATAAATTGCATTTAAAAGAAGGAACCCTTCTAGATGGGACCATTTGCAAAATTTTCCCATTTGGAGCCCAAGTAAAGATTAGCGAGGCTAATAGAAGGTTAGTCAAGTGAATTTATCTATTCTTTAATAGCCTCAAATGTGTTTTTTTTTGGAAGTATTTGTCTATGAAGTGTTATTATTGTTTTTTAGTCTAAGAAATCAAGATAATTAGATTATTTTACATGAATGAATGCAAATATATGCACATGCACGAACATGTGCATGCATCTACCATGTGCTCAAATGTCAACACCCACTCTCAAAGATATACCTGAGCTTACACACATAAGACATACATACATATATGTGCACACATACTATATATATGCTTATATATTTAAGATTATAAATCATTTAGAACTGTGTTTAGATCTTCATGCATATATTTGGAACTATGCATAGATTTTTGATCTTCATGCATATATTCGTAACTATGTTTTTATCCATTTGTGGTGGATATTTCTTGTTTGGTTGTTGATTAAACACATTTATAATATTTATAAATGGATGGTGTAGTTAGAATAGCAATGCATAATATTTATATAAAGTTATGCAAATTAATGAAAATTTACATGCATAGTTGACTTTGCTTTGGTTTGCTTTGGACCCAAAATGTTTGAAGTGGTTTTAAAGGTTTGAAGAGTTGTTGATGAAAAAAACACAAGTAGCACAATAATATAATAACAAGTTAACCACTCCTTCCTCACAAAATGAAGGATATCACTTTCAACTAGGATTGTTAAAAAGCTCATCCTTCGCAAAAACTCATATTCTACTCATTTAGAGGTTGCGCTCGTTTAGTTTGTTAAGCGATTCCAATATGAGCAAATATTTTTAATTTGATTTTAAACAAGCTAAATACCAACATGCCTTTTATTGATTGCTTGACTAATTATTGATTCAAAATAAATAAATAAATAATAATAATTTTGAATTATATTTTATTATTTTATTATTTTTTTAGATTACTAATTGGTTAATAGGTAAGTAGAATGATTCCATCCTATTCAACTCATTATTTATTTATATTAATTTATTTGAACTTGGGTTATGTTTAGTGTGGCCTTCGAAAACTTGCGTCCAAACTCTTGATGAAGAAAGTTTATATACATGTCGGTTAAATTTTCAGAAGGCAGATGAAATAGTAGATAAGACACTATCTAGAGATCACATCTTCATTTTGTGAGGGCTTTAGATTTGGTTTCAGGTTTACTGCAGGCGTAAGCACTTATTGTTAATTACTCCTCTTAACGCTGAGAGAGAATTTTTGATTAAGGCTAGTTGCTAGATCACTAATTACTTAGCGTATGATAGTAGCAAATAGAGTTTTAATTTAAGATTTATAAAATTCATCATCCTTCGACTTAAAGTGGATGCTTAGGGGATTGATGATGCGATCGATCGAGATCCTATGGTTCTAGTTCTGTGTCTAGTCACTTAGTTAGAGTTTGTTATTGACTTGGTGAAGGATCATTTTTAGCAGCCATGAGTTGTGTTATCCAATAAAACTTTGTAGACTTAAGGTGGTGTTTATCTAAGGAGACAACAGTAAGTCTACCTTAGCTATCAGAGAGCTATTTTGTAATAACCGAAAATCAGGAAAAAAAAAGAAAAAAATAAAAATCCAACCGCCGCGATGGTTGGCCGCGGAGTGGAAAAGTCAAAAAAGGGGGTGGAGTTCGGTTTCGTTTTGCTGAAATAGAACTCCCAACGAGAGAGAGGAAATGGGAGAGGGAGAAAGAGGAAAGCTTTTGCGTGACCTTGCGTGCGTGCCATAACCGAGTCTTCCATGTGTCGTCGACCGAGGAAGGAGTGCGTGCCCTAGCCGAGTGAGGTGTCTCCATTCTTGACGTCGCCGCTGGGGCTCTCGTCTTGTAGATGAGAGAGGATGGAGCCTGTCTTGGCGGAGGAAAAGAAGACGTCGCGTGGGTAGGAAGCCGAGCGAGGGGCAGCAAAGAGAGAGATATTATAGGTTAGTTTTTCTATTTTTTTATTTATTAAGAAAATGCATATATATATTATATAAGTTGCAATTTCAAATAGAATTGAAAACCTTATGTCCTTCTTACTTTACAAACTTTTACATAATTGTATTTCATTTCATAATATGTCTTTTAATTTTATTAAAAGTTATATAAATAAATCATAAGCATGTTGAAAATTTATAAGAATAATTCAATTGAAAAATAATAAATGAAAATGTTAAATTTATGAAAACCTATAAATGAAATGCAAACATTTGAAACTTATGATTGAAAAGGATGTAATAAAAGTATGATTAATTGTATTAATTGATTGAGAGCTTTAGATTGAGAGCTTAATTTTATCTTTCCTTAAGTATAATATAAATTAAACTTAATTATTTAAACTTTACATGCTATATGCAAACTATAACTTAAGTATTAACTTGATATTTAGCTTAATAAATGCATATAAATATAACATTTAGTATAGTTTATAATAATACAAAATTAGTCTTTTTTATGAATCGAATAAAAAAATATTTAAGTCATTTAAATAATTGATACAGGAAAGTAAGAAAAATATATATTATGATTCTTAAATTGAAATCATTGAGAAAAGATAGAAATTTTAAATCAAAGTAAATTAAGAGAATAAATCCTTGAATAGAGAAAATAGAAGATATTGTGTATGTATATAATTTAATAAATAAATTAACTAAATATGAGACTACATGAGATAGGTAATTATGTCAGTTATATTGAATTGTGTTTAAATTGTATGTCATATGAACTTTGTTAGTATATATATGTGTGGACAAATTATTAAATCATTTGTGGATTGTATTGCTCTTATATGATTGATGATTTTGTTTAAGATTGGAAATGTTAGGAAATATTTTCTTTTATCCGTCCGTCTCCGCTTCTCTATTTCCTTTGAGTTTGAAGAGTGGTATCAGAGCAAAATTTTATATTTAGGGATATAAGTATGATCATAATCAAAGAGCCATTAGGAAGATGATAAATTTTATGAAGATATTTGAATGTGATTATATTGATTGATGTGTAACGATTATGATAAATTTGTGTTTCTCAGGCCTATGAAATCAATTCAGGAAGATGCTATGATGAAAATAGTGAGGCACAAACCGCTGAGCACCCGCATTTGGTGCAACTGCCTTTACTAGCGATAGATGCATTTACACAAATGATGGAAACAATGACTCAAATGATAAAAAATCAGCATACACAAGCTAGTAGAAGTGGCGTGGTTTCTATTGACAAATACTTGAAATTATTTCAGGATATGAGGCCATTTCTTTTCTCAGGGACAGGAGGACCTGTAGAATCAGAAAATTGGTTGATGCAGATAGAAAAATTTTAGAAAGTATGCCATGCCTTCCAGAAAGAAGAGTTGCTTTGGCTTCTTTTGCTTTTGAGGGCGAAGTTGAGAGGTGGTGGCGAGAACAATTGCAAGAGAAGTTTGAAAGAAGGCCTTGCAATCTTGTTTCATGGGAGGACTTTGTGAAGACCTTTAGAGATTGGTTTGTACCTCTGGTGAGAGATAAATGCGGGACAAATTCATTGATTGGTGCAGGGAGATCCCTCTATCATGCAATATGAAGTTGAGTTTATAATGCTTTCAAGGTATGCACCTCAATTGATACCAAATGTAGAAAAAATGTCATGATTTCTATCTGGCGAAGGATGTAATCGACTGATTCCTTTGTGTATTGATGTATCTTTGTGGAGAGGCTAGAAGGATAATTAGATTTCTCGAGGAGGATATATGTTCAAAAGAGGAGAAATGATGATAGGCCAAAATCTGGGTAAAATATTCAAACTGGAAGAAGCCTAAGTCATATACAAATGGTAGCAGTAGCAGTGTTACAACATGTCCAAAATGTGGAAGAACACTTAAAGGAGAGTGTCTTTCAGGCACAAACACTTGCTATTGGTGCTACCGGCCAGGACATATGACAAAATCTTGCCCTATCTTGGGTCAGAAGTCTTCAATGGATACTAGGACAAGTGTTCAATCTCTTCCGAGGACTGTTGATATACAAAAGATGGCGATCGATTCATCATCTCTTCAGCAGATAGAATACGACGAGTTTATGCACTTACGCAGTAAGAAGCAAAAGACTCTTCTGATGTCATTACAGGTATGTCTTCATTTAAAATTAGCATTATTACGATTTTATATTGTGCTAGATATAATTGCTTTATATGTTTATTCATTTATAGGTATCATCTTTATTGAAAGTAAATCAATTAGAATTTTATTTGATACTGGAGCATTACATTAATTTATATCTGAGGAATGTGTGAGAATTTTGGGATTACAAGTTATGAAAATGTCTATAGTACTTTCAGTGACAATGTCAAATGAGTCTCAACTTAATGCTAGAAATGTTTGCAGCGTGAACCTAAATATTTGTGAAAGAAGTTTGGATCGATTTAATAGATCGCCAATATATGAATTGATGTAATTTTAGGAATGGATTGGTATAAACATTATCTTCTTATAGATTGTTATAAAAGATAGTCAAATTTAATATTCAGAAGAAGAATTCAAAATGCATAAGAGTATTACTATGATGGTGTCTTGCTTGAAAGTTCAAAAGATCTTAGAAAAGCATGAAGGTTTTCTTTCGATTGATACTAAAGAGGTAAAAGTTAGATGATATACCAGGTAGTAAAGGAGTATCCAAAATTTTACGGATGATTTACCGGGTTTACCTCATCGAGAGATAGATTTCTTTATTGATTTAATTGAGTGCAAAACCAGAAGTCTTATATAGAATGATGATCAAAGGATTACAAGAGTTGAAGAATCAGCTATAAGAATTGTTGAGAAGAGATTTATTAGGCTCAACATCTCCTGGGAGCTCGTATTATTGTGAAGAAGGCGAGAAACTTAGGTTATGCATCGATTCAGAGTTTAACCAACTCACATTGAAGAATAAATATCCCTTCTGATGATCTTTTGATCAACTAGAAGGAGAACGATTTTCAAAGATTGATTTAAGATCGGGTTATCGTCTTTGAATCAAAGAAGAAGATATCTTAAAAAAGCGTGATCTGAGATATGGACATTATGAGTTTGTGGTGATGCCTTTTGGCTTAACAAATGCTCCAGTTGTATTTATAGATCTTATGAATAGAATCTTTAAACCTTTTTTAGATTCATTTGTGATTGTATTATAAATGATATTCTAATTTATTCTAGAGATGAAACAGCTCATGAAAGCTATCTTCACATTATTTTGCAAGCTCTGAAGGGAAATGAATTGTATGCAAAATTTTTAAAGTATGATTTTTGGTTAAATAACATCATATTCTTGGGGCACATGATTAGTAGTGAAGGGGTTTTGGTGGATCGAGTAAAGTCAGCGATATGAATGGCCAACCAACGCCACAAAAGTCGAAGTTTCTTAGGGTTGGCGAGGATATTATAGGAGATTCGTTGAAGGGTTTTCTAGATTGTATCGGCTAACTCGAAAACAATCAAGTTTGAATGGTTGGTCGGTGTGAGGCTTTTCAAAATTGAAGAATTATTTAATAGCTGATAACTATTCCATCGAGGGAAGGATTTTAAATTTATAGTGATATCATTAAGAGCTTGGGATGTGTACTCGAGAATGGAAGAGTGATTACTTATCTTGAAGCGGTGAAAAATCATGAAAAGAATTATCCAATCCAAATCCCAGAAGTAGGTGGTATTTGCATTAAAATTTGGAGGCATTATTTATATGAAGTAAGGTGTGAAGTTTTCATCATCTTGAAATATATCTTTACTTAGAAGGAGCTAAATTTAAAGCAAAGGAGATGGTTGAAATTCATTAAGGATTATGATTTGGATATTCAATATCATCCAATGAAGGCAAATGTAGTTGCTGATGATTTAGTAAAAAAATATCCAGTAATGCTTATTGGTTGATCTCTTAACAGGAGGAGTTGATTAAAAATTTCAAAAAATTGAAATTTTCAATTATTAAATCTACAGATGATCATGCTTCATTGTTAAATCAAATGACTATACAATCAAATTTGAAAGACAGAATACAAGATGTTTTACCTCAAGATGATGACTTTCATAAAATTTTAGTGGTAAAAGTAGGTCATACAAAAGATTTTGAAATCGATGAAGAGGGATTACTGATGTATCATGATAGGGTTTGCATTCCAGATATTGGAGATTTGAGGAAAGACATCTTACATGAAGCATATCATTCTAATTATACTGATTCTGCGAAAAAAATATATCAAGATCTTAAGGAAATATTTTGGTGGCGAATGAATGAATTTGTCACATAAATGTCAATTATGTCGGATGGTTAAAATCGAGCTAAGCCTGGATTTTCTACCGCCAATACGAGTGAAAATGAGATGATATTCATGAAGTTTTGTGGTTGGCTTACTTAAATCCAAAGAGGATCGATCTTATTTGGTCATTATTGATAGGTTATCTGCATACTTTATACCTATCAAATAATCGATCTTTGTTGAAAAGCTATGATGAAGTATCTTGATGAAATCGTGAGTTACGTGTGCCAAAATCTATAGTGTCGCGATATTGATGACCGTTACATCTGGAGAAAAATTCAAGTTTTAGACAGTTTACTTTGATCTGCGTTTCATCCTCAAAGATGGTAGGTCAAAAGAAACAATTCAAACACTTGAAGATTTGCTTAAACTTTGTATCCTTGATTTTGGGAAAAATTTGAAAATTTATTTGCCTTTGATTGAGTTTTCCTACAATAATAGCTTGTAAACAAATATTGGTATGGCTCCGTATGAAGCATTATATGGAAAGAAGTGTAGAACACCACTTTGTTGGGTGGAGACGGGTGAAAGAAGAATTATTGGTGCGGATGTAGTAGATGAAGCCACTAAAAAGATCCGATTGATTCGTGATAGATTAAAAATTGATAGGAAGGAAATCTTATAATGCTAAACAGGAAAGTTTGAAGTGGGAGAATTTATATTTCTTAAAAAAGTCTCATGAAAGGTATAAAACGATTTAAGTGGAAAGTTTAGCCCATATTGGTCTATGAAATCTTGGAAATAATTGTGAAAGTGACTTATAGGCGACTGCTACCATCTGAGGAGTCATGATATGTTTATATTTCTTCCAAAAATATGTTCGATGAAGCCAGATTGTTGATCTTATTGATATCCAACCTGATCTCACATTTGTGGAGGAGCCAAAAGAATTATAGATTATGATGTTAGGCATTTCAGGAATAGGGAAATTCCATTTGTCCTTGTACTGTGAAAACATGGATCAGATCGAGAAGCGACATGAGAGAAGGAATTAAAAATGCGATGACTTTATCCTCAATTGTTTAATTAAAGGTATGTTTATTTCTGTTATTGTCATTTAATTTGAGGACGAAATTTTTTTTTAGAGTGAGATTGTAATAGGAAATCAGAAGGAAAAGCTTTGCTTGACCTGCGTCGCGTCATGTCTTAGGTGTGTTGTCGGTAGGAAGGAGTCGTGCTAAGGTGAGGCGTCTCACACCGTCGACGCCTTAAGGGGCTCTCGTCTTGTGCGACGACAAGAGAGAAGCCTCGCGTCTGGGAGGAAAAGAAGAAACGTCTGCATGGGTAGGAAGTCGACGGAGTAGGGCCTTAGGCAGAGAGGTATTATAGGTTAGTTTTCTATTTTTTTATTTATTAAGAAAATGCATATATATATATATATATATATATATATATATATATATATATATATAAGTTGCAATTTCAAATAGAATTGACAACTCTAAGTCCTTCTTTACAAACTTTTACATAATTATATTTCATTTCACAGTATGTGTTTTAATTTTATTAAAAATTATATAAATAAATCATAAGTTTGTTGAAAATTTATAAGAATAATTCAATTGAAAAATAATAAATGAAAATATTAAATTTATGAAAATCTATAAATAAAATGCAAACATTTGAAACTTATGATGAAAAGGAGGTAGTAAAAGTATGATTAATTGTATTAATAGATTAAGAGCTTTAGATTGATAGCTTAATTTTACCTTTTCTTAAATATAATATAAATTAAACTTAATTATTTAAACTTTATATGCTACATGCAAATTATAACTAAAGTATTAACTTGATATTTAGCTTAATAAATGTATATAAATATATCATTTAATATAGTTTATAATAATACAAAATTAGTCTTTCTTATGAATCGAATAAAAGAATATTTAAGCCATTTAAATAATTGATACGGGAAAGTAAGAAAAATATATATTATGATTCTTAAATTGAAATCATTAGAGAAAAGATAGAAATTTTTAAATCAAAGTAAATTAAGAGAATAAATCCTTGAATAGAAAAAATAGAAGATATTGTGTATGTACATAATTTAATAAATAAATTAACTAAATATGATTATTATTACTATTATTATTAATTGTTAATTTAACTTGATTTAGAAAATGACGATGAATATTGATGAATGTGAGAGTCGATTAATAAAAGCTATATATAAGTATGTAGATAAGAAATGAATAAAAAATAAAATCATTCTTTAATATTGATCCGTCGATTTTATTATAGAATTTGATTAAAGAAGAAGCGTTAAAGGAAAGGAGATTGAGGAAGCTGATTTAAAGTGAATAATTATGTTCTTACATTTATGGTAGAAAATATCTTTAATTTCTTGTGATGAAATGTATGATTATGACTTTTATACTTTAGAGTTATGATTATTTTCTTGTTTTAAATGTTGATGTAGTTTCTTATTTATTCATGTTGGATAATAACAATCTTTAGATCGTATCTTACGTCGTTTTATAAAGTTAAGCGATTTCTTGTTAGTTATGAATTAATATCATGGTATAATTATATCTTATGAATGTGTATGTTGAAAGTGGAGTTCTAGTATTTGGGACCTGATATGTACGTCTGCGAAAAAAAAAAAAGCGATAATTGGCAAATGATAATAGCTACTTATCCTTTGGATGAGTTTTGGTAAATATTTTCTTTTGGTAAAGGTTTAGACGGTAACTCCTAAAATGGATGATAAATGTAGAAGTAAAAGTTTACACGAAATATTTATTTATGCATCATATATGTTTAATTGTTTGACGATTTCGTTTATGTATATGTTATATACAGCGTCATATTAGTTATATCTTCTGTTTCTTATAGTGTAACGTAATTGATCAATTTTATTGATTGTTAGTTGTTTAATTTTTTTTCAGGAACCATCCTAACTAAATGACTGATAGAAGGGAGGGTTATGTTTATCGTCGTAAAGAGATTATACGAGATAGATAATTATGTCAGTTATGTTGAATTATGTTTAAATTGTATGTCATATGAATTTTGTTAGTATATATATGGGTGGACAAATTGTTAAATCATTTATGGATTGTAGTGACTCTTGTATGATTGTAGATTTTGTTTAAGATTGGAAATATTAGGAAATGTTTTCTTTTATTCGTCAAACCGTCTATTCCCGCCTTAGTATTTCAAGCTCCCAGGCCGGGTCATGACATGTTTGCTCTATCAAGTGTACCATATCATTCACATTTTAAGGGGTGGAGCTATTGGAGAACATATGAGCTACTATTATGATCGTAATATAGTGGGGCCATTATTGGGCCAAATCATTTTAGTCGAGATTTCATTATGCGCGTCATATGTGGGCTATTAATTAAACCAATAGAGGATACAAACCACATTTTCTTGGCGTAGCGTTGATTGAAAGTGAACATAGTGATACATTGATTTGGCATTATTTCTTTTATGGTAGAGTTTTCTTAATCATTATGAAATGAAGATTCGGATGGGTGGTTGAAGTGAATTTTGCTTTAATTCATTTGAATAGTTAGAACTTAACAACTTATAAAATTTTTGCATTTAGATTAATATTAGATTTAAATTAATTTGATCTGAAGCTTTAGACATTTTTTTTATGGTAATATTCTTTTCGGTTGAAATCTTCCTTCAATACAACCATTATTGCGGTATAGACCTTGTCAATTTTGCTAGCCTACTAGCAAAGTATCGGGTCTATGAATACATAATTGTGTTTCTGACTTAATTCAAATTTTGAATATGAAAGTTTTTTATTAATATCAGTGATGGACGTTTGCAAATGCAAAACAAAATCTTTAAGTTAAGAGCATCCATTCAATGTTGTGATTAACCCTGTCAACTCCAATCCTTATGAGAAAGAAGATTAGACTAACCAGCTTAGATTAATGGCTCCTGTTATGTATATGAGATGACCTACTTAAGAATGTGCAAAATCAATAGATTTGAATTTTAGCTGTTGAGAAAGAGAGATTATATTTTATGAAAATATTAGCTAATTCTTAAAAATAATTGCACAATTCAAGATTAGAGTGAATTCAGGTTGATTTTAGTTTGAGCATATGCATCATTTTTAGACCATGTGATCGAGCATTCAATATACTGGTCGGAGCACATACAAGTCATTTTTAGTTTTAATAACACTTGCATGCATTTCGTCGAAATGAGATCAGACTAAGAATTATCTTATAATGCATGTTAATATTGCATTCATTTCTTTGAAAGTTTGTATGAACTTCAAAGCTTTTGGATGTAATGCAACATCATTTTAAGACTAGTGTTGCTAAATTCATTTCTTTCGAACGGTTGCACACATTTAGAAGCATTTAAATCGAATGATTGGTTGCTTCAGAATGTGTGCTAGAGTCCAATGCCCCGCGTATTTATGCTAATCATGAATTATTTGAATCTAAATAAAAAGACTGCTTCATAATATGTGCAAATATTAATTCGAAGTTTATTATCTATGCCTTCTGTCCGCTTATGTATATGTGATACAGATTTGGTGGCGTATAATTTTGACCGTTGTTCATTCATTTAGAATAATAATAGTTTATTTGGCATTTGATTCTAAGTTGATCAAATTGTCAAACTTTAGCAGGACTTAATTCATGTATGTTGATGAACTTGCAAGTTTGTCGTTTGTCTCATTCAAATCATTTGGATTCTTTTTGTTACTTGATGTAAGATGTACTGCTATCCAGCAGCTCATTAACGGGTTTTGCCCATGCTTATTAACGAGCTACTTAACTTCATTGCAGATCTTTTGTGAATTCCATTTGGGTCTTCATCCTTGTTGGAGGACAAGTACTCAAACATATTATGTATCCCACATGCTTATGTTTTATGTTTAATTATAGTCCTCCTCAGCTCATTTGGAATGAGATGTTGTCACCTATATATTCATCAAGCAGGTTCATTCGCATTCTTGTTCTTAATGAGCTATCGGATTAAGAATAATTCCACTTCAATTCTAACTTGAATTCCATTATCATTTAAAAACTAACTCCCTTTTTAGCCCAATGTATTTGACTTCAATTACTTAAATTGCTTAAACGTGTGAGTTAATACGATCCAAGTATTCATTTGAATGGCTATGAACATGCTCATTAGTGAGTTATTAAGCAAAATATGGAACCCTATGTATTCTTTAAGTTCAATTGTGATCAACTTAAAATCATACCTCACATTCATCAACATAAGATGTAACAATCTCAATGTATGTTGAATAAGTTATTTTCAAGTCTATTGATGAGCGATTAAGTTCCTTATAAACATCATTTGAGTCTAAGTTCTTATGATTTGATTTTATTTTAAGTCTTTAGAATTCCCACATGCAATCTTGATTTCATTCTGATACGTAGTTTAAGTCTGATTTTTGGTTCAAGTGACCCTTTATTTTTGTCCCGTCCGAGTTTTATATAAGTATGGAATTTAGACAAAATTTCAACAATATCCCGACATCGTCACCCGCGGGTGCATCGGGAGTGCTGAGCCTTCCCATCACGTTTATAGGAAGCATATATAATCAGTGTGTTGCGTCACTGTAGTCGTATGTCTATCAACCTACTTGCTTAAAAAGGCATGCACAAGCCTTCAAGTATAACTATATAGCTCAATTTATATTTCAATCTTGTAAGGTTCTAGTTTCATTTTATTTTAGATGGTTTAAGTCTCCTGTCAGTGTACATTCTGATAGCATTTCGGTAAGCATCATTCCTGTGTAGAGGACTATATTGGTAGTATTAGGCCTATCCACTCGTCTAAAAAGACATGTATGGGTGGTGTCTTGCGACACTACGTGTGTCTTGAACTACCGACTAAAAAAAGTGCAGAGGTTTTAGGTGCACTGACAAATGCAATTTTTCCCTATTGGATTTGAATAATGCGCACAAGTACTTAATTTGCAATTTTCTTTGCCACGTTGGAACAACGTGCATGGGTACTTAAGTGCTTTCTTAGATAGTTTACTATTTTTTTACTTTCGCATGTAAATCGAGGTGATGACACGGATTTCGAGGCAATTGCATGGATTTCAAAGAAAATCAAGGTAGGTAGGAGGAAGAATTTTTCCTCTCTATCTTTTTTTGGCTAGTGATATTTAAGAGAGAGAAAATGCTCTCTGTTATTGTTGACCTACAACTATGTGTCATTTAAAATTAAGTAAATGACATAGAGGTTAAATGCACAATCACTTGTCGAAATCAATTAAATTCAATTCGATTTGAAAATTGACTTCATAATCGTGAAAGCATCAAATTTAATTAAATGAGAAAGTATCAAATCAATTAAGGATCAATCAAATAATTAAAATCAAATTTTTAATAAAATTATGCATATCAGTCGAAGCCTCGACGGCGTCTAAGCGACCTCCGTTCGCGAAATTGATCGCGTGTCGTTGCCGGCGTCGAGACTATCAAAGCGGCGCCTTAGACATTCGGCAAAGCGTCGCGCGATCGATCAATTGAATCGGCGCACAAATTGTAAACCTAATTTTATCCGTCGTCGGCGTTGTCAACGACCTCCGATCCGAAATTGATCAGCCCATTGCATTGGCGCCGGCTGAAACTAAATTTGACACCCATATTGCTGGGGTTTGGCATAAATTAATATCATATAAAATAATATTAAATTATAATTAAAGGGGAATGGTTGCTAATCTCTTAATCCACTTTTAATTCTCGCTCCGTCAGGCCAGCTCTAAGGTGAGGGTTATCCCTCGTTGACTTCATTCTTCCGCGCATTTTTTCCCCTCTCTCGCTCTCGGTCTCCCGCTCTCGACTGAAGCTCACGCCCACGACTCTCGGCTCTCGGCTTCTCCCTCTCGAGCGATCTTTTTCTTGCTGCTCTCGGTTCCGATCGAGGCTCTCACGTCCATACTCTCTCTCGTTCTTCTGCTGGGCGCGATCCTCCCTCTCGGCCTCCCTGAGTCTGTGCTCCTCTCGGTTGCAGAACCTAGCCGAGCAAACAAGGACTCGATCCTTCCTAACTCCTCTTCCAAGAAACCCCCCGGGTTGTTTCGTTTCAATCTTAAGTTATATTTTGCTATGTGGGATTTTCTTGAAGGAAATGGTTTTTGATTTATCCATACGTTATGGTTGGATTTGTTTCTCTGTGTGATATGTTGGTTTTGCTTTGCTTTTCTCCTAAAGCTGGAGGAGCTCATTCTCGGTTCTTCCTTCTTGGCAAGCAGACTGAGCTTTCTCCTCCTCTGTGTGTGAAATGTTGGGTTTTGCTTTCTTGTTTTCTCCTCCTGTGAGCCGAGGAGCTCATTCTCTCGGTTCTTCCTTCTTGGCAGACTTAGTGAGCAACATACTTGTCTTCCTCTCTCTTGCGGTAGCCTCAGTTCAGTTGAAGGGCAGATGAAACTCCTCCCTTGGGCTTCACTTGTGTTTGAATGACTGATGCTATCTCATACCAGCTTGCTGAAATTTTTTTTTTTTTTTTTTTTTTCTTTGTTTGGTAAAATCACTAAACCCCAATAAAAGAAAATGCAGCAGATTTTAGATTTCGGAAGGCTCAAAGCTTTGATTTTAGTGATGAAAATCTTGATCCCTTCATGTTAATTAAAAGCTGAAATTTATTTCTGTATCAATCTCTTTTCAGATTTTTTGTTATGATTGTTGCTTAAATGGGTCAAATATTGCAAGCTTTAGGTTACCTTGCTTCACTTTGCCTCTTTCCACTATTTGATTACTTGCAATCATGAAAGTGGCTATCTTATAAAGGGAAGAGTTTAGGTTTCTTTGGATTTATTAACATAGTGCGATTGTTTAATCTATGTGGAGTAAATTTCATATAATCATCATGTTAAAGGAAGAGGAGGAGGAAGGGTTGATTGACTTTGTGCTTGTTTTCTCTTTTGTGATCACTATGTTAATTAGCCTTTGAAATACAATCGAAATGTGGCTTTGTGCAAGTTTAAAGCTTTCATTTTTTGGTGTTGTTTCTTTAAAGATGCATCTTGCTAGTGCTTGTTCATAACTTTACAAAGCAATTGTCAAGTCTCTATCTTGCATTAAAATGATTATATGTTTCTTTGTCCATGGGTATTTGGAGGTTGAAATCATGCAAGATATACTATTTTATGCCTTCTTCTTGCTCTTGAATTATGAAAGCATGTTGTGACAATGAACTCTAATCCAATTAGCTTACATGACTTCATCTTTGAAAGCTCACTTTGGTCATTAATATGTGATGTATGTTTCTTTCTCTTGATTTGAGGAAGAATGAAAAGCAAGTTTATTTTGGGGAGTATGATTTATACCGATTTCCTTTCTATTGCATCTTTTATCTTTACATGCATATGAAAATGTTGAGAATTGAAGATATAGAATATGCAAAGTTTTCTTTATGATTACCTGCCAGCAAAAGATGAAATATATGCATATCTCTTGACCTTTAATTGCTATGTTACTTGTGGGCTTTAAGAAAGATATGTTCTTTTATATTCAAAATGAGAAGAATGGAAGGTGTGTGTTTACATGTGATTTAAAACATATTACGACTTGCTATTTGAATGTTTCAAATGCAAAATTCGGTGAAATAGTGATGAAAAGCAATGCTCATTAAATCTTTGTCTTGTTTAAGTATATATCAACATGTTTATATGCATATCGACTTTAAATTGTGATATAAGTCTATGTGTTCTCCATGGTAGATGAAATCTTATCAAAATTTGGCCGCGATTACACTATACACGTGTCTTTCTTGACATGGTGGGGCAGTCTCGTAGCAACCCCACTTGTGGGGAAAGCCGGGGAGCATTGTAAGTGATCTCTAATCAAATGTTTATCACGGTGACTTTCTTTTTTATATGCAAATGAGAGCTTTAAATTTATGATATAAGTCTCTGTGTTCCGACATGGTAGGAAATCTTATCTTATCAAAATTTGACGCGGTGTCTCGACATACACTATCATGTCTTTCTTGACATGGTGGGCGATCTCTCGTAGCACCCCCTTGTGGGAAGAGCCGGGAGGTTGTTGTAAATTTTGATGCTCCAATCGAATGTTTATCTGACGACTTTCCTTTTTTTGTTTATATCAAATGTGAGCTTTAAATTTGTGATATAAGTCACCATGTTTTCCATATGGTAGAAATCTTATCTTATCAAAATTTGTGATTGTCTCGACATATACATGTCTTTCTTGACATGGTGGGCGAGTCTCGTAAGCAACCCACTTGTGGGGAAGAGGTTGTTAGATGAATCAAATGTTTGCATTTTCTTTTGTTTATATCAAATGTGAACTTTAAATTTGTGATATAAGTACATTGTTTTTATATGGTAGGAAATCTTATCTTATCAAAATTTCTTGTGGTGTCTCGACATACATATACATGTCTTTCTTGACACGTGGTGGTGCATCTCTGGAACCCACTTGTGGGGGAAGAGCGGAGAATTTGTAAATTTGATGCTTTCACGTGTTTATCTGGCGGCTCTTTATTTATATCATGAGAAAATTTATGATATAAAATCTACCATGTTTCGATATGGTGGAAATCTATCTTATAAATTTCTTGATTGTCTCACGATACCTATCATGTCTTTCTTGACATGTGGTGAGTCTCTCATGCAACACAGGGAAGAGCCGGGGAGTTTTAAATGATTATTTTGTACATATAAATTTGCTCTTTATCTTTATAAGTATTTACATTGTTCCGCGGTAACATGATAATCTGTCGTTATTCGCGTGGGGGAAATATCTATAAGTCTTTGCTCCGTTGTTCCGTGCGAAATCTTTGTCCCACCCGCCTTTCTTGGCGTGGTGGGTATTAATAAATTCCATGCACGCCTTTCTTGGCGTGGTGGGAAGAACCCAGTAACTTGTGGGGATGGCGTCGGAAAATTTTCAAAATAAAAGTTGAAATGTCATATAAATGCTTATACTTTAATTTCATATCAGTGAATGAAATTTATTCGTCTTTATGGTTCACGTTGTTCAATCGCGGAAATCTGTGATAAGTCTCGTTGTTCCATAAATCTTCTGTAACCTACGCCTTTCTTGGCGTGGTGGGTAAATTCGGTGTGTCTCACGACAATACCTGGCGTGGTGGGAAAGAACTAGTAATAGGGATGGCCAGGAGGTAAATTTCTTAAAAAAAAAAGATAAAAAGAAAGGATGAAATGCTTAGGTTCACATGTTGGCTTAAAGTGCTTCTTTTGGGTTATATATGAATCTCATACCTTCTTTGTTGTAGATTTACATATAAATGAGATATAGTGAAGACTTGAAGCAAAATCATCTGAAATAAACTAAATCATATAACTTGACATATATCAAGAAGATAAAAAAAAAAAAATTGTTGAGTTAAGAAACTCACAAGTATGAGACACTTAATCCTCCTTCTGAGGTTGAAGAACTTAAACTTGTGGCAGGAGAAGAGGAGAGTAGAAAATGTAAGTCTTGTAAAGGAAACCCCTCCTATTTATAGGCTTTCTTGCTTTTTTTACTCTTATGGAATCGACTGGCCTGTCATAAATGCACCAGAATATCTAGGTGATAACTTGTCATTATGCACATTCTGGACATGTGATGCTTATGCATCTTATCCTTTCTTTGAAAAGGAAAGTAAAGTCTTTTCTATACCTCTTTAATAAATTTAATGAGTTTGTGTTTTACTTGCCATGAGCTTGCATGTGAGGGAGGTGGATTTTAATTAATCCACTTTAAATGAAATATGACATTATATTTTATATTCTCCCTTTTCAGAGAAATAAATGGGCTATGGTATATGGTCATATGGGCCTCAAACAATTGTTTTATTTATACTTTCTGATTTTATACATAAAGAGAGGTATTAAATCAAATCATAAAGCGTTTAGGCATTACTTTCTTATGATCATATGGGCTCTAAATCAATTATTTTCAACTTTATGTTGGTGATTTGAAAGAGAAATTTTAGCAAATTAAATTCTTTTCGTTTAGGCATTACTTTACTTATGATCATGTATAGGTATACAAATCAATTATTTTCGGTCTTTATGGTGATTTCTTTAAAGAGAAATCATCAAATTCAATTTTTATACTTCTTATGATCATATCTCTAAATCAATTATTTTCACTTTATCTTTGCGATTTTGTACATAGGGACGTGTCAAGTTAGATAAAAAAAACAGAATCTATCTTAGGTTGGTCTTGGATAGGGTCATTAAAACCCAAAAATGTCATATAATCAAACTTCAAATTGCGTACATTTTATTGACATTGATAATAAAATGCAATTAAAAGAGCAGATCTTCGTATGTATGTTGGAATGTCCCATGGGACATGTCAGTTAGATAAAAATAAAGAGCGAATCTTACATCTTCGGTTTGGTCTTGGGGCCGTTAGGTTAACAAAACTAAAATCCCATATCAAAACTAATGCTTGCATTATAATCATAAAATCTAGAAGAACAAATCTTACACTTCCGGTTTGGTCTTGGGTCTAACAAAACTCAAAATCAAAATTTGGCTTCAAACTCCAACTTAGACATTCTGTCCATACAATTCCCAAACATATATATGCATGTTGGAGTAAATGCTAAGTCAAATAGAAAACATCTTAATCGGTTTGGTCTTGGTGTTAACAAAACCTAAAAATTTGATATTATAAGAATTTCAAATTAATAATATCTCTGTATAATACAAGTGAACCATACTTAAAATTCAAATCCTTAGAAAGAAAAGTCCGAGCAGATCCTCATGTTAGAGAGTGACGGTTTTGAAGGATTATACTTTTTGAGATGATGAATTTAGACGATCTGTAGCCCAATTAGGTAAATCTATCAATTGATATTAAGCGCATGATCGAGAAGTAATTATAATTAAGATTTCAATAAATGATCATATATATTCAAATCGAAAATCAATCATAAAATGATCAAAATTGAAAATAACAAAAATAAAATAAAATGAAATTAATTATTAAAAACTAAAAAAATTAAAATAAATAATTAATTCACCCTCATGATTGTTTGTCTTGGTGACAAATTAAGAAAACTTTTCCATGAAAGCGATGTCAATTAAATACATACCTTCACACTCAAATATTCTAAAAGTAGGGCGTGGCGTGTCCTCAGCGTGGTTTTCTTCATGATATATGACAAATGGCGGTTCTGACGGCCTCGTGGTTGGTTGCGATATGGCATTAAATTACTTGGCGCGTGTATGTTCCCAGCTTTTCTCTTTGAGGTGAAATGTAAATGTATTTGGTTGGGCAAAAGCCTATGTTAATAAGGTTGACTTATATTTGTCCCGACAAACTCCAGTCTACAAGGATACTTGGGCGGCGTAACGTGTGTTCTTGTGACGATCGCGGTCGAGTTGGGTACCTCCTCATTAGCGGACCGGATGCGGCGGCGGGATAGGAACCATGGGATCTTGATGCGTCATCGTTCAAAAGTTTTAAGTTAAAATAATAAATTTCATAAGTTCTACACTCCACTCTGCAATTATATACTCGTTCTTTCGATTCATTTAAGCCTGTCGAAAGTGCTCTCGGTATTGGGAGGGGTAATTAACTATAGCTGCTATAGAAACACAGAACCAGATATAAAAGTTCTCACCAAATGAGCGAAATCTGGTAGTGTCTTATCTACTATTCATCTACGAAATTATCAACACTTAAACAACTCTTTTTTTTTTGAAAGATGTGGTGGCAATTTTGGATCACGCTTATGTGTGTGTGTGTGTGAGAGAGAGAGAGAGAGATTAGAAAAGGGAGAGGTTGGGTCGGCATAGGGTGGTTCTCGGGTTGCTCGAATTGGTCGTGAGAGCGGTGCGGCGGGGTGAGGGGAGAGAGCGAGCAACTTGAGTTACTCGCACGAGAGAGTGAGGGGATCAGGGAGAGGCGATGACTTGGACTAGGGATGATCGACAAATGAGGTTTAGTTGGAGTTTGTTCTTGAAGAGGAGTGGCGGGAACTCGCTTTTGTGAGGGAAGGAGAGAGAACATGGTATCGGTTCTAGAGCGGCCCAAGCTGGCTATTCGGTCCAACTGGGTGTGGGATTGAGACCAACTTGATGGCGGGGAGAGAAGAGCGATGGAGGGAGAGCGAGTGCGCGAAGGGTTGAGAGAGTGAGAGTGAGCTGATGAGAGGCAAGGGAGCGGGATTAATAAACAAGAATTCCTCCACATCAACCAGCCAACTTGAATTCTACTAATAACATTCCCATCTATTTCACTATCATTTTGAATAACAGACTTGAGATATCTCAAATGTTCACACATTTTAATGACTAGATCACCTATTGTCACAATTCCACCACTAGATTTTCCACAATTGAAATTACACTCCACTTATATGGTTTTAGATCTACTCAAATAGAAATCTTTGGACTCTAATGTTGACCTCCATAATTCAAGTGTCTCTTTAAGTCCCCCTCTAGTGTTATTAATAAGAAGAATATGATTAGCAAAAAGCATACGTCAAGGTACATCCTCTGTAAATGCCTAGAAAGAATATCCATAACTAAAGTGTTGAAACCGATTATGTCTGTAGATAAGGAAGAACCTACTTAGGCACTTGAGAAGCCGAGTCTGAGCTTGTGGGATAAAAGAGAGGAAGAAAAGGAGTATGAAGTATTCCACTATAGTAAGATATCCGAGTACAAATGGCTTTCCCTTTCTTGGGACGATGTTACAGTATTGTGAAGAAATAGAAGGCCCAGAAGGAACCAAAAAAGAGTTCGAAGCGAGAAGAAAAATCCCCTTGTTGAAGGAGATCCCCTCCTTTTTATAGTCTTAAGGAAGGTTTTACATGTAGTTGGTGTTAATGCTAAGTAAATAAGAAAAATGACTCGCCCACGAGCGGTGAGTCCATTGGGTGGTGAGTTCCCTACGCTGGGAATCTTGGACTCTGGTGGGATGGTCCACCTCTATCGCGTGCCTGAATGTGCGGCCATTCGTGTATGAGTTAGCTGTCAATCCGGAGGCGAGCTGTTGAGCATCGATTAGTCAGCGGAAGTTCTATTCTCCATGTGCTATCTTGGTCATGGGGCGAGTCTTTTGTCCCCTAGGTGGGTCATATTATATCTAAGCTATCTTGATTTGGATAGTCTTCTGATTGACTGGTTCATAAAGCACATATGGGTATACACTTAGCTCCTCGATTATTCTACTCTTTGTAGAGGTATGTCGTAAAAAGGGCAAACAAATGAAAAGATAGTTAACCATAAATGCTAAGTCAATTTCGAGGAAAAAGTTGTTTTCTTAGCATAAATGTACGTCACTTTTGAATTGACACCCTTCGTTGGCCTTTCTCTACTCTTAGGCTATAAAAAGGGCATCAATTGGGGTTGAGATTTCTTCACCCTGCTTGTTTGCTGAGTTTGGTACTATTTGCCCCTTGTTGAGTTCATTTTTGTGGATAGAAAGCTTGCTTGCTGGTTAATGGATCCCAAGAGGCCCCATGATTATGTTGTTCGATAGAGATTTGGGTGAGTCTTTGTAAGGCGAAGAAAGTCAAGAAGTTGACAGAGTTTGTGACCACCTCCCTCGTTGAGACAAGCACTTCGATAATCTCCGCTTGGATTGATGTTGTTGCTCCAGCCATGGATGGCGGTGTGAGCTCGGGTGATAGAAGAGAGTGTTTCTCCTTACCCTATGGTTGGGTAGAGCTCATATGCCATATTAAGCCATCTTCTCTCTTGGCTTCAGAGGGGCCGCTTGCTGCTCGAGGAAAAGAGGATGAGGTTCCACTTATTCGGCGGAGGCGAGCCATGGTAACTAGGTTGACGAGAATCACCTTCGCGAAAAAGGTGGTGGAGTGTCTCGTCGAGGTAGGACTTGTCATTATTTAGCGATTTCATTATTTGCTTTTTGTTTCTTGATCCCTTTTATTGTTATTACAGCTAAGTGTGATGAGTGTGCAAGCATCGATGGGAGGTGACAACAGGCATTTATCGGCTTCTAAAGTTGTTTCGCTGGATTCCCCAAGTAATCCTGACAAAATACTTCATTTCATCATGAGCGAGTTGCTGGGGGACTATCAGAAAGAAGAGGAACTTTGCATGCTACAATAGTGGCTTCCCTTTTCAAGGACTATGCCCTTAGCAGATGGCTTTATAAAGATTCCTTTGTCATTGCTTCATGAATTCATTTCTCGTCATGTAGGGTTGACTCCGGTGACCCCAAGCGTTCTCTTGATGGGCTCAAGTCTTCCATTGATGGGCTTGAATCCTTCTTTGAGGGTGGACCTTTGTACCTCGAAGGGGGATGCTGCTACTCTTGCTTAGTCGGCCACCAGGATGGCTAGCTTTACTTCGACGAATATTCAGGAAATGTTGGTGAGTCTCTTCTCGTTAACTTGTCGTGATAGCGGCGAGTTTGAGGGAAGAGGATCTCCCACCTGGGGGAGGAGTGGTTTAAGGGGAGCCGTTGTTGCTCATTTACTCTAGAGGTTGTTGCCTTGCAGAGGAGGGTGGCCTCCCTTACGGAAGGTGTGAGCTTGTTGAAGCAGTTATCATGGACGAGGTTGGAGATTGAGCTATAGTAAAGGTAGACAGTGAAGACAGAGTCCCGTTGGAGGTTGGCGGCTATAGATGTTGACTTCGCTTTGACATCGAGTCGAGTAGAGTGAGTCATCTCTTTTTATTGTGGGCGTCAATTTTATGTTTAATTATATGTATAATAACGAGGCACTTGTCGAGGAGTGGCAATCGGACCCCATTATAAAACAGTTTAAGGGATGATCTAAAAAGGAGATTAACGAGGGCATTTGTAATTTTTTTTCATTGTGATAATAAAGTATATTTGTGAAAGGTTATTTGCATTTGTTACCCGTCTCTTGAGTGTCGGGTTTATTGCGAGCCTTTTGGGAGGCGAATAGGCATTTTAATTATTTTTGTCAGGACGGGTGCCGCTTTGGATTTTTGCGAGATTTTGCTTGATTTCTCCATTTAATATCTAATGCGATGTCCATGTTACAAAGTCTTAGTTGTCGTGTCTATAAATTTTCCTTCACCATGGTAAGTTGAATTTTTACCACCTTTCGTCTTTTTCTTTGAGTGAGTTGCTTCTTGTTGTGTGCGCTACTTCTTGTTCTCTTGCCCGCTTTTTAAGCTTTTTGCGAGTGATTGTGAGACGGTGATGGCGACTCTAAAAGAAAAAGTGGCTGCTAGTTTGTGCAAACTCGGGCCAAAGATTTCCTAGAACTTCATCCGTCAATCACCTCATTTATTCTCCACACTTATTGCCATGACAATTTGAGCTTTTCGGTGTGAGTGGCCGATGATAATGAGAGATTGAATATCATTGGCAGGACGGATTGTGCGTTCTTTTGGACCACCGGTTCGGCTTTCATTCCCCACTGCTTCGTGAGTGGGTTGATATCCTTGACTACTATGAGGTGGTACTTGCTCAAGTCTTACCGAACTCGGTGACGAGTATCACCATCTTTCTCATTTTCTTGAGAAAGGAGGGACTATCGTGGAGTTTCCCTCTCTTCTATTAGGTCTTCGTAGTTAAGGGGCACTCGGATGGCACAGTTAAGTTTTTGGCAGTTCTGGTGAAAATCTATGACCTATTGAATAAGGTCAAGAAGTGGCGGTCGAAGCTTTGGTTCGTTAAGAGCTCAGCTAGTTGGTCGACGTCAACTGTTCCTATCTTCTTCGGTGAAGGCCTCAGAGGCGAGTCCACAGTATAAGGAGATTGGAGAAAGTGAAGGGTAGATGTTTGGACATCCTCCACTTCCCCCTTTTCAATAAAGTCTATGAGTTCCTCTTCATCGAGTATTTTATATTATGTCCGCAATTTGTTGTCGAGTAGCATAATTTGATTTTGTTACTTGTTTGTAGAGGACAATGACTCTACGCCCCTCCCTCTTGCTCTTTAGTTTGTCACCTTTCTGTGAGGGGGCTGGTGGTGAGTTGACGTTTGCTGAGGCTATCTTTAAGGAGTCAGCCAAGGAAGCAGGGTTGAGTTCTCTTCCCAAAAAGTCCAAGAAAAAAGTAGTGAGCTCCACTCCTTGTGATCGCCCAAGCAAGAGGAGTAGGTTCGATAAGGAGCCTGAATAATATATCGTGATTAACTATATTGTTGACCTCACCAAGCCGACGAGTGATGCATGTGAGTTGGGGCGGCAAATTTACTTTAACAGGCTAGACTCACTCCTTGAGGACCTTCACAACGAGTAGCTGCCTTATGTCGTGATGAATAACTAGGCCATTGCAATGGTAGTCGACCTGAGAGGTCTGCATCAAGTTCCTGTTGAAGAGGATAAAGTTGTCAGTGGAGAGGAAGGAGCACGTGCTTGTGAAGGGTGAGCTCGAGGCTTTTGAGGGTAAGCTCACCAAACTGGAGGAGGAGGAGGAGAAGGAACGAGCTGCTCTAAAGCTAACTCGCCTAGAAAAGGCTAAGGAGTTGGAGATGGAGCTATCTTGTGGCATGAAGGAATTCCAATAGGAGGCCAAATTTGTTGGCTTCCTTAGCTGTGATGAGCATAATCATTCACTACAAGAGAAGTTCAAGGAAAGCATTGACTTTGTGATCGCCAAGTTGGTGAAGGATGATAAGTTGGACACCATGTTCTTGGACTTTGATAATGTATTCACTTTGTTAGAGCTAGACTCTAATGATGGTGGTGATGCAGGAAGCACCAACTAGTTTTATTCTTTTTCTCTTCGTTTTCCCTTTTTCTTTTTTTTTTTCTTGCAAGTCAAAGAATGTATATGATAATTTTTGTATACCAGCATATGAATCTTCTATATATAAAATTCTTTTGAAAAATGAAAGTCTCTTATTGTATTTCTTTTCTTTTGTTGAATGAACTTTTTTTGTAAACACACTCACTTCGGGTGGTAAATACTTATTGAATGTAGCTCAAAATGCTCGTTGTGACATAGGCGATTACTTATTATGCTTGTTGATTAGGTACTTGCGCTTATTATGAGCAACTCGGATATACTTTGTGAAGCATGTTTGTTGAGCATATTCAGTTGGGTTGCACTTGAGAGATTTCGTCTAAGTATTTGACTCGGCAGAAGCTTTTGATCATACTTGCTATAGCACAATTGTTTGGAGTGTTCGTTTCATTGCATATTAGGGGGAATGCAAGGGTGCCGACCACAGAGTGTTGGTTTTGGGAAGTCGTCGATCTAACGAGGTGTTAGGCTTACACTCCAGTTGTCAACCTCACATAATATTGTTCTTGGAGAGTCGCCATTCTCATGGGGTATAAAGAATAATATAGAAGATTCATATGCCAGTATACAAAAGAAGATGAAGTATAAAGAAAGTATTAAAGAAGATAATAAAGTATAAAGAAGATGAAGATAATGCATTCTCAAAAAAAAAGAAGCTTAAAAGGTTTTTTTTGAATAATTAAAGAGTTTTTTATGATAAATCTCTCTTCTCTCTATTTTTTTATTGCTCATATAATGTCTCTTATATTTTTTTATTTTTTAACAATTATATTTATATTAAGTGCATATGTTAATAACTCTAATTCACTGAAAAAGTAAAGTACTTTTTGATAGTATAATGTGATCAATTTAGATAAATTTTCATATTAGATCATCTCATTAATTTAGTTGCTTAATTAGATTAAACAAATTAAACTAATTAAAGCCACTTCAATTTGGTGGACCAATCTATCATAAAGTATGAATAATATTGTATAGTATGATTTATTCAAAATTCAGAAGCCACTTCAGTTTGGTGGAGATGAAGATGCTAATTGTAGTAACATATACATTGTATAATATGATTATTTCAAATATTGAATTTTTTATTAATGTAAATTAATCTTGTAGATAATTAGTCTAAATTAGGCATATCATATTAGTATACAAGTATTATATATTATGATCTTAGGAATAGTTTTTATTAATTATTATATCTTTTATCTTTAAAAATATTACTCATATTGTTTTGAAATCAAACTAATTACATAATATGATCCTATTTATATAATAGGAAGCACTTTAATTAGCTAATTTGATTGATTTTTTTACATCATGTTATCTTAACAACATATATACTTGAAATACATGCAAATACATGAATTCAAAAAAAAAAAAAAAAAAATTATATATTCTTTTTTTGTTGATGGATAGCTTTGAATTGCTTGACTTGTGCTCCAACTTGAGTTAGCTTTAGTCATAAGTTAGCTTAGCGGATTTGAATTATAAGCTTCTTTGAGTCTTGCATTTTCTTTTGAGTAACTTCAATATTAAATTTATTTTTTCTAGTTTATGCTTGAAATGTTAGTATACATGTCTACACAAATCTATATTAATTATTGTTAGTTCAAATCAAATTATGTGTGTGATCAACAAAATATTTTAATACCAATTAGGGCTCATGGGGTTAACAAGCTCTTTTTTTGATGATATCAAACATATTTTTTATTGTTATGTAAAAATTTAGAGTTTTCTTAACTCAAGGATTTCTGTAAATTTTTTTCTAATATGCTATGAATGTAAGAGAATGTGAGTTAATAAAGTGAAGTTTTTAAAGGAGATTTAAAAATATTAAATAAGCAAAAGAATATGAAGAAACATGAATTTACATTTGAATATTAAGATTATGCAATACATGGACTATCACTATAAAAAACATATTTAAATGCTCGTACAAATAGGGAAAATAAATATAATGCTTGGATTACAAAGACAAAATGCAAATAATATAATGACTAAACTACTACTTCCCTTAATATTAGAAGGGAGAAGAGATATAGTTAAAAGTTGAAAATACAAGTAACACAAATAAGTGCGAATTTATGTATTAAAGGGGCCTTAGTTGTGGGCCACATAATGGTGTAAGCTTTTTTTTTTGATATGAATGAATTATTTGTGAAATCAAGCTTTATTTTTGTTGTGCTCCTGTCATTATTATTTTCAATAATTTTGCTATTATTGTTATTGTATTTGCCATCTATTATTTTTTGGTGTGATGTGATCATTAATTTTGAGTTTTAAGGTGATGTGTTCAATCCAAACATTCCGGGGATATCTGTAAGATGAATATGCTTGAAGAGTTTGGGATAAAAGTGGTGCTGGTGGGCCAACTTTTTCATTGCTATCATCATGATATTTGTTGTTGTAAAAAGGAACATAAAATGAATGATTGATAAATGTAGCATAAATTCGATTGGGTTGATCAGAATAGCTCAAATTGTATTTCTAAGATGCACACATCATATAACTATGGGGTAGGTTCTACCAACATTATGTCAACAATAAAAGTGAGATTTTTAATATACTGATTGAGCATATTTATAGCATTAATTCAATGTGGGTAATATAGTAACCAATACTGACAAAAAGTGGTGAAGTGATGTTAATATGTTCATTAGTTTGAGAAGTGGTGCTTGGCAAAAGAACTTCTACAAGAGACAACTAATGAGGGGTTGATAATTGAATAGAGGTGAATTTTGCAAGACTTAGTTATAATAGATCAGTTGTAAGTAGGATTATTGATAATGACATGTAGATCAGCACTAATATTAGATATATTAAGGTATTCGTTCAAGTTTTGATCCAAGATCTTGTCTGCCTTCACACAACCTAGATCACATAATAATGCCTTTGCCATTAATCACTAGGTTTGTGAAGAATTTGAAGAGTAGCTCATAATAATAAGAATAAGCAAGTGAAAGTAAGAATTGAAGTGTGATGCTAAATAAAAATATCATAGGTAGAGTAAGAAAGATATTCTTGTATTGGTATGGAGTTAGTGATGAACCGTCTCTAATATCTCTCATGTATATTAGAATTATCATTGCTTTGAAGCATTGGTTACATTATTGAACCAACAACAATGACTTGGCACTTCATTGCCTTTTCCTGGTAACAAGTCACTCTCACTCAAAAGATCTCAAGAAAATTTGTGGAATCAGAGCCAATGAGTGATACTGGAGAGCTATTTATAAGAAAATTAATGTTGTTTGTGATCATATAGTACGATCAGTTTGTCAGATTGCTCATCTTAACGGCTAGAAAACAAATAATTTGATCGAGGATTGATCATACAATATGATGTAGATTGTCCAATACAATTAAGTTAGTAAATAAGGCTATTCAATGACAATGATTAATTTGACTGACCCCACATAGTTGGATAAAGTCTTGTTGTTGTTGTATAATTTGTATAGTTCGATGTGGATCACATAATATTTATAACCAATAGAGTTTATGATTACACAATAGTTTTTGTCACTCGCTCACTTTGTGCGATCTCGAAGACTTGCCCCAAAGTTTTTAAGCATGATATAAAAGCAAATAATAATAATAGTAATAATAATAATAATAATAATAATGGCCTTTCATGTTTCTATATCAATGATACTTAATTTTATTTTTATGATATTAAATATATTATGGCCCAATAGTTTCTTGAATATATCCACTAATTGATTTTTTGTGTCAATAAACTCAATTTTCACCTCACCTTTGAACACATGATCTCAAATAAAGTGATAGTGAATGTCAATATATTTGAAGTGCTATATAGAATTATTCATTATACATATAACACTCTTATTGTCATACATAATTGATTTTCTCTTGCCTAAAATTTCAAAATTGAGTAATTGCTTCTAAGTCATAAAATCTGTGCAACTCATCTATCTACAAATGCATTCCACTTCAAAAGTGAAGAGTGTAATTGAATATTGTTTTTAACTAGTCTATGAGTATAGGAAATGCCCTTTAAATTGACATGTACCAAGATGTATGTTTTCTATCATGGCTGTAGGTAGTTATGTCGCTGGGGCTTTTAGCTTAAGCGACAGTTAAGTTTATAATTTTAACAAAGAGATACCTATTTTGTATGAATATATGTGATATATACATAATAAAAAAGTTCGATACAACACTTTAGAATACATCACGTTGATATTCACCATTACCTTATTTGAGATTGTGTTCAAAAGTGATGTGGAAATTAAATTATTATTATAGAAATTAATTATCAAATATATTCACGAAATGATTGGGTTATGATAAGATAAGCATCCTAAGAATAAAATTGAGCATCACAGATGTTTAAATCTAAAAGTTCATGCTATAAAGTCATTATTGTATTTGTTTTTATTTTTTATTTTACTTTTTATGCTCTTATTTATTTTGTATGATTTATTTATTTATTTTTGTCCTAGTTTTTGGTTTTGTTTTCATTTGTTTTTATTGCTTTTATGTTGCGATTGGTATTTTTGAGATAAATCTTCGGGATTGCACAAAGCAAATTTACAAATAATGGATGACAAAAGAACTAAATTGTACAACTGAAGAGCTTTATTGATTAATTGTATTACACAATCCTCAATATATTGTACAGACCTCTTTGAACTATATGATTTTAGTCCTACTTTTTATTGGTCAATTTAGTATTGCTAAGCACATTGAATAGCCATGTTAACTAGGTTAATCATATTGTACGATTAGTCCTCAATCAAATTATCTCCATTTCTTAGCTAGTAGGACTATTAATGTGATGAAGTGATCATATTGTAATATATTATCAAATGGACTTCGCTTTTTCTACTAATAACCCTTATGTTTCACTTATTTGCTCTCCTTTCACTACTATTGAGATTTTTCGAGTGAGAGGCTCATTATTATGTCTAGTAAGAAGCAGTGAGGTATTGAACTGTCATCAACTTTAAAGAAAATAATGTTGGTGTTGCATTTATGAGATAAAGAGATTTTCCATCAGTAACTCTAAGTTTGTACTGCTAGAATGTATTTTCTATTATATATGCGATCTTTTTATTGGCACCATATTTCAATTCTTATTTTCATTTGTTTATTCTGAGCTCTTTAAATTCTTTATGAACCTAGTGATGACTACTGAATACATTATTATACAATTCATAGTGTATCACTAAGAAGTTGAAATTTTTGATCAAGGTTTACATGAATGCCTTCTTATATCCCTTAAACTACTGCCATTGATCCTACATACAAATGTTGAATTACGATCTTATTTCTCTCCATAATCAATCTCTTATTAGTGGCCTCATGCAAAACACTTGTGTTATTCGATATGCGCTTAGGCACAACATCATTTTAAAGTCGGTAATCATATCAACATCGTCCCTCTCTTTTCAATCTCTATCTTTTACTGCATGATCCATGCCGAGTTTAATGTTGCTATGTGCTTATTTAGTATATTGAAAACCTCATTTCTTTTAGCAATTTGAAGGTAAAATGTTGGTAGAAAGCAGCTTTCAGTCTTATGATAGCATATATCTTAAAGTGTAAGAGCTATCCAAATCAACTTGACTGGCTTGTTACTCTATTTATTGATCATTCATTTTGCCATCTTTTTAGCAATAAAAGTATGTTTTCTGCATTGATGATAGTAATGATATTGAAGAAGTTATCTCATTGACACCTCCCCAACCTAAGCTCCTTAGATAAATCCATCTTATGCACTTCCTCAAATGTTTGAATTGAATATTTCTCTTATTTAGAGCTAAAACTGATGAGCACATCACACAACAAAATAAGATACGACTACAACAATGACAATAATAATAATAACAAGTGTATTGGGCACAACAACAACAGTAACAATAACAACACCACCACCACCACCGCCACCACCACCACCACTAACAACAACAACAACAACTAATAGATGAAAAAAAAATTATGCACATAATTTTTTTGTATTCTATAAATTTAAAAGGTCTTCTTAAGATAAATTTTTTTTGTCAAATAATTTGATAAAATTATCTCTAATTAATCTGAAAGAAGACTATATTAAGGTTTCAATGTATAGTTGCACTCTAGGAAATCTTGATAGTGGAACACATTTTGTCAAGTTTCACTCAAGAAAAAGAGATTTGGTAATTTTGTGCTCACTATCTTAGGATTTTATTTAACCGCAGTGGTAATTAACTGGATTGCATGCAAATATCTTATGACTTATAAACACACATACAAGAAAGTCCAAGTTTAGAAAATCATAATGCATGTAACTCAAGCAAAGGAAATGTGCACTTGAAATTTTGATGACCTTTGGCAATGCGAGCAACAGCATTCCATGGATAAGTATTGTTAGAAGCTTTGCACCACATTCTTTTGCATAATCTCCAACTTAACTCTGATATAAATTGATGAAGTGGTGCAAAAACCTTGAAGAGCTTTTGCTGGAAGAAGATGAGTAGTATAACAATATAGTAATGAGATAATCACTTTTTCTTCATCAAAAGATGTATATCAATCTCAACCTCTCTGAAAGAAGATATAGTTAAAACTAGTCACTAAGCTAAGTTTAGAAAAAGAGTAATCTCATTTTATATTCACAAACATTGTGTTTACAAAGTTGGTTTTGTTTAAAGTATATAAAATGACATAGGAATAACAAAGGTCATAAAGTTAATGTAAAAACTCACCACTATAAAAGTTCATGGTTGATCACATAATTGCATGAAATATGGAATGTGAATGTTAGTCTATTCATCTTTATTCTTCTTGTATTAAGTTTCTTCGTAAATAACCTATTTCATACCCATTTCAAAATTTCAGGAAGTTTTATCAATATCACTCTAAATCTTCTAGGAGAAGCGACAATATGATTAATCCAATTTTTTGAGAACTTACCTCATAATACTCCCACCTCCTTGGTCAGCTCATGTTTGTTTCAAATGACCATTTTATCCATGAGAAGGTTGAGCCAAGGAAATGCATGATAATATTAAATTCTCATGTAAGGTGGTTAAATTCTGATTCAAGAAGGTGAGAAAGTACATCATGACCAATTTAAATATTAAAGGAGAACCTGCATCAATAATAATCTAAATCTTCAAAGACAAGCTACCTCATCATACTCTTACCATGTATAGTCCAAGTTTCATTGAAATTTCCATTTTACTCATGTGGCTAACCTAAATAAGAGCGCATGAGAACATTAATGGCCAAATTCTTATGCAATTTGATGATAATTTGTCTTCATATACGTTCATTTATTTATTTATTATTAATAATAACATAAAATGTAGAAAATATTGAATTTACTAAACATAAGCAAATGAAAGTTTCATTATTTGTATGAAAATAATGCATTAATTATTTCTAGTCATAACTTTGATGATTGATTTTTGTGTCATAGTAGCTGATGATGCTATGTAAAATCAACTTAAAAAGGATGGAACTGTGACCTGTAGTAGATGAGGACACTTGGTGTTATTTATATATGCATGCTAGGTAATTTGAGTCAAAGTGAGGAGCAACAATTTTTTTTTGAAGTTCTGCTTAAGGAAGATGGCCCTATTGATAATGCTAATGAAAGTAGTAATAATAAAAAAAAGTGTGGAAGTAACATGTTGTTTAGTAATATACCATGTTTGTTTGAACACATTCCATCAATCATCTTCATTGAGTTGAGATTTTGTAAAATAATGAGATTGATAATATGTTATATAATAATTAATTGGTTCAATAAGATAGCTAATAAATAATTACTTTATGTGAAATTATGAGATATAAGACATTGGAGAGAGAGGCTTATTCGATGGAGCTATGTTGCCTTCTCTAAAGGGGATGGGTGGCGATTCATTAACCACAATCATTGGAGGAAGCGTGGACAAGTGGAGAGGAGAAAAAATTTAATGACATGATTCTTTCCTTAAGCAAAGCAGCATACTTAGGAGAATGTTTGATATAAGCGACTTTTTACTTGTTACTATAAAATAAGGCATTATCTGTACATAGCCTATATAGTAATCAAAAGCTTAATTGTAGTGGAAAAATTTGAAAGGAGGTAGACGTTAGCCGCCGTCCTTGTAGCAGCTAATGTAGAGTTAAAGAAAGCTGAAAAGTTTTAGAAGTAGTCTCCATCCTTCATGACTTTCCATGGATGTGTTTCCTCTTGTAATCCCTTAGCTCTCCTTCTCTACTTTACAAGTCCTATAGCCATTGAAGCTCTTCAAAGGGTACACGACTGGAGACATCTATAGCTGTAATTCTATTTATTTTGATCATTAGTAAACTACTTACTAAATATATTATTTTTCTTACGTGGTATCAGAGATTTTGGTTGCTTAAGTAGTTTTAATGGTCACTTTTTTATTAGCTTCCCCAACAAGTAGAATCCTCCCTCCAGCCTTTATTGGAGGCAAGCTCGATGACTCCAATTATATGCTTTGGAAATTCAAGATCAGTGCAATCTTGGACTTTTATGAGTTACTTGATATTGTTCTTGGATTAGATCTAGAACCAAGAACTCTTGATCCAAAAATTGAATGTACATTTCTTCCACTTGATTCTGTGCTTCTAAGATCCTGGACATGGTGAAATGCAGATTGCAGATGCACTATGTGCTATTATCACAAGTGTATCTGTCCAACATATCACACAATGAAACCCACATTCAGAATTTGGAGAATCAACTTGCTGCAGTAAGATTGATAGATGAGAAAGAGAGAAAAGTTTATTACATGGATCAATAATCTATATGATCAAATGTCAATTGTTGACATATCAAAGTCAACAAAAGAATTAATAAAAAGATATATCTGAGTGTTTCTTCCAAAATATGATGGTTTGGTGATAGCTCTGAACACTCAAATTCAAATTTCCCATTAACATTTAAAGAATTCTCTTCTTTATTATTAGAAGAAGAATTACGACTGAAAAGTCGTGATGGTGAAGTAAGTGTTGCAGTCAATGCGAAGACCAAGGGTACTTCAAACTAGAAATAGAGGGTAAAGAAGAAGCAATTTCAAGGTTCATGCCATTACTGTGATAAGGAGGAGCACGCATCAAAGAATGTTGAAAAATGATCTTTGATGAAAGAATGACAACTTGGAAGCGAGGTTGGAAGGTGAAGGCCAATAATGTTGAGGCAAAATTAGAACCATTCATTGCATATGAGGAAACATGCTCCACAACAAAAGTTACACCGCAAGATAAATCGTGGGTACTAGATAGTGGGGCAATTTGTCACATGACAAGTACTGTTATGTTTCCCTTAAGCCTTTTAAAAAAACTAGTAAACGTCGTGATTGGCCATGATGCAAGATGTCCTATAGAAGGAACTGGATTGATCTGAATCTTGATTGATAATGATTGATCATAAGACCTGTCAAATGTACTATATGTTCTTGAAATAAAAAGAACCTTATTATCAGCTCTGCCTTAACTGATAATATTATGAAAGTTCATTTCAAAAGCACTAGTGCAAAGATAATAGATTCTAATTAAAAACTAATATGTAAATTTTGCAACAGAATAACCTTTATGAAGTTAATGCTTTCATATTTAAAAATAGATTTATCTCTCTATACCTTGTGGCTTGAAGGACTTGGACACATCTCCTACATCGTGAGTCATTTTCATAAGAGTCATTGTATAGAGCAAGGACTCCTCTAAAATTAGTGCGTGCAGACCTTTGTGGTAAGATGTCTACAACTACTTTGGGAGGACCTCTCTACTTTATGCTGCTAGTCGATGATTATAGTAGAAAGATGTGGGTATATCTTTTTCAGGACAAGGTGAAGCTCTTGCCAAATTTATATTGTGGCATAAACTTGTTGAAAATGAGACATGAAAGCATTTGAAAATGCATAGATTGAGGAAATTCACTTAAAGCATTCAACAAACTATTTTAATGGAAGACCACCATTGCCTTAATAGGTAAAAAGCAATTTGTATCTCATTTCAGAACATTTGGATGTGAATGTTTTGAATGTGTTTCTAATGAGAATAGGAAGAAGCTTGATGACAATAGCATAAAGTGTATCTTCTTGGGATATAGTGAAGAGTCAAAAGCATACAAACTCTTTAATAAAGAAGCTAAGATGTTAATTACAAGTTGAGATTTGGTATGTAATGAATGACCAATCTTAGTGGCAGATGAATCCACTTCATCATCAACTGAAGAAACAAACCATCAAGTGCCAACTACAAAGCAGCAAGTACAAGAATTTTTTCATGATGAAACAGGTGATATCTAATCTGTTGAACCTCAAGGGAAGCTACATTCAAAGTGGGTTCAATAGCCCTTTGATGACAAATATTCAAAAATGGTGAAGTCAAGTCAAGATCAAGATAGACCTCGAAGATCAAAGAGAATATATTAGCAACTTCATTCAAGAAATAATTTGATGAATCTAGCATTCATGGCTGTTGTCATCAAAATCATCAAAAAGCCTTCCTTGATGAAGCTACGGCAAATCCATGCAAGCAGAGTATGACAATATCATACAAAATGAGACATGGGATATTGTTGGCCAACCTCCAAAAGGTAAGATAATTGGTACCAAATTAATTTAGAAAGTAAAATTTAAAGCAGATTGTGCCTTGGAAAAATAGAAAGCTCGCTTGATTGCACAAGGTTTCTCTCAAGTTGATGGATTTGATGTTGGAGATTCATTCTCACCAATACTAAGAATGATCACAATTAGGTTGTTTCTTGTTGTTGCAGCTTACAAAAATGGCAGATGCTAAATCGACTTTTTTTTTAAAATAGTCTTCTTAAAAAGTTTATATTGCTCAACTATTAGGGTTTGAGCTACCAAATTAGGAAAATAAGGAATTCAAATTAAAAAAAGCTTTATATGGCTTAAAATAAGCTCCTTGTGCTTGGTATTAGAAAATTGATGACTTCTTCTACAATACGATTTTCATTGAAGTTATTCAGATGCAAATTTGTGTCTTCCATGAAAGAAAGATGCATGTAATCATAAAGATGATATTTTTTTTTCTGTATGTAGATGATATTGTATTAACAGAAGATCATGAATACAAGATCAACCAAACTCAACAATGGTAAAGTAAGGAGCTCAAAATGATAGATTTAGGACTCCTTCACTATTGCTTGGGAATTGAAGTATGCCAAGAATCTAGGAAGATATTTATCTTACGACAATGATTTGCTAGTGAGATATTGATGGCATTTGGAATGTATGAATGCAACCTTGTAGTTACCTATGGAGATGAATATGAAAATCTCTATAGATGATCATTCTTCTCCAATAGAAATCAACAAGCATCGAAGACTCATTGGTAGCCTTTTTTTCTCTATAACACTAGACCTTACATAAATTCTGTTGTTGGTATTCTTGTCGCTGTTAAGCCTCGAGAAAGCATTGGCAAGTAGGAATGACAATACTCATACATCAAAGGTACTGTGAAATATGACAACATTCTAGAGACACCTTGACTGGGTTTTTTGATTTCGATTGGGCAGGTGATATTTACACAGAAAAATTTGTTTTTGGATTTTGTTTCTTATTTGGTGTATATTCTTTTGACTAAGCAAGAAGCAACCTATTGTATCCCTTTCATTACTTGAAGCAGAATACAAAGCCATATGTCTTACAGCATGTGAAGTTATATGGATTAGAAGAGTCTGAAATGATGTTGGATTTGAGGTGAAAGAACCTTGCATCATCAATTGTGATGATCAAAGTTGCATTGCAATTGCAAAGAATCTAGTGTTCTATGCTAGAACCAAGCATATAGAGACTCAATATCACTATGTGCATCAGCTAATTGAGGGTGAAATTATAGAGATTGAGCATTGTTCTTCAAAAGACAATCATGTGTTTCTATTTACAAAAGCATTATTAAGTACTCTACTCAAATCAGCATCTTGATGCCCTTGGCATAGGTGTAGCATTCTATAAAGAGGACATTGAGGGGGAAGATGCTGTGGGGGGTGGGGTATAAGATTAATGCTCACTCCTTTTTAATAGTGTTGTCCCGATTCAAAACATCATTAGATTGGTGATCTCGTACATTGGATTGTCAGTGGCACCCAAGGCATGAGCGGTAGTTTGGGGGCATTGTCTGGGCCCTAGTGGTAGAGTTCGGGGATTGTTGCCAATTCTTTGATAGCCACTAGCCATCATCCTTGATAGTCGTGGACTTAAAGAAAGCTGAAAAATTCTATAAGTAGCCTTCATCCCTCCTTTACTTTTCATGGATGAGTTTTCTCTTCCAATCCCCTGCTCTCCTTCTCTTCTTTACCAGTGTTGTAACCATTGAAGCTCTTCTAAGGGTGAATGGCTAGGGATATCTTTTTTTGTAATCCTATTCGTGTTAATCATTAGTAAAGTACTTTCTCTCTCTCTCTCTCTCTCTCTCTCTATATATATATATATATATATATATATATATATATATATATATATATATATCTTACATGATTGAGCTAAGATCCCAAATGCTTGAATAAATTAACTCAAAAAGATTGAGAGCTATATATGGTGGTATTTACACATTTATAACGCTTGAGTTTTAGTGTTGATTAGGAACCAAAAACATGTTTTTTTGTCTTGATAGAAGATTTGAAAATTTTTTTTCTTGATAAAATGTTTGAATCCATTAACTTATAACAATATCTAAGTAAATAAATCTAAGTAGCTGATGAAAAATCATCAATAAATTGTGCTAAATACTGAAAGATTGAATAAGTGTAGCCTAGGCTAAGACCCTAAATGTTTAAGTAAATTAAGTTAAAAAGGATGAAAACAATGATCGATATTTGAGGATGAGGATGAGGATGTAAGGCTCTAGTTGCCAACAATAATTAGTATACTATTGTGAGAAGGTCTCTGTATAGTCGTGATATATAGCACAACATACTTTATTTTAAAGATAACACAAAATGTTAAAAAGGTATGAATAAAAATGCAAATAAATATGAAAAGATATTATTAAATTTAAAAATAAATTATTTTGATAATAAAAATAATCAATTTAATGCTCAAGTTCTATTGTTCTATACCTCAAGCAATTTAAATTTAAAATATTATAAATTTTTATGATTAGAATATTTTTAGAAGAAATTAAATTAGTCATCTAAAAAGCATCATCATCATTATAAAGGTAAAAAAAGTCTAATTTCCTTCGTCAGCATTATCATTATCTTATAATCATAATCTTCTTTATTACCCTAATCATCTTTTTATTTAGTTATAACAATGTTAAGCCTAGATGAAGATATCTATTTGCCTTTAGGTTGCTCTCGAATATTGTAGTTGTTTTTATAAATGTTGGCTTTTGTAGTAGTATTTTATATCTAATCTTCTCTACCAATAGCTAATTTATTATCTTCATCTGAATCATCATCTTTATTTTTTGTTAATAATTCATTACCATCATTTATATTATTTAAAGAGATGGGGTTATAACATCACAATACTTGTAGCTGCAAATTAAGGCTTTTATATTGATATAACTAAATTTTAAAGATGATTATGATACATTCTGCCTCTTTTTCTATGAAATTGTAATTAAACTTGTTAAATTTAGTAAATTATATGTTTTTATATTATAATTAATGCACAAATTTATTTTGTACTTAATGTATTCAAATATACTCTAACTGTGTTCACATTCACATGAAATATAGGTTATGCTAAATACTTTAATTGCTAAACTTTATAAATTTGGAGCTCCTTAACCTATCCACCAAATTGTTGAAAATATTTAACCACTTTCATTATTATTGAAATATTAAATAATACTCGATATTAATTATAATTTTACTAAAATCATATTATCTCGTGATTGAATAGTCCTTTACCTTTAACTTTAATGTTTGCACTCAATGCATAATTTATTTTATTTTCTTTATCAGGATACTTAGGCAATCTCTTAATGTACACATATAATCCATTAGCCATTTTCTTATTTTTTGTGATATTAAGGTTATTGGCAAAGTGTTCTAGGTTTAAGATATATTTAGCTGCATTCAAAGGGTCCATGGAGTTTCATTTCCTATATATGTATATCTATATGTATCTATGTATATATATATATATATCTATGTATATATATGTATGTATGTATGTGTATATATATATATGTGCATGCATGCATGTATGTATATATATAAAACTCTTTAGAGGCTTGTTTTCTCCATCAATCAGTTAAAGGACCTTCAACAAAGGCTAACTTTGAGCACTTATACCACAGCATTCCAAAAAGATTAATACAAGATAATTTGTTGTGTTTGTCTTACTTTATCCTCTTTCGATAAGGATCTAAAATAAGTTCCTTACATGTAAATATTTTAATTTCAAACATTTTTTTGTTAATGAAATGTTTTAATGTGAAAAACAATAGCAAACTAAGTTTTGCAAGTTGAACAAGTGATCTTTAATTTGATTAATTGATATAATCTTATGCTAATTATATTGTATTCAACATAATTATGATTTATGTAAATTGAAATGAACTTAATTAAAATAATTTTATTTTTAACTAAATTGATTGAATAAAAATAATCATTTATTTAGCTCTGTAGATTACTAATTAATGATTAATTGTGATAATATAATTATAATTAGTAAATATTTCTCAAATAAATTAAATACAAATACATTAATTAAAAAGTAAGATAATCCACATAATTAATATTACTTCATTACAATTGTTAACTTAAGTTTAATTGCATAGAAATTATTATTTTAAGTAGTTTAATAAGTTATTAATTAAATATTAATTAAAATATTATCTTACATTGCTTTTGATTTAATTACTCTAATTAAGATTGAAATATGCTAAATGAGTGTGATAAGATATAACCTTGATATAATTATCATTAAAATTTTATTTGACCTAACTTAAATCATGAAATAAGTAGTCAAATAATTTTTATGGATTTAATCATATTTATCTTTTGTCATTCCAAATAGGTTTCAGGATTTAACTACCACATGATTTATTAGATTTGGATTTATAAGATTTATTAAATTTGACTTGTAGTCAATTACCTCCTAAATGTTAATATAAAATAAAAGTTTGATATGAGATTCAAGTAAGCAGTCACTTAAAATTTTAACACATTAAGTTTCAGGATCCATTTTGGCATCCTCAATTTCATCATTTTTGAAAGAGTCATGTGTGATAATATTCTATCATCCGTTGATTTTGCCTCATTTGATATAGTTCAAATTTTCTTCATTTATTATGTTTTCTTCTTGCTCCTTATTTCAGTTTGCATCGAATTTAAAATAATTAAAAAATTAATAAATTAATAACACAATTATGTAATACATTATATTTAAATTATTTTTTAAATTTAATGATGCATTTCATTAGGTATATTCACATAATAGTATAAAAAAAGTTTTTGTGCATAATCTTATTGAGGCGCTGTCAGTGCATTTTAAGTCTTGAGGCTTTGTGTGCCTTAGTATGAGGCACAGTTCGAGGCGTGTGCATTGAATGCTTTTTTTGCAAGGTTGGTTAAAGTGGTGTTGGTAAGCAATTGTTGTGCATGATAGCAATGGAGATTGTAGCTTGTGCAAGATGGCTTTTAAATGGGATGAATGGAGATTAGAGAGATAGTCTCTGGTGGAAAGGGAGACTCAAGAGTGGTATGGGCATGCGGCTTGCTGGAGGTGTGGCGATTATACTATTTGATGCTAAAGACACCAATGTTGATGGAGAGATGGGTTGTGCTGCTACAGCCTGTTCTCTTAGAAGTCAGAGATGCATAGTTAGACGATGTGTAAGAGGGAGATGATGTGAGGGCACGGCTAATAAAATTTGTTTAACATAAAGTAAAACTAATGAATATATTAAAATATTATTTTTTTGATCATAAACCCTAAGAATTAACATGGTACACTTTACAGTGGATTTGTGATATGTGCTTGTATGTCATTTTCACTTGTGTATCACACTAAGCAAATAATGCTTAAGGTGCATGGGGATGTCCCATGTGTTGGGACATACACTATTTTCTCCATGGACATGTATGGGTGTTTATTGTAAACATGTTGATAGTGCATGTGAGAATAATAAATAAATTCATGAATTTTGTTGGGAGATGGATGAGCTTATTGATAGTGCTAACAGAAGAAAGAATGGAAAGAATGGAAAGAACATTTGTCTTCAGGGAATAGACCCTGCCAGCATTAAATCTCTGCTAATCATCTTTTTTGATATAACATCTTAAAAGACATAATATGAGGGATATAAAGGCTATAAAATAATTATGTGATTTAGTTGGGTAGTAAATAAATGATAAATTTATGTAAAATTATGGAACATAAAATTTTGGAGAGGTGTCTTGAACGATCATAAAATGTTTTCTTAGAAGAAGATATTCAAGATAGATTGATGAAATATTTTGATAAATTTTTCTATGAAAGTTGTGAGAATACGATTGACTTTAGAGACCTTAGTTCTTAAATTAAAATATAAATTTTTATTTTTATTATCATATTAGTAAAATTGAAGTTGGATAGTCTTTAAAGAAAATGAATTGTGAAAAAGTAATAGAATTTGATGATATTTCAATAGAAATGTGAAAATATTTTGGAGATCATAAAATTTCTTAGCTTACTAATTTTTTTAATATTATTTTAAAAGCTAAAAAGATGTTAGATGAGTGGAGAAAGAGTTTGTTAGTTTTTATTTTTTAGAGTAAATGTAATGCACAAGTGTGTACAAATTATAGAGAAATTAAATTAATATGCCATACATTAAAATTATGGGAGAGAGTTATTGAACCTAAGTTATAGCGTGATATAAAAGTTTCTCAATACCTGTTTGGATTCATGTCGGGTTGGTCTATTATGGATGCTATATATTTGTTGAGTGGTTTGATGGAGAAGTATAGAGAGTGTAAGGTGCATCTACATATGATATTTATTGATTTAGAGAAAGCATATGATAAAGTTCTAAGAGAAGTACTTTGGATAGTTCTAGAAAAGAATGTCTTAATATTCTTATATCAAGTCATTAAGGATATGTATACTGGAGCTGTTACTTGTGTTCAAACACATGGAGGATTGATTAAGTATTTTCCTATTTCAGTTGGGTTACATCATTATAGATGTTCTTAATAGGAGGATGTATCTTGTTGTATGCTTTTTGTTGATGATATTCTTCTTGTTGATAAAATTAGATAGGGAGTTCAAGAAAAACTTGAACTATAGAGGTCAACCTTAGAGTCCAAAGGCTTTCTTTTGAGTATATCTAAAATTGAATACATAGAGTATAATTTAAGTTGTAAATGATTTAGTGGCGAAATTGTGACATTGGATGTTTTAGATATCTCGAGCCTATTGCTCAAAGTGATACTGAAATATATGAGGATGTTATTACTAGAATTCAACTTGGATGGCAGAAGTAGAGGAATGCATCAAGCCCGTTGTGTGATAGAAAAGTATCTCTTAAACTTAAAGGAAAAAAAGTATAAGATGGTGCTGAGTCTTGCAATGCTTTGTGGTGCAAAATGTTGGCCATTAAAAAAGGAGCATAAAATTAAGTGTTGCAGATGTGAGAATGCTTAGGTGTATTAGCAACTCCAGTGATAGATAAGACTAGAGAGAATTGACTTAAATGATTTGGTCAGATTAAACGCCAGTTATTTGATGACCCACTTAGGAGAGTAGTAGTTGATTTGGCCTATTTTAAGAAAGGTAGAGGCTGAATTAAAAAGATTTAGTTAGGAAGTATACAAAATGACTTTATTTTATTAGAATTAAATATGAATATGATATTTAATAAGACATTGGAGAAAATTCATGTAATTGACCCCACATAATGCGATAATGACTTGTTATTGTTGTTGGCTTGAATGAGCTATGATGACTTTTTAAGAGGTAGGAGGGGATCTGTTAGCCATGATCATGGGAGGTTGAGAAGACATGTGGAGACAAAAAAAAGTTTGTAGTTACCTATCATATGAGAAGAGGCATCAAAATCCAAAGCCCAGAGGCTTTTGCGATTGAATTGATGGAGGAAATAGTATGAAATAGATAAGGAGGTGTGGAGTTTTGATTTGGCATATTTACTTGAAAGCAAGGAATACCTTGTAAGTGGTAGTTGTGGAAGTAGATGTTCAAAAAGCTTGTTGGGCAATAGAATGTAGCTAAATTTTGCCCAACATTGCTCTAACCGATGATGGGAGTGACCATAGTGAGAGTAGGGAGGGAAGACTCACAGCCCCAATCTGCCCAGCACTACATCCAATATTAATACAATCTACACAATTGCAACCACCACGATGCATAGTAGCGATAGTTCGATCAAAAGTTGTGGAGAAGGAGATGATAGCTTGGTGACATGAAGAATAAATGAGATAGCAGTGTTCTGCAATCAGCCATTTGCTGATATTGTACATACTGAAGGCATGGATGAAGACCATAGCAGAATTTTGTCACATGGAATTCTAGATCTTGGGATCTATGATAAAAGATACTTTGTAAACAACTCTACCCAGTTACCCTGTAAGGTGCTATGGTAATCTTTGATATGCTAATTTCTTCAGAAAGGAAAACAAGCTACAATATAAAGTATAAACTTTAGATATGTTACTTTATTGAATTATAGTGGAGAAAATCCAACATTTCCTTGGTATTCTCATGAAACATGGCTTTTGAGTTAATAGTGGATTCGAGCCGATTCAACAGCTATACTTGTTATTTGGAGAACTTGATGATATCATCGTAAGCTAAGGGAGATGTATCAAGATTAGATATTTGTCATGGGAACAACCAAGTAATCAAAAAGGTCTCAACTATAAAAAGTAATTGATACAATTGAATTTAATAAAGACATCCATCGAGTGTTTCATATCATGTTGAATAAATGGAGAGGCCATGATTATTGTACATAGTGATTGAATCGAAGAGAGATTTAATCAACGATTGACATCCATTGAGAAGGGTGAAAATAGGAGGCTCAATGAACATGGCCAACATGCAAAGCAGTGTGTATATGCTAGTATAGTAGTCATTTTCCTAGACTTATTTAAGTAATTGAATCGATTCGTGCGGCATCACGTGACGTCATTGGGTGTGATAGGATATAACATGATATGTGGGCAGAGGTGACAATGTCTTGTATATGGCAAGATGCAGGTAAGCGTACAAGCAGATCAACACAAGTGATCAACTAAGCTAAGCTATGCAAACATGAGCGTGTGAACAAATGATAGTAGGGTAGTGATTCTGTGTATTGAGATTGAGAAGTAGCGGTTAGGGTTTCCTGGAATTAATGGGATCAATGAGGATGATTATTATGATTTTTCTGCTTTGATACCATGTTGAGATGAATGAAATTACTATATTTTATTGGCTTATAAGAGGGCTTATAGATATGTGTATGATAGAATATTATAAGAAATAAATAATTGAAAACATTAACATCAATTATGATGATATCTCCCTAATTTAATATCTTTCAATATTAAGACATTGGCATTTACTAAATTTGTCAGTAAAAATTATTGGCATGCATAATTGATGAATTTCAAAGATTTTGTTTTCTTCAATGAGTTGCATAAAATAGTTTTCCTTGGATGATTTTGTTTTAATGGAAGATGGTTGTAATTTTTAATGCATAATAATATTTCAGAATATGTCGGAGCTTCAGTGACCTCTACATCTACACATACATTGAACTGCTTTTTGGCATTAATATTTTCTTATATCTCTCTCTTCAGCGGCTTACTTCATATCTCAAATATAAGTCGGGCTCGTGTAGCTTCTGTGAGCGATGTGCTTGAAGTCGATGAAAAGGTCAAAGTTCTCGTTGTTAAGTCTATGTTTCCCGACAAGATGTCTTTAAGGTGAGTTTCAGATGAATATAAGATGCACAGCTTGTTGATGTGTTGATGTGCTAAGAAATTATTCAAATATAATTCCTTACTGAACCTTGCTTTTCTATTCATCCTTTCTTCGATGTAACTGACAGCATTGCTGATCTCGAGAGCAAACCTGGTCTATTTCTTTCAGATAAGGAGGTAAAACTGATTAGTTTCTTGTCTCGAATCATTTGTATTTAATTTTGTTGAACCATTGAATCTCTTTCTCCAGTACCTTTGAAGGTTTAGTTTTCTAGTTTTTATAGGAATGACAAGAATGCATCGCTTTTCATTCATTGCCAGAAAGTTTTCTCTGAGGCGGAAGAGATGGCAAAGAGTTACAGACTAAGGACACCAGTTCTTCCAGCATCCGGAAAAATGGATCAACTTCTTGATGAGGTGCTTCCTTTTGATGATGAAGCCAGATTGTATGCAAACTGGGAATGGTTTAAATTCGAATGAAATGAAGAATAATAGGATTCTAATTAACACCTCGGCATTGTGATTATTTCAAGATCTGTGGGCCTGTTGCAATTAGAACTATAGATTCTTTCAGGATTTTAGTATAGCCGTGATTATATTTGATTGTTGGAAGAGGTTCAGAATTCAGCGATTCTTGAGTTTTTTTCGCGGGAAATATTGTGTATCCATTCAGGCATGCGCAGTGCTTCTTGTATTATTTAGTTCTCTTCCTTGTCAACAATGTGCTGCCCCTTGTTAATGCATTTTCTTTGTTGAAATTATAAGATAGTACCAAATAATGTTTATTTGGACCGTTTGTGTAGTGATTAAAAACGCTAAATTTGTTACTTCTTTCAGATGCTTCGTGTCGTTTAGGAGTTGTGAAGTACTCTCTTCTGTATCCCTCGTTCAGAACAATATGGTACAGCAATAAATAGTTAGGACCAAAATCGATTATGGATGAGAATTTTGATCCAAAGGATTACCCCGAACAATATATATATATATATATATATATATATATATATATATATATATATATATATATATATATATATATATAATAAATCCAAAGAATGCCAGCTGTCACATATTTCATATCAGTTCAGCATATTCTGCTCGTAAACCTAAATCGCCTCAATATTTACTAACATTCTATTACCAGATCCCCCAATATGCTAATAGAACACTGAACTGTTTGATGTCCTCCCAAATCAGTGCAGACACGTATGAACTGGTTCAATAACTTGATCCACAAAATGCTTGACTTGATTACAGCCTTAATGCTGATATGAATAGACATGCTTGAACGCTATAGCTATGTTGGGCACGTACATTCTTCATATATATACAGGCATCAAAATAATTCTACCAATGGCAGCACTCATGACACAAGGGCTCGAACATGATCTGCTTGGCTTGCAGCAACAAACGAATCTAATGAAGCTGTTAATAAATTGTTACAAATATTCTTCTGCATTATCCGACTTATTACCATCTCTTAGTGCAAGTGGATAGCTGAAATAATCCTTGAAATTCAGAGTTCATTCGTCTAGGACGATAATGCAAAAATTGCTGGAAAAACATTTTTTTTTAATTAAGATAACCAAAATAACATCATTTATTTTGAAAGAAAATCAAGATGATTGAGATGACCTCAATTGCGGATTCCATGATACTGAACACATCATGGTGATTAGTAGAAAGAGTTAAGGTCGAGGATCCTAAATTTGTTAAGTGTTTTTTTAGATCCTACTTGGATTATATGGTTGAAGGGGAACAATAGGAGCTATTTTGTTCAGGTGAAGAATGAGATGTCTTAGCTCTCGAACGTAAAAGAGATGTAATGATTCAAAAACTCAATGAATAAATTGGACAAGTGCTATTATGTTGGTCGTAATAACAGCCCAAATAGGTGTATCACTTCTTGCTATACCAAAAAGTGCTTTTGATATATCGATAATATTAAAATCATACTTTCTCCATCTCAATTATTTTTACACAATATGCTCCTACCTAATCTAGCGCTATCATTGTTGAGTTACACATAATTGTTGCTGCTCTCATCCCTCTATCTTTGATAGTACCTTCATTTGCCCTTCTTTCTAATGATCATATCTAATCTTTAGTCAAAATATAAGTTATGACATGGCAACTCATCAGGAGTCCTTTAGTAAGAATGGATGATTATATGTTGAAGAATATGAGGCAATTCTCTATCCAATGGAATGTGTCCCCTCGCTTCCCCTCAATTTTATGGCATGTGTAACCCCTGATAACATCTAGCCCATATATTACAACATCAATGATAATGGTGCTCTTTTGTTGCAATTAGTCATGATATCTTTATTTGGATTTACCTTTTGTTTTTAAATGATCAAATAAATCCTATAAGATAGTTGAAGAAATAAAGAAAGTTTTAATTAAAAAATTTGTTGTTGCTATAGATAAGTCAGCATACATGATCTTATTATGACCCGATAGAAGCCCTTTGAAATTGTAGTTGATTATACACTATGGTCAACAAGATTGAATATGAAATGCCAAATACCATTGTAAGAAAGCCATGTTGTTTCTCTTTTAATGGGCCACATTACGGGTCTTAATTCTATGCTATTAAAATTATCTTCAATCTATTTATTTGAAAAACTGCTCATATAATCAGCTAGCTTATATGGTGAGGCATCATATTAATTTTAAAAAATGATATATATAATGCCAGATTTTCATTAATATAGTGTGAGGTAACAAAATCATCCCCCTAATGGAGGGCAGGTTCAGGTTATCCCCAAAAAACAAAATGTTTTACAATGTCTTTGATGCAAAATAAAAGATGATATCACCAATGACAATAATCAAATGAAATCCCATCTACAGTTTAAAAGACTAGGAAAGCTACTACAATATTCACTATTACAAATGGTAGAAAGAAAAAAAAGAAATTGCTATAATTGAACTAGTGAGATTGCATCATCTTTCTCCCAAGAAAACTTATCTTACATTTCAAGATGATTATAAATAAATTTAATCTTTTTAAAAATTTTTAATTAAGAATCTTTTTAAAATGTTGATGTTATATAGTATGAAATTATTGGAGGCAAGGAAGCTTGATCAAGTCAGCAAGATTGGTGATGTAATGTTACTAATGTATTTTCCTTATTACATAATTTTAAGACACATCATTGATGATTGTATTATATTCAATTATTAGTTTGAGCAATAATACAAGGTTGACATAGTTGAAATTTCAATAAGTTTCTTGAAAATATACTAAAACATCATTATTATTATAAATCATTTGATGATTTTGAGAAGCAATTTACTTTGATTATTTAATTAGCAATCCTTGCCTTATATTATCACAAGGTCTAATACATGTGCTCCCCAAAATCTTGGTGGTATCATCTAATGTTTACCCACTAAAAGTTTTTATCTAATTTCGGTGAAAATGCTATATATATACAAATTAATAATGATAATGATGAGGTGAAATCTTTAGTGTTCGAGTATTATTCCTTTATCTCCATTTATATGATCCATTATTGAATCCAAATTTTTCTGTGGAACGAAGCAGAACCTTCTTAGGTACTTGGGAAATAGGGTTAGAAGAAATAGAACAATGGAAAATAAAAGAAGTGCATGAAATGTCTAAAATATTATTATTCTAAAAGATCTCAATGCAAATGAGGTTTATTCTTGGAGATAATCTATATAATGTAAGGAGAGTCCTCAAATCGTAGAAGAGAGAAAAGAAAAGAAGCCTCCCTAATGTAGAACATAATGTAGATCAATAAATTAGAGCTCAAAGTCCATTTACTAAATCTCAAATTAAAGCTCATGAAAATTAAAGAAAGAAGAAGGCTTAGCCCATTAGCTTGTCAATGCCCATTTTATGATTTCATCTTTTTTTTTATAATTATATAATTTTTAATTTCTTTATTTAAGCTCCAAGTTTGAAACTTTGAATCTAAAAATTCAAAGTATCATATGCGAGGTGATTGAATCCATATAAAATAATAGCATGTGAAATGAGTGGATGATATAAAATAATAAGGTAACTTATTGCATCACATTAATGTGGCCACCCATCTTTTCTTTCATATTTTGAACATTTTTTCTTTTGAAAGATAATCGTAATGACTATAAATAGCCCCTTTGTTGGAATGAATGAATATCTTTTAGCAATTACAAATTATTTAAGTCGTTCTTATGGATAGAGAGTTCGATGGCCAAATCTTGACAAACCTTGGTGGGAGCACTAGTTATCCAATATATATTTATTTTTCTAACCTTCAGTACCTAAGGTAACTTATTTTAATCTTTCTTATACTTTTTAACATCATCTTCAACCATCCACTAAGCCTCATACTCTCCTCCATAAGCTTACACATTCCTCCTACTCAATAATACTTCAACTTTACTTGTTATGATTTTTTCATGATCTTTACATCAAAATAACCTCTTAAAACCTATAATTCTCAATCAAATACTCTAAATCATAAATACATATCTTAATTTAAATATTCTCTACTATTTTCAACTATTTATCGCACTTAAAGCTCATTCCTTAAAGTTGTATTATAATTTTGCTCAATCTAGCCCAAACTGGACTAGTTTAGTTATTTCCACTGTCATATTATCCCACACCCTTCATTATCCCACCAATACTCTAGAACATATCTCTAGATATCAATTTAAAGATCCATGATAATTTTATTCTCTCAATCTCACTATAAGAAGAACACCCACCTCCATCAAATTTAATATCAAAGCAAACCTAGCAGGAGCGAATTTGGTTAAAAATTTTCTTCAATAGAAGGAGCAAATTTGGTCAAAAATTTTCTTCAATAGAAGGAGCATTTCAAGTAGTAGACTTTTCTTCAAACTTGTGAGTTTTTATTAAACTTACGAGATTAATAATTTCTTTTCTGATAGTTTAAATTCATATTAGTAGCTTGGAAAGATGTATTTTGTTTGCATATCTATGGTTGTTGGCTCTATGAACCTTATATTCAATTCTATTAATTTTAATGATAACAAACATATGCTTGGATGTTCTAACAAATGTCTTAAGTGTTTTAGATATATTAATTTTGAAGATGCATAAGATTGCGAATTGCATACCAAATATGTCTCACAATATATGTTTGATGCAATTGCAAGCATTGAATAGTGAAAGATATACCAAGAAGATAACTTGAAACTCAAGATAGAATATTTTAGGTTATATTCATTTAGAAAGGTCTTAGAGGTCTATAAGAGCTATTAGACATGATTTGATTTTCTCACAATTTAGCATATTTTATTTTAATTTATTTTACATATTATTAATTTTTGATAATATGCTTAAATTATATATAAATAAATCATAATTATCTAATTTTCATTTAAGTTCATAATTTTTGAAAAAATTATATGCTTCATACATAGCATTTAAATTTCCAAAATAATAAGTGATAATTACTTATGATTATTGAGTGTAATTAGTTTTTATATTTAATAAAATTAAATTTTTTAATTTAATTTAAAAGTTTTATGATAACTAACATATGTATGATCATATCTAAATTATATCATAATTTTGGAATTTCATATTTCAAATTTGACAAAAAATACAAAAAACTTAGTATTTTTAACAAAAGTCATTTTATAATCAAGGAATGTCAGTCTGATTAAATCTCCAACAGATTCTTTGAATTTTTCCTTACAATTTGATAGGTTACACGACCCACTTTAGATTGAAATAGAAATTATTATGATTTGTTAAATATTAGTAGATTTTAATAATGAATGCATGCTATATATTTTTAATATATTAAGAGTTATATTTAGCTGTTTTTCACTTGCCCATGCGACTAGCCATTTGTTAGCTATTTGAATTTAATATTTATTTAATATAAATCAAATTTTTATTGAATATTATATTATTATATGATAAAATGATGTTAGAATAATATATTTCTCTAAAATAATTCAAAATGACCTTCTTGCTTATAAATACCCCTTATTCTCTTCATGAAAGGGTTGTTCCTTCATATTCAAAATCTCTCCAACAAGTCAAAGAGAAATCTTATTAGATTTTTCTTCCAAGTGTTCCCCAAATATTGTAAGATCAAATCATTGGTTTGGATGCTTCAATGTCTTCAACTACGCAAGCTTTCTTAAAATGACTTGAGTTTATTTTTCTTGATATTAATTTAGTTTTAATTGTTCATACTATTTTCATCATCTATTTTCTCTGTCAAATATTGACTTTTTTATGGATTAGTCTTTGGACATCAAAGTTTCTTCAATCATTTATTTATGAAAAAATTTTGTGATAGTTTGTAAGATTTATTTTATCTTTCTGAAAATTTTATTTTTCTATAAATTTCTTTTAGTTTTTGTTTGAAATATTTCTTCATTATTCTTATTTGAAAGATCATTTATCCTTAGACCTATTTTAGAAGTGTATTTTAAACATTTAAAATTAATTTATTATGCTGAAAATACTTTCATATTTGTTAGATCTTTCTTTTTAATTAAAAGTTGATCTAGTTTACTTAGATCTATCCTATACAAATTTTAGTTAAGTATTTTGTAATCATTTGCATTAATTTAAAACATCATTTTTGTTAAAATAAAATAAATTATTTGCTCTAATTTTAGGGTATTTACTAGATCTATTATATATTAAGTTTCTTTATGAAAATAAAGTAAAAAAAAAATTAAATTATTTTATTTGGCACTTATCATTTCATTCCAACTATTCTCCTTTGTTTAAATAGTTTTTTATTTTGCAAAAATTTAGTAAAGCTTGCTATTTTAATTGTTTAATACCTAGAAATTTTTTTTTAGTAGAGAGTTAATCATTCTTACTTTATTATATGCATACTAGTTATAATTCCGCTTAAAATTAAAATTATTATTTGCTGAAATTTATTTTATTGTGCAATAGACTATTATAAATTTACTTTCAAATCTTTTTTACATTAGTATATATATTGCTTTAAGATAAATATTTTGATAAGATCATGCTTAAAATATTTATTTTATTATTTTTTAATATAATTAAGTGAGCATTCAATCTTGTTAAACTTATTTTAAAATTTAATGTAAATTGTAAAGTTATTATTTATAAGTTGTGAGATCACCTTTTGATTTGGAAAGCTTGGTAAACTTAAGAAATATATATTGTATCAAAATTTATTATTTTATAATTTTCTTTTTTGGCTTTAAAACTTTTTATTGGGGTTGTACTTGTCCATTTGTAGGAGAGTACATGTTATTGTAGGGCTTGTACTTGCCTGTCATATGAGAGTATAAAACATAAGCTATTTTATGTTTAATAGATTCCTTGCTGGGGTGGCTAGGCGTGGACGTAGGCCATTTTTGGGGTTTGGCTAAACCATGTAAAAATTGTGTGCATGTTATCTCTCTTTATTTTATTGTACTTCACTTTTGTTGTATTGTGAATTATAGTATATCATTTTTAAAAATAAAAATTAAATTTCTACTAAAAGAAGTTAAAATTTGAGATTTAACTTCTAAATTTCAAAAAGCACCAAATTCACCCCCCATCTTGGGTGTCATAGTGATTGACAATGGTGATAGCATAAAATTCTAATTAGTAAGCTATAGTGTATAACCTAACCATTTCTCCATTATGCAAACTTACCAATGAATATTTTTAAGAGAACAACCTAGAGATGTAGTACTATACTTTGAAAACAACTTTAACCTTAGTGCAAATCAAACTTTAATTGCTTGCTTATTTTCTTTAGTGATGGTTATGATTAATTTTATAAGTTTATTTGAATAACTTATGATAACTTGCTTTCTTAAGTAAAAGAGGCATAATAGTTTTAAGAATTTTTTATTATAATAAAAATAATAATAATAAAAAATACATGCATATAAATGCATTAAACTTTGTGATTTTTGAGGCTAAATAGAACTTTTTCAAAAAGACATAAACTGTCCAAGGAGAGCTTGGGACGTAAGTGGTCATGTACTCCCTTCCTCACGTGAAAGTTCTCTTAGCCTAAAATTTCACTTTGATTATACATTTATATTTTATTTTTTTCTTTTCATTTAATCTCTTATCACAAATTACTTTAAAATATTATTTTTCCCAAGACCAAGTTGAAAATTTAACTAGATTAGTTGATGCCTTAGGTCTTAAGATCCATGAAAATGTATTAAAAACTCAATAAATCTTAAAATAAAGTAAAAACCAAATGTATGAACTTAAAGAACAAATACAAACTCTGATAAGCCATCTATAGAATAATAGAATACAAACCCCTCTTCCAATACTTACACAAATTGTACTAATTGGAATAGATGAAAAAGATTCATACCCAAACCCTAGAGAAACCACATACTTAGAAGACCCCTAACTTTTAGAAATAGAGGAAGAGGAGAAAATTATTTTAAGACTGTAGAAGTTTCTAATGATCCATCTCAAAGAGTCAAAGCTGAAGTCCTAACTTATAATGGTGTACATGACCAAAATAAATTTCTAGACTGGTTCAAATGGATGATTTCTTTGACTACTAAAAAATGGATGACTACCAAAGGGTTTCTTCTACTAAAATGAAAATGGTAGGGCATGCTAAAATATATTACACAAATATGTTAGCTAAGGAATAAAGATTAGGGAAGACAAGCCTTACTTGGATAGAGATGAAAAAATTGTTAAGAGCAAAATATTTCTAGGCATCATGATAAGAAGTTGCATAGTTAACTATTAACATTGAGATAAGGTAACCTTTTTAAAATTGAATATTTAAATAAATTTGAAAGCATAATTTCTTGAGTTAAGTGTTGATAATGATTGGCCATTGGCCCATAAATTGTTATTGGACTTAGGATTGATATTAGGAATGAAGTTGAGTTATTTGACATTTCAAAGCTTAGAGGAAGCCTTACATTATGCTTTATTGGTTGAACAACAAAAAACATCTACATCCATCCCTAGAACTAAGGCTCAAGCCCCTTCCACATCATCCTAAAGACCAAATATTATGCCTACCATCTAATTAGCCCAAACAACCTACCCAAAGCTCTTATTGAAGGGAGATTTAAAATACTAGAGAAATAATTTAATTTAAATGTCATTAAAAATGGTCACATGTTAAATTAGACCAGTAGATGATATCATAGAAAGTCTATGATGATACACCCTTATTTGATGAAGAATTAGACACCTCTAGTGAACCACATATTAATGTGATGAGATGCCTTTCTATGGTTGAAAATGAAGAAGAAGATTGGAGAAGAAAGAACATTTTTAGCATGTATGTTGTGTGTAATAAAAATGTTAGTTACAGATGGTAGAAGTGCTATGAATGTTATTTCAACTCACATCGTAGCTAGAGCTAACTTGAAACCTGAACCTCACCCAAAATAATTTCATGTTAGTTGGGTAAATCATATATCCTTGCACATCACTAATCAATGTCTAGTCCCAATAAAAATAGGGAGCTATGAGAATCAAATTTGGTGTGATGTTCTCCTAATGGATATTGCCCACATTCTTTTAGGAAGACCTTGGTTGTATGATATGAATTTTATTCATTATGGTAGAGAAAATACTTATATTTTCAAACATAATAATCAGATCATCAAAATCTTTTCAGTAAAGTTAGTAGAAAAGACAACTTCCATGGCACCACATAAGATAATTTCTGACTTATAACATAAGCCTACTATAAAGAAAAATGCCAAACTTCAGTTAATTGTTATAGGAAATCCTACTATTAGGGATAATATTGTCATTTCTGATTTTTTTGCTTTAAAATATTTACTTTTCTTTCTTTAACTCTAAAGATAAAAACTTGGGGTTTTGGAATCTCACAAAAATAATTTTCTGACCCATGTCTTTTTCACTTATTACATGTTAAAGAAGTAACACAAAACTTTAATGAGACTTCTACACCTACTGTGGTCTCAACACTTCTAATTGATTTTAGCTTCAATAAATTATAAGACATACTCGCTTCTCAACTTCCCAACCTTCCTCATTATAAGATAAACTCCATTGAGCATGTAAAGATTAAAATACAAATTGAAGAATTATTTAAAAGGGTTTTATTCAACAGTGTCTTAGTCCATGTGTAGTTCTAGCTTTATTAACACCTATGAAAGATGGGGCATGATGAATGCGTATTGATAGTTGGCAATAAATAAAATTACTATTAAGTATGAGTTTTCTATCCCCAGATTAGATGATATGTTAGATTTAATCTCATGAGCATTTTTTTTAAGATTAATCTAAAAAGTGGATACATCAAATTCAATTTTGATTAGGAGATGAGTGGAAGATTGCTTTTAAGACCCCTGATGGTTTTTATGAATGGCTTATCATGCCCTTTGGACTTTCAAATGTTCCTAACATATTTATGAGATTAATGAATATTATTCTTAAATCATATATAGGTAAATTTTTGGTGAAGTATTTGAGTCCAATTAAGAGAGAGCATCTACAACACATACAAAAAGTCTTTGAAACTCTTAGACAAGAGCAATTATACATTAATTTTAAAAAGTATTTATTTCTCTATTTGAATGAAAATAATAAAACTTAAGTTAATCACAAACCATTAATCCAATCAATATGAAGGTTTGGGACTGAAGTTGGGGTTAAAATACACCTTAGGAAAAATAGTTATGATTTATTGCAAAGTAAATCAAAAGATAATGAATTTCCAATATTAAACCCTAATTAAAAATAATTAATATTAAACTAAGAAAATCATGGTAAATGATAAAGTCACCTTAAATCATCATAATAAACTTTAATGAACTTAAAAGCACCACTAAAACTCACTAAAACCTAATTAATCATAAAATGATCCAATTTATCATTTAATTGAATTAATTAATTCAATTAATCAATCTAAACTTAGGAAAATCATAATAAATCAACCAAAATTCTAAAAATTCTAAACAAACCCTCAATAAATGCATCTTTCAAAGAGGAATCGAATAAACATAAAATCCCTAAGTAATTCCATCTAAATTAAGCTTAATTTAGATTTTAATGAGATAATTAAGATCTTCATTAATCCCAAATCATGCATCCGATTAAAATAAAACTTTAGGACCCACTAGCCATAAAACATTTAAGGCTAATTGACCTCTCAATTATAAATTATTGAATTTCCAATCTCTAGCTTAATTTACTTAAAATAACAAATTAGAAAATTGTAACAAATTATTAAAATTCATAAATTAATTTGAAACACCTTCAACAACATTAGAACACTAAGGACAATTTTTCAATAATCTAAGTCAAAGAATTTAATTAATTAAAATTTTAGGGTTTAATAGAAACCATTAAAAATGCAAAATCTAATTAAACCGCAAAGTTAATAAATTATTAAATTCATGATAAATCAATTAATGGAATCTTAACACATAATCAATTCAAATTAAGATTGATTAAAACATTAACCTAAATATATTAGGTTAACATAATTCAAATTAAACAAACACAAATTAAATGGACCTAAAAATTAATAAAATAAACATTAAACCAATTTAAATCAAATAAGTCAAATGAAATTGAAAATAATTCAAACTCAGAAACATATAATCAAATTAAAAGAAAAGAAAAATAGAATTAAATTCCAAGACAAAATTTAAATATTGATCTAAATTAAACTCAAACCCAAATCATTTAAATGAATCCAAAGAGGTTAATTAAATACTTAAGACCTTAGTTAGACCTTTAGAATGAATCTTCATCTTAGCTGAAGGCTTCATTATATTAGAATTTGGGATGTTGAATAAAATGAGTTTCACCCAAAGTGGAATCTATTTTACTCTCCATTCTTGAAAACTTAGAATTCATTTTAAAATAAAAAAATGAATTTAAAAATGAAAAAAAGAATCACAAATCATTAAATCATTTGAATTAAAACCATCCAAAATTAAATCAAACAAACTTCAAAACTTAAATTAAAACATGAATCTAAAAATGTTTTAGCAAAGTCTTACAGAACAAGCCCATTTCTGTTGCACATTAGATTATTAGGTCACAGACCCTAGACTTAGGTTAGGTTGATCAGTGATGTTCTATGATGTGATGAGAAATATTTTTCTTATTTTATGCTGTGCTATTTTAGACTAGATGTTTAGAATTTTTTGCCCATTAGACTGGATGGAAGGGTGTTCTTTTATAAGTTATGTTATCTTCTATAGGGGGCTATGCTAAAGGGTCTACTGTAATAAATTATAAAATTATCATTTGCATGTAGGTGCTAAAAAAATCTTTTAGCATAAACTAATATGATAAGTAGGCTTGGCAAGCAATTAATGCTAAGTCCGTATATTTTCAAATATAATTACTGGTGCGTTGTTTTCATTACTTGACATTTGTTTTACAGGGCTTAAGATTTATTTTTGAAATTTAAAATGTAATTTTAGTTCAGAATTAGGTTAGGATCTTTGGGTCATAGGAATAGTAGGAGTTGACCCTACCATCAGATTGGCGCAGAGGTCCCCTGTGAAGCCAAATGGAGATCCCTAAAGAAGGAGATGATCCTAAAGGAAGACCCATAGATCTAGACTTATAGTTGTAGGCCGAGCTATGTAAGGGCAAAGCTCAGCAACCCATTTTCTTTTTCTTTCAGGGTGTACAGCGGTACCAGATCGTAATGACCTATTCTTTAATTTAAATTTGGCTTGATTTACTTTGAGTGCGTAATACAATTAACCTACTTTTCTTTGTTTATTATGTGTTGTGCTTTCTGTGATGAATGTCTGGACATTAGTCTTTTAGGAAAACTAAATTTTCTATCCAACATAAATCTAAATAACTTAAATGAAAAATAAAGAAACTTAAAACTTCAAATTAATTAAAGCCCTAGGAATAACTTAAAATTAACTAAAAATAATTAGCTTTTATGAACCATGCTAGCATATTATTCTAACTATGTGAATTTGGTGCTTCACCCATTGCACATAATGGGCATTTAACTTTTGAGGATGACCACCTTCCTGGGGAAGTTTTTCTCTTCTTGATTTGGGTCATGACTACTTCTCATTACATATCATTTAAGCATAAAATGCATACCCTAAAGCCTTAAATGAACAGTGAGTCAAAAATATTTAAAAGTTGAAATATGTTGCATTAGTTAGGATCATTTCATGCCCAAACATAATCTTAGGGATTATGGACTAGGTCTAGGTTCTTAGACTCTTTTCTAAAATATAACATCTTAGCCATCTTACATTCATGTGATTTGATATCATGGATTTTAAATTCATTTAGGTGGTGTTAGCTGCTAGCCCTTCCAAGCAAGTTATAAGTCCAGAAGAGTCAGAGATAGGTTTTCTTTCTCAAGGGAGACAAAGAGCCAATAATTTCCAAAAGTGAAACTAGGTCGAGCATCTAACTTGTGTCAGAAGTAATTATAGACTTAAGATCCGAAGCATCCTACTGGACTAAGGCTTCAATCCTAGGCATTTCTACAGTATTGTGTTGATAGAATATATGTCCTAGATTTCTAATAAAGTTCTAACTCAAAATTAAATTAAATTAAATTCTAAAATTTAAAGGCCAATGATAAGATAGTTGAAATGTCTACTAGGTATCCTAGTATCTGTGGGCATTTCTTACTTTATTAAGTTGGCTTCCAAATGAACTCCTTCCACTTTTGATAGTTCCCTTTTGAAATTCCAAATTAATATTTGCCTTTGAAAACTAGTTTAGAAATTTATAGAAATAATAGCCTATTTCTTTAATCAAGAGAATTCTTAGGAAGAGATCCTTCATTCTAAAGATGTAATTAACTATAAAGGCTTTCCCTTATAGGAAACCATGAACCCAATTTAAAATAAATCCTGCTTTACTTATGTAGTTCAGGGGAAAACTCTCTAGTATATTAAAGACCCATTAGCCTTAAGAGTCTTTTATTAAATAATTAAATCTATTAGAGGATAACATGTTTATCTTTTGATATAATATGGTTACTCCTTAATGACTCATTTGATCATCAAAATAAGAAATTTCTAAATTCTATGTGGTGTCACAAATTTTCCCCACATGGTGTTTTGAACATTTTTAAAAACAACCATCACTACAAAAATTATTTTACTTTGAAACAAAACATAAAAAAAAATATCAAACACAAAAAGTGATCCCAAATGGCCCCTAAGTTTTTCTTTAAGCAAGGATGCCTTGGAGGAGAGGTAGGATGCCACCATGGATACTTACTCCTATTCTTATTTTACTAATCCTTAGAGGATAACACTATGAATACTTACTTCTATTTAGGGGTTTGGTTAATTAGTAGGGGAATGAAGTGGTTTAATTCCTAACTTACACAACATATTTAGAAATAGGGTCGATTGACTTTATCCATTTTTATGTTTTGCGTACTAGAAAGGTGTCACAAGGACTTGTTCCTAAACTTAGATGGCCTGGATAACAAGATGGGGCCTTGAGGTGGCTTAGTTTCTAAACTTAAACGCTAAAGTGAGGAAAGGGGTCTTTAGTGGCTTTGTTCTTAATCCTCAAGCTTCTTGTAGGAAGGATGCCATTATGGGTCTTATTGCTAACTAAATAATTTAGCTATTAGGAAGGGGCTTTATGGTGGCTTAGTTCCTAACCTAAATAACTAAAGTGAGAAAAAAGGGGCTTTAAATGGCTTCATTCTTGATCCTCAAAACATTGAATAATAAGAAAGGGATCACATGGAATTTATCTTAAGCAATATAGTCTATAAGAATGGGGCTCTGAATTATATTAGCTCCATTCCTAAAATTTTTCTAGAAAGGAAACCACTAAGAGATTTACTCCTAATTATTTGAGTTAGTTATTAGAAAGGGGCCTTGGAATAGCTTAATTCCAGTCTTGAAAGCTAAAGTGAGGAAAGGGGCCTTAAAATGGCTTAGCTCCTAATCATCAAAATTTTAACTAATAGGAAGGTGTCACATGGACTTTATCCAAACCTATATAGTCTATGTGAATCAGGCTTTAAATTGGCTTACTTTTATTCTTAAAATTTTTCTAAAAATGATACCACTAAATGGTTTACTCTTAACTAGTTTAGTTATCTATTAGGAAGGGGCCATAATGGTTTGATTATGTCCTAAATAGCCTATCTATAAATGAGTTGTCTCTATGACTTGGTTCATTCCCAAGTTTCTAGAGATAAAGTCTTAACATGGTTTTCTTTTGATTCTAAATGGATAAAAAATGTCTTAGAGATTTGACTTTATTCACATAATAAATTTAATTTTAAATATAAAGAAAATATGAATAAATTACATATTCTATAAAGAAAATATTTTGACAAAGATATTTGCTTTAAAATTTTGTAAAAAAATGATTTTATTATTTAGTCCAAATCTATGATACAATTCATGCATAATATTGTTTCTTAATGTTTCTTAATGTTTGATGCTTTAATGTGTGGTTTGGATGCAGTAAGCTCTTAGGATAAAATAAATTTTTTTACCCAACTAATAACTCATAATTAAAGTTATAAATAGCTCATAATCTCATCATAAAGCCTAGGCTATAATCAAGATAACTAAAATATTTAGCAACCACTTTGTTGTATGTTGTATGTCTCACATCATGCATATCATCTCGAGTCACCCTTGTAAAATGAGGGCCTCCATCCTTATACAATAGAGACCACTTGACCTATGAGAGCAACCCCTAATGACAGAGCTTCACCCTCTTTCTCTTTTGATTTAGCCAATAATCAACCTTTATCATGCATTCAGGAATATAAAAGTGCAAAAACCTTTGTCTAAATGATGTATCAAAATGAAATAAAATTTGAAAAGATTTTACATTAGATTAAGTCATATGCTCATACCACTCATGCTCTAGTCCCTTAGGGAGTGGGTTTAGGACATTAGTCTCTTTCAAATTAAATAATTTCCATAGCTATCTTGCAATTCATAAGACCGGGCTACATGGTTTTAAAATCATAGGAGGAGTTAGCTGGTGGCCACTCTAGGTGGTTGTAAGTCCAGAAGTCAGACGGGTTTACTCTCTCGTATGGAGATAAACCCTTATGTGCATCTGTTGCTTAGAATCAAGTCACGCTTTAGCTTGTACTAAAGCTCCCTAGATTTAGGATCTAAGGTAGTTGTTTCCTTCAAGCTATAGGCATAAATCCTCACCTCTTAGGAATTTTTACAACATTGTGTGGATGGATTATAAGCCCTAGCAATCTAATGAAAATTCATTTCAAATAAATAAATCTCCTCACTTTTAAATATATAAAGCACAATCATAGGATAAATTAAAATGATCACTAGGTCTCTTAGTATCTTGAGCATTCCTTACTTATTTTCTTTGGATTCTAAAATAAGTCCTCTCCTTGAACTTTCCCAATTGACTTTCAAAATATAACTAATCCTTTGATAGTCTAGCCTTAAAATCTTTGGAGATAATAGTTGTCTACTTTCATCAAGAGTATTCTTCGAGAATTTTATTCTCTAAGATGTAATTAACTATGGGGGCTTGCCTCTATAGGGAACTTAAGAATCTGGTTTAATATAAACCCTGCTTTATTCATCCATGTCAAGCAAGGGAAAAATCTCTAGTACATTCGAAGACCCATCATGCCTTAGGAGTCCTTATTAGGTGATTAGGTCCATTATAGGGTGATACCTCTATCTTTCAAGATAGTACATCATACCTCGATGTCGTACCCGATCACTGCAATAAGTATCCCTTATGATCTGCGTGGTGTCCCACACTCCCTCTCCCTCACATCTGAAAATAAACACCATAGATTTTTCTAATGAGTCCATTGGGAAGAGTTCCTCTCTGCATCTCTAGTAGACAATTATCGTCTCCAAGCATCGATAGTGGACTTATATTTTATATAAGCCCAAGATTATCTTTCTTTCCATTGGTCCCTTGCTCATTTCATTCTTAAGCAAAGGTAGCTAACATCCTTTATGTTTTAGGACCTCAGGTCCTAAGACTCCTATTGGGTCCTCCAATAAGCAATAATATGATAATTTAAGAAAGGAGATGACAAAATTAATCAAATAGGATTTAGAACCTCTTACCACTAGCTTGGTAAAGCAAGGTTCATTTCATATTTGATAAAGCTTCAATGAAATCCAAAGTAAAACAAGTAAAAACTTTTGTAAAATTTTTCAAAGTCTTTTTCAAAATGAAAACCATGTGAACTTCACTTAACATAGTAAAAATTAGCCAAGTGAATGTTCTCTTTTAAAATTAAGTAAAACAAAACAAGAATCTTTCAAACTCCTTTTTCAAATAAAATTGATTGAACCTCACTTAGCATACCTAAAGCTGCTAAGTCAGTGCTGTCCTCTTTCAAAACCAAAATTAAAATCAAATAATAAACCCCTCTTTCAAAAATAAACATATTCAAACCCTCTTTCAAAAATTAACTAACCACATTTAATATACTTAAATTTGTTAAAAGAGGGTCCCCTTTTCAAAATTGAAATCAAACATATCCAAAATATATTTTTCTAAACAAACCAACTCCATTTAACATACCCAAATTTGTTAAAATGTAAGTCCCATTTTTCAAAATTGAAATTAAAATCTAAATAAGCAACACATAATTTGACTTCACTTAACATACCCAAAATTTTTAAGTGAAGGTTTCCTTTTTCAAAAATCAAAAATCAAAATAAACCAACATATAATTGAACTCAATTAACATATCAATATTTGTTAAATGGGAGTTCCATTTTCAAAATCAAATCAAAATGAAAATATCCAACACACATTTTTGAACTCCATTTGGCATACCCATATTTGTTAAATGAGAGGTCAAATCTCCAAAATTAAAATAAATCACACATTAACATAGAAATAAGTGACACATGAATGAGGATCATTTAACATACCTAAATTTGTTAAATGAGAGTCTCATCTTCAAAACAAAATCAAAACTCCGACAATAAACATCATATATCTATATATATATATATATATATATATATATATATATATATATATATATATATATATATATATATATATATATATATATATATATATATAGCTCTATTTGACATACCTAAATTTGTCAAACAAGAGTTCTCCTTTTCAAAAATCAAATCAACAAATATCGAACACATAATTGAACTCCATTTAACATACTTAAATTTGTTAAATGAGAGCTCTTCTTTTTCAAATCAAATCAAAACATCAAACACACAACAATAAAACCATCAAGATAGAAAGCTTTCAAAATTTTCAAACATATAATTGAACCCCATTTAGCATACCTAAATTTGCTAAATTAAAAGTTTTCAAAATCAACATTCAAACAAAAGAGAAATAAAAAATACATCTCCAAAGGTCTCTCCAAAACATTTGAATCCCATTCAACATACCTAAATTTGTCGAATGAAGGTTCTAAATCAAAATCTTATGGCAAAGTCTCTCCTCAAATTCCTAAATCTCTCTAATACAATGAACCCCACTTAGCATACCTAAATTTGTTAAGTGTGGGTTCAAATTCAAAGTGCAATCAAGAAATCAATAATTCAAGACAATTATTAAAACAAGGGTCTGATTCAGTTCTATTTCAACAAATGTAGAGATACCAGCCCAGTTCTTTTCTCCTACCTATGATTAGTCTTTCACCATGTCTTCCGCCAAGGTGATATTCTCATTTCTTTCTAGTGTGGATTTGGCCTTAGATCTAGCCATACTCATCACTACTACATACGTGATCCAGTTTAGACATGGCTTTAAGAGTGTCAAAGTCATATGTGAGGGGCTAGCCCTCTCCACTATCAGCAAGGATAAGGTGGAAGGCAAGAAGCCACTTCCTCATTTCGATGTGTAGCCTTGTTCTGAGTTTCCGCTAAGAGGAAGGCCGCTATGGTTCTTACACCACTGCTAGTGTCAATGCCAATTTTAGCATCAGTGCCAGTACAGTTTGTTACCCTTGCTACACTTCTAGCGAGGGCTAGCACCACCTTTGTTGTTCCCCCTACTCTAAAGGGGAAGGCTATCCTAGGTTATTAGGTAGTCTCTTCCACCTTCGAGGTTGGTACTAGCTCCCGATCTACCCCGCTCACTAAGACACAGTGCCACAAAAAGAACTGCAAGGTCAAGAGGCAATACGAGTGTGAGGCGAGGCAGATTGATGATACCTCTCATGTTGCTGAGGAGGATTCCTCTCGTGAGACCTCTCCACTCCAGAGTGCCAGTAGGTTCCATCCCTTCTCAACTTCTGAAGGAGAGAAGGATTACCATAAGATTGCTGCATCACCCCCACCACTTGTAGAGTTTGAGACATCAGCTAGGGATATGAGGAAGCCCTATGCTAGTTTATGGTCTATTCCTCACAGAGTTGGCAGAGCCAATGGATGCTCAGAGTTTAGCATGTTATGACTGTGACGATCCCTAGGAGTGTTGGGGTAGACACACATAGAGAGAGAGAGAGAGAGAGAGAGAGAGAGAGAGAGAGAGAGAGAGAGAGAGAGCCATTGAGGCTAGAGTCACTGCCCAAGGGCATGCGAGAGAAGAGGAAGTATGCCAGGCAATTGGCGGCCTCCACTTTGATGGACTTCCCTGATTGGAGAGCTACTAGAGCTGACCATTCTGATCATATAGTTCTCACTAGAACCTTCAGTCACAGGTAGAGATCTCTGACAGAAAGGCAGCTGGTAGTTCCACCATCACACCACTCCACTCGCCATCCACCTTTGCCATTCCAAGTTCCAGCATCCATAGTCCCTGCCAAGCTGCACAAGCCCCAGTTTGGAGAGAGACCCTCATCTTTGGTGATCTGGCTACGGCCCAAGGATCCCACTCCATCTATTCTACCCATTGAAGTGTGGCCAGGCTCCCCTGCATGACCTTCCACTTCAACTGTGGGAAAGAGAGAGTGGCGACCCAAAAGCATCGTGGTTGCTCCACCTACGCAGCAGCTTAAGGAAGAGAGAGGAGGGGATACTGATATAGTCCCCATGGTAGTTAAGCCAGTTAGGGGGTGCACCCCACTAGCTCAGAGTATTCAGTGCATACAATTTGCAAAGTTTAGTCCAGAGGTCAGTCGTCCACCAGTCTATGTTTCGATAAAGCAGAGCAGAGTAGATGATCGTTCTTTAGATGACATCATAGAAGACTACTGTGTAGCGATCAAGGCGATAGTTGGGAATGACCATTCTGATCAGGAGGAGGGTAGAGTTGACTTTGATCTTGATGAGGATGATACGTTGGATGACTTAGCCGAAGTCCACATGGTCGACACCTGAGGATCCTTATAGAGGGAACAACATAGCCAGGAAGGTGCTGTAGTTGAGGAGGGAGACACCTCTCACTCAACCCAACACCTCCTCCACCAACTCAAGTAGAAGATGACCAAATAGACAGGATGGAAAAGAGGGTAGAAGAGTTGATGGCAGTGGTCTTAGTATTGTAGAACCCAACCCTAGTCTCAAAGCCTTCTCCTATGGTAGCCGACTGGCCGTAGTTGGTACATACTTTTGATCATCCCAAGTGCACTCCCATGGATGATAATGCTAGTAGCCTACATAGAAAGGTCACGAATAGCACCTCCATGCATGAGAAAGATATCAAATAGATGGTGGAGTAGTAGGTGAAGGAAGTATTGGTGCAAGACCGGGGGATCTCATCCATTCCAAAGGGTAGACCTACCTAAAAGAATTCAATGTAGTTTAATACCCTAAGGGTTTTGTGCCACCATCCTTCAAGATCTTTGATGGCAGTGGGAACCCATGATAGTACATTCCACATTTCAGTACTGGTTGCTACAATGCCAGTGGCAGTTATGCACTCATATTCAGACTTTTTTGTTAGCATCTTAGCAGAGGTTGCTTTTGATTGGTATGCCGAACTGTAAAATAGTTCGGTGAAGACCTTCACTGAGTTAGAGCATCTCTTCATCAAAAGATTTGCAGGAGTCCAACAGAGGGTAATAGTAGGTGACCTCGTTGTAGAAAAATAAAAATCCAATGAGTCCCTTATTGATTACATTCTCAGATGGCGCAACCTGAGTATGAAATATGAACCATAGCTGTTTGAATAACATTCCATTAAGATTCTACTTAAGAATATCCATGACCCAATCACCTTCACCATCAAAATATTTGAGAAGCTAATCAACAAGGTAGCTATAGGAAGCCAAATATTTACCTTTCTCGGACCAATCATCTAGGCCCAAGCCGTAGAAAGTATTTGAGAAGAAGCCTGGGACATTTATGTCAAAGGATAGAGAGGTGTAGGAAGCTAGAGTGTAGTATGAGAGATTGTGAGCTCAACAGCCCCCTTTTCCACCTCCTTTTCCACCACCTCGGCCGTTATACCAGCCACCACAGCCACCACAATGGCCACCACCACCGCTACAGCAGCCTACCTAGCAGTGGTATTCATATCCACCACCATGTAGCTATTTTACACTTACTCTTATTGAGAGACTAAACAAGTTATACTCATTCAAGAGGGAGGTAGTCAGGAAAATCTTCAAGAATCTCTTAAAGGAACTTGATTTTCAGCTATCCGAGCCTAAGAGGCTAGAGGAAGTGGGCAAGAGCAATGATAATATATATTTCCCCTACCACTGCATGTTAGGCCATGTCTTAAAGGATTGTATCACTTTTAAGGACTAGCTTGAGCATAGCTACAAGTTGGAAGCCATAGTTATCCCTAAGGAATACTTATTAGAATAACCATTTAGTTATGTTGGAGTAATTCTTGGGGATACTTCTGATCCTCTTAAGACCAAAGAAGGTTGGGATATTTTCTTATCCCGTACCTCTAAGAAAATTATTTTTAAGATCAATAAACTTTCAGGTGCCTGAAGCAGCCTAAACCTCCAACACCAAAAAAGGTTTTCCACTTGCAAAGGATAACTTGAGGAGGGTGGAAGCCCGTCAGCAGTAGTAGCAGCCCACCACACTTGCCCGAGATAGTCCAGTAGCACAACCACCATCCAAGTCCAGCATTCCTTCCACCATTGCAGCTACTACTTCCTCTACTAGCTCCTCTTCTACTGGAAGGAGCATTATATCTGTGGATGAGGGCAACAAACCTCTCACTCTGCTTACTTTACTTGATTTCTATCATGTACCTCCACCCAAATTAAAGAAATCAATGAAAAAGCTGATTCTACTTACATTCTTTCTACTTCTGGTGCTCCTAATTTTATTCTCATAGAAACTCTCCAAGTATAAATAATAATAGCTCAAATAGTTTGGATCCATTCCTTTCTGATCCAGAGTCAGATTTTTCTTCACTAAATCAATCAGGTTCACTACTTGAGAGTGACTTGGAGTCATCCCTAAGGATCCTATGAGAAGTCAGGTATGCTGATGAGCGTAGTAGAACTTTCCACAAACTCATCATTCCAAGAAGTCACCAAGTCAACCTTTCGATGATGTTCACCTCCTCTGGGTAGCACACCTGGGATAAGGGTAAATAGGTCATTAGTTTCAGTGAGCATATAGGCCCACCACAAGATGCTCCACCTATGGATATACTTGTGGAGGATGAGCCCAAAGTTGATTAAAATGTCCTAGCTCATCTTAGAAAGTTGTCAACTAGGTTAGGCATATATGATGCCCTTGTCTTATCCAAAGAGATAAGAGAATCTCTAATCAAGGCCTTGCTTGATCCTGAGATTTGCTTAGCTCAGCTGACCACTACTGGAGAGGAGGCACACTACTCAAAGAACATCTTAGGAGTTACATTCAGTGATGAAGACCTACTTCTATGAACAATCGAGCACAACCGTCCTCTTTACATTACAATGAATGTTGAAAGATACAGGTTATCTAGAGTTTTGGTTGACCTAGGTGCATCAATCAACATCATGTGTCTAATAACCCTTTCTTACTTGAGGATTGACATCTCTAAATTCTAAAAGAAGAAGTTGATGTTGAAAGGATTTAATGAACAAGGTGAGAGGGCCTTAGGCTATATAGTATTTCCACTGGAGATAGATGATTGAAAGACTGAAGCCAAGTTTCACATTGTAGACTCTGATACATATTTCAATGCTTTGCTTGGGAGACCGTGGATACACCAGAACAATATAGTTCCATCCTCTCTATATCAGTGCATGAAGTTCATGAGAGATGGGATCAAATATTATGTCAAAGGAGATCTCAAACCATTTACTGTTCATGAGGTTGGGATATATGTGGAAGCAGCTTACTACCTCGCCAAAAACTAAAAAATATATTTTCACAAACTTAGCCAAAACCCCCATGTGGATCAAAAAGAAAGAAAAGAAAAAGAAAAAAAAAAAAAGATAAAGATAAGAGAAAAGAAAAAGAAAATAAAAGGGAGCGAGAGATAGACTTAGACGAGGATGTAGAGCCTGAGATTAGATTCTATCCACAGTTCATTAATCCATTCAAATAAGTGGGTAGGATGATTCAACCTCTACCAGGATAAGGAAGGGCCCAGTCTGAGGCAACCTTAGGGGTGGAAGACCTCCTTATTGGCCACCTAATAGAATATATATCCCAGCTACTAGGAGTACACCTGCTATCCATATAGACTTCAAATCTAGATTAGAGGATGAGTCTTATATGGTTAGCATGCTGGATAGCTCTTCTCGATAGTGGATCTTGATGGAGGTGACACTTGAGCTAGACAGTAATGAACATTGGATTCCCAAGCAAAGCATAAGTGCATCCAAGTATTATTTATGTGAAACTATTAGGAATTAGTTGAGAACCTTAGCTTTAACCCCACTTTTTTCATAAAAAGTTGAGGGTTTGATATTTAAGTAAGCCCCTAAATCATCCATAGTTATGAAGATTCAGAGATTCTTTCCACAAGCATCATCTTCAAGTCAAGAAGTTGATGTAGAACTTGAGAATGATTCATATAAAGATTTAATAGAATTACCTTTTGATTGGTACTCGCCTTGTGTTCTAAATTTGGCAAAGAAAGGATTAATCCCACATACGTGGTCTAAGTATAGGTCAGACTACTTTGAAAGAATATGGAACAACAAATGCAAAAATTCTTAATCAAGACCATGACTAAGTTTCGACATGATAGGCCCATTCAATGATGATGATTACTGCTTAGTCATCACCAATCATTTGGAATCTGATAGGTTCTTTTCAAACTAGATTATCTCATATGAGGAGGTGTGCTTAGAAACTTTTGATGACCCAGATGATTTTCAAGTCAATGATGCACCACCAGAGTTTGAAGAAGAGATTAAGTCAACCATTAATGAGCTCAAAGAAATCAACTTAGGAACTGAAGCAAATCCATGACTGGCATACATCAGTTCCACATTGAATGAAATTGAAACTAATGACTTCGTTAGGTTACTCATTGGCTTTAAGGACTACTTTGCATGGAGTTATGATGAGATGTCTAGATTGGCTCCTAACATAGTAGTCCATAAACAGCAATACAGCTTGATGTTAACCTTATCAAGAAAGCTCTTTGATTCATGCAATTAGACATCAAATAATAGGTCATTTATGAAGTTAAGAAATGGATCGATGCTGGTTTCATCTGGGAGGAGAAATACCCCACTTGGTTGGCCAATGTCGTCCCAACTAAGAAGAAGAATGCTAAATTTATATATGAGTCAATTTTACGTATCTAAATAAGGCATTTTGAAAAGATAAATTTTCACTACCAATACTAAAACTGATGGTGGACATTGCCTCGTCTCATGCAGTCTTCTCTTTCATGGATGGCTCATCTGGATATAACCAAATAAAGATGGCCCCTGAAGATGAAAGGAACACTGCCTTTAGAACCCTGATCAAAATCTATTGCTATAGGGTCATGCCTTTCAGCCTTAAAAATATCGGTGCTACATACCAGCTGGCCATGAGTCAAATCTTTGATGATCTCATTCATCACCAAGTCAAATGCTACGTCGATGATCTCGTGGTCAAGAGCAAAGAAAAGGAAGACCACCTCTTTGACTTGAGATTAGTTTTCGAATGGTTAAAATAATTTAACCTCAAAATGAACCCCCTGAAGTGTGCATTTGGAGTAGCTTCAAAGAAATTCCTTGGGTTTATTATCCGACATCGTGGAATAGAGATTAATCTAGAGAAGATCAAAGCGATATTAGAAATGCCACCTCCTGAAAGTTTAACTCAACTCAAGTCATTCCAAGGCTGGTTGGCATATCTAAGTTACTTTATATCTAAAATATTAGAAAGATGCTAGCCACTCTCAGTACTTATCAAGAAGGACACCAAGTTTAAGTGGGATGACAAGTGCCAGCATGCCTTTGAAGATATCAAGCAATACTTGATGACACCGCCAGTTCTAGCAACCCCTATCCTGGGTAAGCCCTTGATACTCTGCATTGCTGCATTAGATGACTCCCTTAGTGCTTTGTTGGCCCAATCCAATGATGAAGGGAAGGATAATGAGCTCTACTACCTCAGTCACTGTCTAATCCCTGTTGAGGCAAACTATCCACCTATTAAGAAGCATTACCTAGCTTTGATCTTTACATCCCAAAAGCTATGTCATTACATGCTTTCTCATAAAATTAACTTAATTTCTAGACTCAATCCACTGCAATATCTCATGACATGGCCAATGCTATCCAGGCAGTTGCACGTTAGTCCATGATCTGATTGCAATTTGATATCACTTTCATACCTTTTAGTGAGGTGAAAGGACAAGCACTTACAAATTTCTTACAACACACCCACTTCCTGCTGATTCTCTGCTAAGTGATGACCTCCCTGATGAACAAATCATGAACTTAGGGGACACTAGCATTAACCACTGGGAGATGTAATTTGATGGTGCGGCTTCCTCTTAAAGAGGAGAAGGACCATAATCTACTCTTCCAGGAAAGACAATGATAAGAATAGTCCTCCTAACTCTAGACCATGATATGGTGAGATTCTCATATCATCTATTTGATCGTTGCACCAATAATGAAGCCAAATATGAGGCTCTGATTGTTGGTCTAGAGTTAGCCATCTCGCTAAGCATCCAGAACATCCACATCTTTGGGGATTTGCAGTTGGTGGTTAGCCAAATCTTTAGGTCCTACAAGGTTCTAAAGCCCAGACTCCATCACTACCGTAAGTATACAATCATAAGTATACAATCAGGTTCTAAAGCCTAGACTCTAGAAGTGACCATCTATAAGATCCCTTATGGAGAAAATGCCATAGCAGATGTATGCTTAAGGGGAGCCGGTATAAGGTCCAAAGATGAGTTTATTGGTCCAGAACCCAGTCATTCATGGAGGCTAATGAAGTAAAGGCAAACTACCTCAAGAGAAGTCACAAGCTCATCATATGAAGCAAAGGGAACTTTCCTACGCCCTCATGGATGGTGTCTTATACCGACAATCCTTCGATCATATATGGATATGTTGTTTGGACAAGCATGACACCCGTAAGATCGTGACTAAGGTGCACTCAGAATTATGTAGAGCTCACCAATCTGGTCCCAAGATGAAAGCCAAAATTATGAGACTCGGGTATTATTGGCCATCGATGATCACAAGTTGCATGGATGTAGCTAGGCGATGCCATCATAGGTTAACCACCCAACATTCTACACTCAACATTAGCGTTGTGGCCATTCGAGTGTTGAGGTATTGACATAGTGGGTCCGATCAATCCTCTTTCTTCCAGGGGTCATCAGTTTATCCTAGCTGCTACCGACTACTTTACTAAGTGGGCGAAGATGATTCCACTCAAAGAAGTCATAGCTTAACATGTGCTCCAAATTTTTAGGAACCATATTGTATATAGATTCGGGGTGCCTCGTCGAATTATATTTGACAATGGTACTGCATTCAAGAGCACCAAAATCAATAACTTTGCCCAGAGATACATCATAGATTAAAGATACTTTATCATCTACTATTCGAGAATAAATGGTTTAGCAGAAGCTTTTAACAAAACTCTCATCCAAATACTATATAACTCCAACTCAGTCTACCCCTATATACTAAGTGGGCGTAGGCGATTCCACTCAAGAAGACACTCGATGATAATAAATGATAGTGGCATGAGTAATTAGTTGAAGCTTTGTGGGCCTACCGTACCACCTATATAACTCCAACTCAGTCTACCCCTTTTTCTTTAGTGTATGGGTCTAAAGCCATTCTACCATTAGAAGTCCAACTCCCATCACTAAGAATAACTATGGGTAGCAAGATTACAATAGAGCATAACACCAAGTTATTGTTATAAGAGCTCAAAGGTTTGGAGGAGAGACGCCATGGGCATGCCAAAACCTCAAGTTACATAAAGCCAAGATGATTCAAGCTCACAACAAGTTGGTCTGCCCTAGAGCTTTTCAAGTAGGAGAGCTTGTTTTAGTTCTAAGGAGACTAATTGTTGCCCATCGCAAGATGGGAGGAAAGTTTTAACCCAATTGGGAAGGCCCTTTCTTCTTGAACTAGCCATTGCTTACTGATTGGGTCGAGTATATTTTAGGTTTAGGATAAGTCCCCCCAGCGGCTCCTTTCCACCTGACTACTTCAAGTCTGGGTCTAGTCCTTCCTCGGGACTCCCCACTTAGTAGTTGCCCTAGGTTGGATAACATCTGTCCTGGTGATGATAAACTATCCCGATGATCACTTCCATCTATGAAGATGTAAGTCTCCTATGCCTTCTTCTTAAATTGATCGTCTCACACCAAGGAACCTTAGGTTGGTTGGTGTTCGCTATGATGACAGTGACCCATCCAGTGGAGACACCACTCTTGATAGATATAAGTCTGCTATGCTTTCTCCTTGAGTTGGCCACCGTACACCTATAAAATTTCTTTTCAGAGATCAGGATAATGCCCCTAGTGGCACCTCCCCTGTGGACACTCTATTTGGATCATGTCATTTGCATCATCTAGACATTACCTGGGTTACTATCTGATTGGATAGTTCCCATTTTCTAGTAACCACCCCTGTGGTTGGAGAGTCCATACTATCGATGTGCAGACCCTCCCTTAGTCTAGTAAATTTGAGATAGGTCAAGGTCGACATAGCCCCTTTCAGTGGGTCCCTCACACACTAATAGGGTCCACACAAACATATAAAATATATATATTCACTTGTGGATCAGGAGGACACCCCCAGCTATACCTTTTCCCAAGTAGGTATCATATTTTTAGGGCAGTGCCAGAAAAACTCCCTATAGGAATTGCCTAACTACTCTTGAGTTGACATAAGTCCCTAGCAGCACTCACTCAATAGTCACCCTAGGTCAGGTTCAATTTATCGCGCATCCAACAAGTCACCCCAATGACTGTTTTTACTTTGGAAGATGTAAATCTTCTATGCTTTCCCCTTGCATGGTCATTGCATACTGAAAGGCAACTCTTAGGTTGGTTAGTTCTACCCCACGACTGATAGACTACCCTTTTGGATTAGTAAATCTGAGATAGGTCAAGACCAACATAGGGTCCATAAATTAAATCAAGTTAAGTCAAATTTAATCAACTAAATCAAATCAAATCAAATTAAAATAGAATTAATTTTGACTACTCTTGAGTTGATGTAAGTCCCTAGCGACACTCACTCAGTTGTCTCCCTAGGTCAGGTTCGATTCTATGCATTCAACAGGTCACCCCAGCGGCTGTTCCCCACTTTGGAAGATGTAAGTATGCCTTCTTCCTAGCGATCATTGCACAATGAAAGGCAACCCTTAGGTTGGTCAGTTCTACCACACAGCTGGAAGACTGTCCATTTGGATTTGTAAATCTAAGATAAAGCTAGCCCCTTATCTCTAGCTGACCACTGATAATCCAAACCAAATTAAATCCTTAATAGTGGAGTTAAGTCACACCCTTCTCCCTAATGGAGCCCAAATCATATAAACCAATCAAACAAATAAATCAAATTCAAAACCAACCTCCTTAATGGAGCCATAATAAATTAAAATAAATTAAACCTGGTCTTGATCCCCAGTGGATTAAAGTCCATATCCCCAATGGATATGCCCCACAATTAAACAAATCAAACAAATCCAATCGAGATCCCCAGCGAATTCAAGCATGTATCCCCAGTGGATCTCCCCTCTATAAATCAAGTCAAACAAATTCAAACAAATTAAATTGAGTCTTCATCCCCATCCAATCATCCATTCTTTTCCTTGACATGAAAATTCTCATTAAATCCTCCTAACTCTTTTATGCCCTTGGCATGAGGCGAGTTGCATTGCACTAAGATCATGAGTCTACCGACCTCTCAGGTTTAGGTATAGACCATTTTCATCAGCGGTTGTAATCTTTTGGACATTGTTGATCACCTCGGTCAATGCCAATACTTGCGGTGTGCCTTTCAGTTACACCACACCTATTGCGGGTCTTTTGTTGACCTCACCTTTGGAGTGAGGATTCAATCTCCTTTTCTTAGATTTAAAAGTCTTCTAGACACTAGATTCTCCTTAGTCATAAGACACTTCTATGATTAAGTGAATACTTAACATAAGCTTAGAGACTTAGAAGGGTTAATCATAAGATGTGACTATGCCCTAGGACTTAGGGAGACTTACCTACCCTATAACCTAAACCCAATCTATGCCCACCTTTTTTCCTAAATGAAACCTCAAATTCAATTCATCCAAATTCAAATACCAGTTTTAAATCCAAATTCCAAACCAAATAATTGAAACCTATAATAAAAATCAAATCCAAATCAAACCCTTCCTAAGCCATATGATTCAATCCTATAGACTTGGCCAAGACCAATCCAAGTCAATCCAAATCAATTAATTTTCTCAAAGGCAATTCAACTCTCCAATCAACCCATACCAAATATACAATCAAATTCAAATTAGCAAAACCAAAAAAAAAAAAAATCAAACCAAACATATCTTAAGCCACATGATTTAATCCCATGAACTTAGCCAAAATTCCCTTCAATTCAATTCAAATCCAATTGATTTTCTCATGAATCAATTATTTCTTCAATCATCATCCCAAATATAAATGAAATTTGCAATCAAACCATCAAGTCAAAATCAATTCAATCAAACCAAACCTAACCCATTTGACTTGAAATATTCAAATGAGACAAAAGCCATTCGAACCCAAATTAATTGCAATCAAATCTATAAATCAATCTTAAATCCATATATAAACTCAACTAAATCCAAATGAACTCAAAATCAAGCCAATTGACCCACTTAGGCTCACTTGACCCAAAGTGACCTAAATGACCTATTTGAGCCAAATTTCGATCCAACTCAACTTGGATTGAACCAGGCCCACCAAAATCTCCTATCATGATTTTTGATCATCCTAGGTTGATCAATTGTCATCAATTGGGCCAAACCAAGTCAACCTTTTAACCTACATGAATCAAAGTAGCCAAATCCCATCCTGAGACAAATTAATTGAAATCAATGATCCACACCAACCTATGATCAATGATTGAATTTGACCAATATCATAATTGAACCCAATTTGACCAATTGAACTTAATTGGCCCTCTTGACGCAAGTTGACCCAATTTGACCTAAAAGACCAAATTGGGTCAAATCAAAATGTAACCCAAATTGATTGCAACCAATGGCTCAAGTTCATTCCAAATTGATTGTTGAGCTTGACCAAAGCCATAATTGAATCCAATTTGGCCAATTGAGCCCAATTGACCCATTTAGCCCAAATTGGCCTAAATCTAAATCAAATATAAATTAATTCAAATGAAAGCTTACAATCATCTTAAATTAATTAATTGAACATGAACTAACCCATAATCCAAGCTAATTTGGCCAATTTGGTAAAATTATTCAACTTGACCCATTTGACCCATATGAAATCAAATGAGCCAAAATCAAACCCAAGCCAAATTGACTCAAACCAATTGAACCAAAACATCAAAAATACTCATTTGAACATGACTCAATCCTTGGTTTGACCCAATTTGACCAATTTGTCAACCTAACCCAACCTAGCTCAATTTGACCTATATGAGTGAAATTGAATCAATCCCACTCAAACTAAGTCCAACCCCATTGAGACCTGACCCGACCCATCTTAAACATACCTTGGGTTAGCCCCAAACTAGCCCAATCCCATTGGTACCCAATCTAAGCCATTGGCTAATGGATTAAGCTCTCCATATGGGATCTTTCCCAAATTAGCAAGTCAACTCTCCTCCTTTCCACATGGCGGCCACTTCGCACCCAAATTAGAACCTAGTCTAGGTGGCTAACCTAAGCCAAGTGGGCTAGGTCAGCTATGGACCAAGGAAAGGTGAGTTACTCACCTCCTTACACTTAGCCAAACCTAAAGGATCCAAAAATTGAGGGGGCTGCCTTGAGCCACCAACTAAGCATCCCATCAACCAAGCCGAGCCACCTTAGCTTGACATAGACCACTCCGGCCCTCGGACGGTGGTTGAAAAACCGGAAGCAATCCGAGCCATCGGATCAAAAGAGAGGGGGGGGGGGATATACCCACCTCATTTAAACTCAATTTGAAAACACACACCCTCAGAGAGCTTCTAGAGACCAAAATGAATCCTTAGAGCCCTTTTTAAGCCTCCCGAGCCTCCCCATTGTTGAAAGTCACCAAGCCAAAATAGGGCAATCCTTCACTCAACCCAACTCTAGCAATACTCAACCAAACTCAAATTAATTTCACCCACACACTCCCTACACTCTATCGAGCATGAACAAAACTTCTCCTGAGCTCCACAACCACCGGAGGTGTGACTTCGATCAATGTTGACCTACAAATTGATGGTTCATGGTCCATAGAGCCAACCGTAGAGATTTAGCATGCATGCTGCCTCACCTTATCGGGCCTCACCATTTCAAAGAGCATGAGATAATCTCCATTAAACCAAGCTTGGGTAAAAATTATATGGGCCTTTTCAAAGGAAATTTGTATGTCATGTGATTTTGATTGTTGGATCTCTTCGGATCTTCCTCATGAAGGTGGGATCATTTTCATGGTCATCCGAGCTTGGGTGAGCTTGGATCAAATGAGGAAAGGTGGACAACGTCTGCCTCTCATCGCTCAAGGGATGATAGATCACACACCGTCCATTTTGCATGATCGAAATAGGAGGCCGTGATTAATCCATTAGATTTAATCTCATTTTATCCTTAAGAACCATGGGTTTAATCTTAGTCATTCGATCTTAGATTGGACATTGGGGATGAAACTACATTGATTGTTAGCCACGTAGGCGCTGAGTTAAACAGGTTTAAGTAGCCAATTTAGCGATGCCACATGGAAAGTGTGCCACGTCAACGGTCTGCATAACACTGATGGGATTAGGCTTAATTAGGCTTAATTAATTATTTTAATGGCTGAATATTTGAAAATTCATAACAAATTGTAGAAAATATAAAAATATAAATACATACTCATTTTAAAGGTAAATAGAGGATATTTAATTAAAATTAATTCTAATTAATTTTGAATAGTGATTAAAGGTTAATTAAGGTTTAAGTAAAAACTTAATTAGCTTAATTAAGCCCTAATTACTTAAGTAATTAATCTAAAATTTTTTGTGTTAGTTTAATGGGATGACCTGTGTCTCCCATAATTTTTGTGGGATTTATTGTTGGGTTAATTAAGGGAATTGATCATTTAAGGCCTAATTACTCTCTTAATCTACTTAATGGTTAATTAACACCCTAATTAGTAATAATTTAATTAATTGAGTTTACTAATCACTGCTTACTAGTGAATGAACAAGGGGAATGGGGTTAGGACTTCTTTCATAGCTTCTTTTCCTAAGTAAAAAGAGACTTTCATTAGCATATATTTAAGGAGAATGAGAATAATAATAAACATTTCTTTTATAAATTAAACTATTTTTATTTCATCATGAACGATGAAATGTAATAATTATTTTAAGGAGCCTATCCTAACCTTCTTTAGCTTTTGCCAAAGCCCAAAAAATTCAAGGATAATGAGAAATTAAGATCTTTAAAATTTTTTTAAAATCATTTTATTTTTGTTTTTAAAAGGATGTCAATATTCCATTTTCACTAGAATTGTGTCTAATAGATATGATTTTACTTAAAATTTTCAATTTTAAAATATCAAAATTTTGTTGAATTATGTTTTTTAAAAAGAGAGAGGTTATAAGACTAATATAAATGAGGAGTTCTAGAACCTAAATTAAGAATGTTGAGTGGACTCTACTAAGTGAAATGGAGAGGCACCCAATAAAAAGAAAGACAGTCTTAACCCTCAAGTGACACAAGTACACTATCAATGCATGCAGATTAAAAGTAATTTTTTTAAATATGGAGAAAGGAACTGTTCCCCAATGGAATCACAAGAAATTCTGTCAAGTTTTTCTTTGGAAAACCATACAAATCTCAGGGGTACTTTTTTGGGTAATCAAATGCGTCATTAAGGTATAAATATACTATCTCAAGAAATAGAAATATTACACTATAATAAATTTAATTACATAATAAGGACTTCTAAAGTAGATGGGTCTGCAATGTACTAGATATTCTTCCCCCAAACTACATAGAGAAGTAGAATATAGTTTATTTTATACCGAGTTTATAGTTTCTTATAAGGGTTCATCCCTATAATTACTTACATCTTAAAAGAAAAGGAATTCCCACAAACAATACTCATGATTAAAGAAATTAACTTTCACTTCTATGAATTTAACAGTTTATTTTTAAAGGATGGTTATTATGAAAAATAAAAAAAGGAAACACTTCAAAAAGAAAGAGTTCTTCTCAGAGGTCATATAAGAATAAGTAGGAAGTTCTTTAGAAACAATGAAGCCTAATAAGCATTTCAACTTATTTTACTATTGGGCTTTATAACTTCAAAAATGAAGATATTTAGATTTTGAGTATGACATTTTATTAGAAAATCATAACTTAGATTATAATGGTTCAAGATTACAAAAATGCATAAAAGGTGAAGACTTATTCTAATAGGATGCTTCAGATGAAAGTCTAATCAATGATTTTTGATATAAGTTAGAATCTTATTTGAATCTAATCATAGAAATTTAGGAATTATTAGTTCTTTCTCATTTGAAAAGAGGAACCTATCTTGCCTCTTATGGACTTCCCACCTGTAAAGGTTGCTAGCAACACCTCCTAATGATTTTAAAACCATAAGATTGGTCTTATGAATGCAAAATAGTTTAACTATTTTATTTAGGAATGGTAAGAGCCTAAACTCACTCCCTAACCTTAAGATTATGATTAGCATGCTATGTATCTAGCAAATACAACAAATTTTCAATTTTTAATTATTTTGACTCATAATTTTATTTGATGGTTTTGGGTATGCAAATCTTGTCTAGAATGAGATGTAGTTAGAAACGAGTCATGGCCCAAATCAAAAGAGAAGGCAGACTTCTCCCAAAAGGTTGGTCATCCTCACAGGATAGATACCCTCTTATGCACAATGGAAGAAGGGCCCAATTCAAAAATTTAAGAAGAAATATGCAATCATCATTCATAATTATAAGTTCTAATTACTTTTAATATTTATATCTAATGGTTTAGTTAATGAAGTTATGAGTTACTTATTTTTATGTTTAAGTTGATTTAATTTAATACGGTAGAAAAATTAATTTTTTCTAATAGCCTAACTTATCTAACCTTCTATCACATTTTACAAAAAGAAACCTATAAAAAGCATGCAATTTTATTACACACCCCCAAAATAAATCAATCCAAATAAGATAAATTAAAAAGGTAAGTTTGATTGGGTGCTTTTAAAAAGAAAAGAAAAAAATGGCGTTTCACCTTATACTCCTCACTAGACCTAGATTTTGATCTATTGGGGTCTTCATTTGTACTATTTCAAGATCATCACCTTCTTTAGAGGTCTCATTAGGCTCTATAGGGGACCATCAACTAGCACAATTAGCTTTTGGCAATCCTAAGGCTCATGGGACCTAACCTAATTCTAAGATCAAATTATATTTTAAAATTCTAAAATAAAATCCTAAACCCTAAAAAACAAATGTTAGGAAAATGCATAACACACTAGAAATTTATATCACAAACATACATGCATATCACTAGAGATTGCCTAGCTCAATTATCTTATTGGGCTATGCTTAGGGACTTAAGCAAAGCATTTGTAAGCAAACAATATTTATATATTTTTTATTATAATAGTTCCTTTATGCATGATCCCTTGAACAAACTGGTGATAGTCTAAAAGTAGCATTATAATATCCAAACTAATGAGTAAATAATATTAGCCACATAGACTAAAATAATACACTACAAAAAAAACATCACTTCACAAAATATATTATCATTCTAACCTAAATCTAGGGCCATTAACCTAATAATTTAGTGTGGGAAAAGGGGTTAATGTGGTTAGTCAATAATAAGCTTCTTTTAGTTTCAATTTTGATTTGAGTTTAAGATTTATTGGATTTACCATTGTGTGGTTTCACTTTAAATGATTTAATTGATTTTGAATTGTTATTTTCAATTTTAGTTAATATATTCATTAGGTTAAAATTTACTTTTAGGTTTCAAGAGTGAAAATGAATAAGTTTTACTCAAAGTAAAATGCATCCAATTCAATACCTTAATCCTAATATGAAAATTTATTAAAGGATCTAAATTTAAATATTTTATATTTAACAAATCTTGATTAGGTTTTAATTAACTTTTAAATTTATTTCTTTCATTTAATTTACCTCTCATAATTGTGCTTTCATAGGTACATGTCATTATTAAACTAGTGGTTCAAGGTATCGAGACATCTTTCAGACCAATATCTTTATGACTTCGAGTGTCCAGACTATATACCTAGTGATTGCTTATTCTAAAAAGTTCAATTAATATTTATGTTTAGCTAATGCTTATATAATTTAACCTGTAATTCAATATAAATTTATTATGATTATTTAGTTTAAGTTCAATTTTTAAATTTTTTATTAAAGTTAATTATGTTTTCATTATTTTATATTAATTAAGTTAATTAATTTGATTTCATTATTATTTATATTTGATATTTTCATATTTTAATTTGATTGATTTAGTGATTAAATTTAAAAATTTTAGATTAATTTAGCCTATTATTTATTACATAGTTAACTTTTTTATGATTTGATTATTCGTTCATTTTCTTTATTAGTTTCTTTTATTCAAAGAATTTCAAATTAATTTATTTAACTTTAATTAGGGTTCAATTTCTATTATAATATTTATATATATATATATATAGGTTCATATATATATATAGCTATATATATATATTATATATATATATATACATATATATATATATATATATATATATATATATATATATATATATATATATATATATATATATATATATATATATATATATATATATATATATATATATATATATATATATATATAAAAAGCAAAAGATAAATTCATTAAGAGAAAGTGATTACAAGGGCCTATCAGCATTAATTGATACTTAATTAGGAAAATTAATCAAAATATTAATCAAATTATGAATTGAAAGTTAATTTAGTAAATGTAAAATGTAATAGATAATTAAGTAAACACTAATTAACTTGAGTTAAAGATTAATGATTAAATCTTAGCCAAGTTAAGCATTTAACCAAATTAAGAAATAGTAAACTCAAAGTTAGCCACTATTCAAGCAAGTCAAATATCCAATTATATTCATGTTAATTAAGATAATTATTAATCAAACTTCAACTATATGACTTAATTAATTGAGTTAATTTTAAATATTCAACTAATCAATTATTACACTTTAATCCAATTATTTATGATGAACTTAATTAACTAGGGATTGGATTCTAATCAAATCAATTAAACCAAAGTAAATCCAAGTCGACCAAACTAATAAAACAAAAATAAGATAAATTATGTTAATCAATTAATTAAACTAAATATAAATCTTTAGTTAATTTATTAATCAAGCTCTAACTAACTTTATCACTTAAATAATAAATAATTGAATCAAACATAATCAATTTCAATCAAAGTAAATATTGAATTTACTTAATCAAAATAAATGAATCATTAAACCAAAGTAAATAAATATTAATCATCATAATAAAGATTCAACTAAGCAATAAACTCCAAATTACTAAATATCTTTAATTAAATAAAAAATATATTTTAATTGAGTTATGAGACCAACTAAACCTAATTAAAATATAAAATCACTATATTTGAATAATAAAAATAATAGAACTAACTTAATCAACATAAATTACTTAAGTTAATGTAACCTGTTAGAGTTAATCAATCGAACCTTAATTTGAAATAAAATTAGTTAAAGTAAAATATAATAGTCAACCTAAAAAATGAACATTTAATTACTCTTAGCACACTCCTAAGAAATTTAGAATTTCTTAAGTTAGACTTAGTGTCTTGAGTCAATCATCTTTATAAAAAACTCTAAGGCAAAAATGAATTAACAAATCAAAGTACAATCATCATAATCATTATAAATTAATCACGGAAAAAAATTACAAAATTCCCCTAGTCACTTTAATTCAAACAATAATTAAATAAACATAAACAACATAAACTACATGAAACAATAAAGTTTAATGAATTTAATAAAAGTTTAAATCAATTTAAAGTAATAAAATTTAAATAATTTAATAAATTATATAAAAAAGATTAAGTTTTAATCAAATCTTGAATTGAAATGAACTTAATTAAATTAAAAACCTAATAAAATACATAAAATTAAATATTATAAAATTAAACTTCAATCATAATAATCATGACCAGTTCAATTTTCATTCTTAATCAAATCAATCAAATATTCAATTCAAGCAAACTTAACTCAACTAAATCATTTGAATGAAAAATTTAGAAAAAGATCAATTAAAATCATTAGATCATTAGTTTAGCCTCTTTTGAGGGAATTTCACCTTCGATGAAAATTTTACTTTGCTAGGATTTGGGTATTAAGTTAATTAAGTCTTACCAAAAATAAGGCTTAATCTTCTTTTCACTCTTTAAAACCTAAAATAAACCTTAACATAAAAATAAATTAAAATTAGTAATAAAGGTCCAAATTATTTAAATCACTTAAGTTAAAACCATCCTGTGGTAAATTAAACAAATCTTGAACTCAAATCAAAACTTAAACTTAATGAAGCCTTGTACAGACTTGTTACATTGGCCCTCTCTTCACACACAAGAATATTAGGTCACCGACCTTCCAATTAGGTTAGGCTAATGTGTTGATTATGGTGTGATGCTTTTTCTTCTTTTGTGGAATATTATTTTAATTTGGATGGCTTGGATTGTTTCCATGCTAGTTTGGATGCCTTTTTAGACTAACACTATTTTTTTTTTTGTATGGGCTATGCTTAAAGAGGCTACTGTAATAAATAAAAATAATAAATGCTATTTTATTGCAGATAATTTGCTTAAGTCTCAAAGCATAGCCCATTAGGAAAAGTGGGCTTGGCAACCATTGATGCAAAGCCCATATAAATATAAATAGGTGTTGTGTGTGTTTTCTAACATCTATGGATATTTTATTTTTAAAAGTATAAATTATTGACTTCATGATCCCCATCTCATATGAGATTGATTTTGATGATAAAAAACACATGTTTAAATGCTACTAATCATGTTAATTTCAAGTGTGCAGGAAAAATTCTTTAGCTCCTCATTCTTTAATTATATTAGAATGCTAAAGCTATTGGACATGGATTGGGTGGAAATTTTCTAGGAATAACTATATGAAAGAAAAATAAAATACACACTAAAATAAAATATATCATTCATTCATTTTAAAACAATCTATTTTAAATTATTCATAAACACTATATTTCATATTTAGAATTATTCATTAAAATTATTCATTTTTTTATAATGTAAATTAAATGCATAAACCATTTTACATTTATTGTGCTTCTATGCAAGTTAAATTAAGTTTACATCTCAATAAATTATTTACATGCTAAATTATGTTCATTATCTATTTATTGTTCGCATAAAATCCAATTATCCTAAAATTATCCATTGTATTATTTTTTTCTCTCATATTATACTAGTTTTCTCTCTCCTATCCTATTTTTCACAATAAACATTTTTGGCCGAATTTTCTCATGATTATTTGCTTAATAAATTATGTGAGAGTTATTTAAATTATTTCCATAAATATCCCATATTTTTTTAAATTAAAAATTCACTTATTTGAATCTTTAATTTAAATTATTTTTTAATTCAAATTGAATATTTTCTTGATTACATATGCAAATTTGAACTTAGCTCTTTATGGAATGTTTTGTGGCTGATCATATGCTACCCTAGTTGATTTAATTTTAATTAATTTGAATTAATTTGAATTTATTTGAGATAATTCAAATTCAATTAAAATAAACTATGGAATTATCTTCTTTCCTTTTATATCAATTCTATTTTTGGAAGCCTCCTATGGCTAGCCATACTTTTATTTAAATTCAAATTAATCACTTGATGAATAGTGATTTGAACTATCCTAAGATTTGATTCATCATTATTTAATTTGAATTAAGTATATTAAAATAAATATAATCTATTTTTGGACTGTAGCTTGGTCTAATTTTTAATATTTCTAATGGGTTTTATTTAAAATGTTCAAGAATAATATCTTCATTCAATAAATTTCAATTGATTGAAGATTCCATGATATTTCATAGAATTCAAATTAAATCCCACAATGGAAACTCCTTTGGCCAACCCTATCATGCCAATCTATTTAAATAAAATTGCAGATTATTTTTTAACCTCCCTTGGCTGAATTTCCCCTTTTGATTAAATTTAATTAATTAAATTAAATTACTTACCATTTGGATTTCCATCTTCCTTGCCTTTGTTGAAATCCCTCTCATGCAAATTGAAATTCAAATTAATTAATTCAAATCAACTTTTCTTACAAAATATGATTTCCCTCCTCTTTTTACCTTGGCAGAACCCCTTCATCATGTAAATTATTTTTATTTTTTATTTATTTGCGTTTAATAAATTCCAAATTTTTTTCCCTCCTATTTCCATTAGCTTGGCCGACCCCTATTAACCTCTCAACCTATATATGTATCTTTTTTAGACTAGGGTTATTTTCTTCTTGGATTTTTCTCCTCTTGGCCGAACCCTTACAAAAATTTTCCTTGGAGGTTTCTCTTGGTGAATTAAGATCTAACCTCTTCAACATCATTTTCCTTCCTTCCTTCAAGTGATTTATTTCAAGCTTGCACAAAAGAACTTGAAGGATTGGTGGATTTTCATGTGGTTGAAAGCTTACCAAGGTGCAATCACCATAAGTGACATTTTTCTTTAAAAGCAAAGATGTCATTAACTATTAAAAGCAAAGAGTACAACACTAGGAAGACAAAAAGGTAAACATAAAAACATTACACTTTTATGATGTAAGGAAATTTATAAGGTCACTATGTAGTGAAGAGAGAATTTGAGGTAGAGGTTGAAAAGAGAAGGTTGGACTATCTACATGAGATCCCATCTTTGCCAAAATGTTAGCTGGGTTGTTTCCCCTCCCTATGGATGTGGTTGATATGCAAAGAGATTTGTTTGGATAAAAGTAAAATGTTCCTGATAATGTAGGTCATGTACCAAGGGTAATGATCATCTTGGAAAAGACAATTGCAAAGCAATGAAGAGCCTATTTCAATCCAAATTTTCCTTATATTGAGGAAGATTGCAAGTTTAAGGGTTGTGAGACAAGCCATAGTTTTAGCATATAGAGCACTTGAAACATAACAAGGAATGGAGAAGAGGTAAACACATTGACCAGTGTGAGTACAAAAGACACCACCAATGCCAACAGTTTGCTAAGATGACTTGAAGCTACCTTCAATATTGATTTTGATGCTATTAAATTCTAGTTTATTTCATTTGATGAGGAGGGGATGGAGAATAGGTGGTGTCTTCTTGAGCATGAATGGCCTTATAAATAAGTTGGAAACCTCCAGCTTTTGAATGTAGCTTTTGATATTAGATAAGATTTCCTTTTTACCTCATTATTGAGTTCCATGCTTATTAGGATTTCTTATCATCCAAATGAGCCATATAATTATAATTAGAATGATGTAAAGCTTATCTTTCTTGGTGTAATGATGTGGACTATTCCAAGTCTTAAAATAATTAGACAAAGTGTCCTCAATTGGTTTTCCAATGTTAAAAAAGGAGTGGATTTCAGTCTAGATTGAATTGTTGATATGGCAAGTAATACATATTTGGCTGATACATTCCTCCTCCATTTTACATAAGTGATAAATGGAGGTGACTTTAAGACCCTTGAACTTAAGAATGTCATCTGTGGGTATCATGTTATGCCATAGCCTTCAACAAAAGAAGGAAATGGATGGTTTCATAGTTGCAGTCCAAAAAAATGGTTTGCAATTAGGGGCAATGCTAGATTAGAAAATAGATTGGAAAATTATCTTGGACATACTGAAATTGGCATTAGAACCTTTTAACATCAAATTGTATTTTGTATTGGTGGTGAGTGGGACTCTGTTAACTTCATTCAAAATGTCATCAGGAAGATACTCTTTGAGTTTTAGGATGTTCTAATTACAATCATTCTAGAATCTAGAAACATGCATCTGAATAGGGATGTTCTTAAGAAGAAAGTTAGACATTGGGCCATTTGAAAACCAATAATCAGTTGTGAAGCTGAGTTCACCATGCCCTAATTACCAAAAAAATTAAATTCTCACCATCCGTTCTATGATGTAACAAACTCTTCCAAAGTGGGGAATCTATCTTCCTTTGCTGAATTACTGAAGGATGAGTCTTGTAGTAATTTTTACTTAGAAGATAGTGAGCCTATAAGGATGTGGAGGAGTGGCATGCCCACAAAAATAGAAAACACAACAAAAAAGGCATCAGAGAATTAAAGAATTTATTGGTAGCTAAAAACTCAAGAGTAGAGGATTCCTCAATTGGTGAAGGATCTACAAAATGGCCCACTAGGAGCAAATCTCCTCACTTATATTAAACATAATAATTTAGAATATTAGAGGCATTGATAAGGCCAATGCCTCTAATAGACTCAAAAGCCTTATGAGACACCAAAAACTTGAATTCTTTTCTATACTAGAACCTTTGGTCAACAACCAAAACCTCAGCAAAATATAAAGAAGATTTCCCCAATTCACCATTCATTCTAATGTTAGTAGCAAAATCTGGCTATTATAGAAATCCAATTTTTAGATTCAAATCCTCATTGATACCACTAAATGCATCCATATTCACATAAAGAATACCAATGAAAATACTTTGCTACCACCATATATGCCGCTTGTAAAGGAAACATAGAAAAGAACTCTGGAAGAACATTATACACTTCAGTCATAATAAAGCTAACCTTTGGTTGGTCGGTGGAGTCCATAACATAATTGCATGCCTTACTAAAAATAAGGGAGAAAGGATGCATAACCTCTCAATTATTGCTAAATTTGCTAAATACATTGCAGAGGCCAACCTATTTAATGTACGTTATAATGGCTTTCCTTTCACCAGGAGAAGAGGTAAATTTTATGAGAGGCCTGATAGAATCCTTATCAACTTAGCTTGTAATTCTCATTTTAGCATAATGGAAGTACAACACATTACTAAAATTACCTCTAATCACTACCCAATTCTAGTTAGCTATAGCTCATTAACCAAACCGAAACATGCTCAACTTAGATATCTAAATATGTGGACTTTACATCCCGAGTTTAATAATTGCGTATGGAATGCTTAGAATGGGGTGGAGCATGAAAATCCCTGGGTTAAATTATGGTCATTGCATAAAAATACAATCTAGGCTCTTAGGAAATGTAATAAGGAGGTCCTTGGAAACATCAATGGCCTTATCAAATCCATTGAAGATCAAATCAACAACATTGAAAATGAGCTGGCTAAAATGGACAATTTGAATACCAAGGAATATGAGACTCGATTAAAGCAACTAAAAGCAACCTTGCAATGATATATTGATAAAAAAGAGGACCATCCTAAACAAAAAGCTTCATCAAATAACTTTCTCCATGGAGATCGAAACTCAAAATACTTCCATGCTTGTATTAAGAAAAGAAGTGAAGAAAATGGATAACAAGAATTAAAGGTAATAATGGGAGATGGATTCAAAGTCAAAAAGGTATCATGGAAGATTGTTTGCACTATTTTTCCAATGTACTGAAGTAGTCACATGAAATTAATATAACCCTCCAGTCTGATTAGCATTTCCCAAGGACTAAAAGAGAATTGATCAGCAATGACAAGTTTAGCTCAGTATCACTGGAAGATGAAATTCTACTTGCACTCAACTCATGGATGGCTATAAAGTAGCTAGACTAGATCGTTTTACACCCCTCTTCTATCAAAGGTCATCGAACATTGTAGGTAAGGATGTCATCAATGCCATACAAACTTCTTCAAAGGATACAATATCCACCAATTCTTCTCAACATCTACTATTGTCTTGATGCCTAAGGATAAAGATCATCAAACTCAGAACAAATTTAGACCCATATTCCTAACCTTATTATCAACAAAATCATTAGTAAGATCATTGCAAATAAGATTCAAAGTCTGCTACCAAATCTCTTCTCCCCAAATGAGAAAGCTTTTGTAAAAGATAGGATTATCATAAACAGCATACTACTAGCCCATGAACTCACTAAAGATATTAATAGAAAGTGTAAAGGAGATAATATCATCATGAAACATGACCTCCAAAAAGCATTTGATACTATTAACTAGAGTTTCATACTTAAATCTCTCAAGGAAAGAGGTTTTTTTGATGATTTTTGCATTCTAATTGAGAGACTTTTCACTCCAAGCCACTATAAGATTCTTCTTAATGGGAAACCACATGGCTTCTTTCAAGTTAGCAGGGGTGTCAAATAGGGAGACCCTCTCTCCCCTTCCCTCTTCATTTTAGCTTTAAACATACTCTCCAAGAAATTAAATAAAGTAGCAGAATCCAAGAAGGAGAATGGATTTAAAAATTCAATTAATCTAAGGATCACACACTTGGCTTTGTTGATGATTTATTACTTTTTTGTAATGGGAGTAAGAATTTGTGGAGAAAAATTTCTATATGGTCGCCTTCAATCTATGGTGAAAAGCAAGAATATAAAATTTTTTTTTGGGACGCCATGCAGATCCGTAGATGTGCTTATTCAGGTGATCGAGTACATCATCAAGACATAGTGTACTATCTCGAAAGACATAAGTGACTACCCTTTAATAGACCTAATCAACTCAATAAGGACTCCTAAAGATGATGGATCTGCATATGTACCAGAGATTCTTCCCCTACTTTATGTGAAAAAGTAAAGGAGGGTTTATTTTAAAACAGGTTTGTTAAGTTCCTTATAGGGTTAAACCCCCATAGTGAATTACATCCTAAGGGTCGGGATCCCTTAGGAATACTCTCACTTAAGGTAAATGATCATTGCCATCAAATATTTCTATAAGAAATGACTATCAATCGATTGGTTCATTTTTAAAGATCAAATGGGATTGATCAAAGAGAGGGAGTTATTATCGAAGCCAAAATGGAAGATAAGTAGGAGATGCCCATGATGCTAGGAAACTTAGCGAGTACCTCAAACTATCCTATAGTTGGGCTTTATATTTTTGAAATTGATTAGTTCTTTCGAGTTACATTTTTGATTAGAAATTTAAGACTTATGATTCTTTAACACAAGATTAAGAAAATTTCTAAGAGGTGATGAATTATGCTTATGGGGGAGAAGCAACCTTAGAACCTAAATCTAGGAAACTTTGGCGATGGCCGAAAGCACAACCTAAATCTAAGGTAAAAATTGGATAATTGGTTTGTCTCTACAAGAGAGAACAAACCATCCGACAGCTTGGACTTACAACCACCTCGGGGTGGCCACCTACTAACTTCTCCTATAATTTTAAATACATGTAGGCAAGTCATTATGCTTATGCTAGATAGCTGAGTTGTTATTTATTTAAAAAGAGACTAAGTCCTTAAACTCACTCCCTAAAGAAACTAGATAATGTAAAGGGCATGCTTCAAATGACCTAAATCTAATGCAATTCAAATTTCATTTTATTTTTATTTTTGGGCAATTATTTTGACTTAGGCTAATAGGATTCATATGCCTAATGCATGAGAAATAAAGTTATTGGCCAAAATTAGTGAGGAGGGAGGAGGTGTGTTTCCACCATGGCTCTCAAAGATCAAGCCAAGTTTCTCTAGCAAAGGTGGAAGCCCTCCAATCAAGAGTGAAATAAGATGCATTTTGCATGATATTGCAAAAGAAATACTCATCTAGCTAAGGGGTTGCAAATTCTTTTATCTTGATTTGAAACCTAAGCTTTAGGTGAGGTTATGAGTGCTTATTTTTAATTTGAGTTATTAAATTTGGTAAAAGATTTATTTTTTCCTAAAGAGCCTAATCCACATCCAGGACATACATAAAGCAGGGAAGAAACTTGGAAAAGCATGCCAGTTAATGCACAAGCTAAATAAATCATCAATCAATTTATAAAGCTAATCATAAAAAGAATAAAAGGCCGTTGTGGTCAGGCACCACCACACAAACCCAAAAAGATAAATTGGGTAGCCAAGCTCTACCCTTATACAACCCAAATTACAAATGAATTAAATTATAATTATGCAAGGAATTCATTGTTATGGGGGTCTTCAAGCTTCATTCTTCTTTCTTCTTTCTTCTTCTTTTCTTCTTTTCTTCTTTCTTCTTTGGTTCTTTCTTTTGGATGGTTGGAAGGTAGATGCTCCAAGGATTCACATGATGCATAAGATAGGATCTTATGACCAATGCTCATCTTAATCCCCAAAACAATCATTCTAATATCCTAATTGCATAAATTTACATGAAAAGAAAAAAATGGAAATCTAACTAACACTTGCAAAACAAAGGTTAGCTAAAATAAATTACACAAATCCAAGCATGTATATTGGAATTATCACTCCACACATGGGTGACTAAGTCCACCAGGCCTATTGGATTATGCTTAGGGGTATAAAGCATCTGCAAGCAAAAGCATTAATATTTTTATTTATGATAGTACCCCTTAAGCATAATCTCCTATAGAAAAGAATAGTTAGACTAAGAGCATCCTGCCATTCATTCTACGAGCATACACCCTAACATCCAGTCTTAAACATATATTACAAAATAAAACAAAATATCAAACCATGCACCACCTTAACCTAAAGCTAGAAGTGGTGACTTAGGCTAATGTGTGTGCTTTGAAGGTTTGTGTGGTATGCTTAACTATGAATTTAGGTTTAAATTTTCTAAGTGTGAAAACATGTTCAACTTAGAGGAGGGTTTCATTTAAGTTGTTTAATTATTTTGGGTTGATTTTATTTCATGTTTTGATTAGGTTCAAGTGAATCCTACAATTAATTACTAAGTTGTAAAGAGAGGGAAAGAGAAGAGAACTTCTCTTTCCTTTCCTAACCTAAGTAATTTCTAAAGTGGGTTCATATTTTAGTTTTATTTAGTGAATGTTTTGATTAAATATTTTATTTAATCTTAAGCTTAGATGAACTATAAAATAACCTATTCAAAGAGAAAGGCATTTTAAGATTAAATAAAATGAACCAAATTTACATAACACACATTACTTCATTTCTTTCCCAACATGTATAACATGCATATGAATGAGTCCTAAGCATATCTATACATACCAATGAGAATGTTTAACACACTTTATGATGCATGTTAAGTAATTCATTTAAAGAAATTTAAAAGTTGAATATGCATGATTTTTCTTAAGTAGAAAAGGGTTTCTTTATCTAATTTTTCACATATACATATGAAAGTAAGAAAGGCATAAGTGAGTACAGCGTCATTATTAACCAGAGGTGTAAGGTACAAGACCTACTTAGGGTTACTTAAAGCCTCACAACCTTAGTGTTGTCCAGACTAATATACCACTTTCCTTAAATACAAACATGTGTACAATATAAATGAAATGGAAAAAAAGAATGCAAAAGTTGTATTAATTGATTCATTTTGTTTATGCAATTTATGTATTCAAATATAGGTAACCCTTCTTAGGCAATAGCATAGGGATGAACAGGATATGGAATTAGGTTACTGTTAGGTTCTTTTCAAATGTACCATACATCTTACCAAATCCTAGTTAAAACTATGCTAACATAAAAGAGAAGAGAAACCTATGCTAAGCACACCTTTATATTCTTCACATGCAAGCTTATAATTAGGAGATAAGTAGCACACTTTCAGATTTGATAATTAATTTATATGTTTTGAAAATAATTTGAATTTAGTATTGATAATAGCCACTCGTATTTCTACTTTAGCCAACACATGCAAATTTGACATAAAGTAAACAATTTCATTTTTAAATTTGAATTTGAAAAAATATGAATGCATGAAACCACATGACATAAAAAATTAACATGTTGGGGAAAGACTCAAAGCAATGAAAGCATGTAAACAAATTCACTTTAATTAAATCATAAAGACATTCTTATGGAATAAGAAAATTTAAAATAAATCAAAGTGTATTCAGTGTGACTTTTGTTTAGTTTTAAGTTTGATTTAATTTTGAAAAAGTGAGTTGAGTTTGCTGTTCCAAACCCATTCCCACATGTGTTTGATATTTTTATTTTTTTAGATGATTAGATTCATTTTATGTATTAAGGAATGAATTAAGCAAGTTAATTAACCTTACATTAACATATTAACCAATGATGAACCAATGAGATGACATATGAATTAACAGAGAATAAAAAGGCCTAATGCTAATTGCTACAAAAGGGAATTGGGTTTTGAAATTGAACTTAGGCTATTAACAAAACCAAGCATAAACCCAAGGTAGATTAATTAAGTTATGGAAGTTTTTAGAATTTTTAGAAATTGATTAAGGGGATAATTAATTAATTAACCCTTAATTAAGAGAAGATTAAGTAAAGAAAAGGGGGTTTATTAAATAGCTTAGGAGAAATGCCCCAAAATTATTCCCTAAACCTCTTATCTACTGGATCTGACCTTAATCAACCCTAATAATGGATTAAAACCACTAATCATACCTTAATTATCTTAAATTAGGTTAAGGAAGTAATTAAGAAATCCATATGCAATTCTCCTAATTAAGCCTTCAATAAATCCTAAGAAAATTAGAGGAGGCTGAATTCATCCCCTAAAACATACCGAAGGAGTTTGGGATTAATAAGAGGCTTAATTAAAAGGTAATTAGCAAAATGAAATTTCTAATAAACCCAAAATCAGAGAAAAGCATACTTTAAAATCCATTGAAATTAGTTTTAAAATATTTTAAGTTGAATTATCTTTCTATAAAAAATTATTTGATATTTTTCTAAATTTGATTGAGAGAGATATGATTTTTAGAAGATCCATAGATTAATTAGAATTAATTATGCATCTTAACTAATCCCTCAGCTCACAGCGTGACACGTGGCGGCGGCGGTCAGCACGCTTTACACGCATTGTGTGGTGAGCATCCCACTTAAACATGACATCCAAAAGGTGGCGTGGCAGCGGGATGCACTTTGATCTCTATCATTCGATCAAAGATCAGACGACCAAGGATCTCCCCATGATTTTAAAAGGGATAAATCATTTTCTAAAAATGGTAATAATCTTGACCATCCATCTAAAATGTACGGAAGGATGGCCAAGATCTCCCCAATTCTTCCCCTTAGATCAATAGAGACTATCCATCATCTAGGGGAAGATCTGAGCTCGATTGAGCTTGAATTGAAACAAAACTTAACCCACACCATCTAAAGCCAATAAGTGCATATCCAACGGTGAAATTTGCATGAATTGAAAATTCCTTTCACAAAGGACCAACACCTCCTATGCTAGGTGGTCAAAAAATTCCATACCTCGCCAGAGGTGATCATTGGTGCTCGAGATCGATGAGGTAGCTTCGTCTAGTGGAGACGAAGCCTTGTTGAAATTCTTAGGCCTTGGGATTGAGTGGCTTGCTCTATAGACCAACACCACTTCAAGCTCCTTACAACTTTGATCCAATTGCTTCTCTTCTTGCTATGGGAACTCCAATGGAAGCTTGAGTGTGCTCGGATTGGTCCTTAGAGGAAGTGTGCAAGAGAAATTGGAGTGATTTTCAATGTGGAGAAAGTTGGGAGTTCAAGTGAGCTCCCCTATTTTTTGCACTGTGCAAACCCGAGAAGATGAAGTTTGATTTCTCTCTAGGATGCTTGGGGAGGCTGAGGAATTACTTCTCTGACTTCCCTAGGTTCAATCAAAATGAGGAATGATAGTTTTGAATTCAATTAGTGGGAGTATATCTCCCCTTGAAGGATCGAATGGCCGCAAGCTATCTTGCCATTTTGATCCAATTGATCATAATGGAGAGTTTATTTTGGCTGCTAGATGTTTGCACATGGTCAGTTTGAGGCCTTGAGTGGATTGCCAACCTCCCATGTGCATGAAATTGAGTGGAAGAGGGACTTGAAATTAGCAAATCTGACCCATGGGGTCGGGTTTGGCCTTGGGGCCAATTAGGCTGAACCAAATCCATTGGATTGGGTGCACCACTCTTCATTAGGTCCCCTTGAGCTATTAGGAAAGCATCAAGTGGATATGAAGAGGGTATGAACAAATTATCCATGGATTAGGGAAAAATTTGTTCTGTGGTCTACGGGTAGAATGGTCATTTTGTTGATTTTTCAATTTGGATATGTTGGGTATGTGGAGAAACTAGGTTTGGCCAAATTTCATGAGATTTGGAATTCATTTGATAAGGTTTGGCTCATGTTGACACCATTTAGGTCAAAATCAATTCAAGGGTCAAGTTGAAATTGGTCAAATTCAAGGGTTGGGTCAAGTTCATATGACCATTTAAAATGTTTTGGTGGCTTTGGTTTGATTCAATTTGGTATAGTTTTGAATTTATCTCATATAACTTCATTTAGGCCAAATGGGTCAAGTTGACCTATTTGACCCATTTGACATATTTGGGGTAGGTCAAGGGTAGATTTAGGTTATGTTAGTCATATGGAGTGGATTGGTATCTTTGTTTCCAATCAATTTTGGTTAAGTTCAAATTTGGCTCAAGATGACCCTTTAGTCATGTCAGTCTAAGGTGCTAGGTAGGTCTAGTTGGCCAATTGAGGCTTTGGTCAAGTTCAACAAGTGATTTGGAATAAAATTGACCCATTGGTTTGGATCAATTTGGCTTAGATCAAGTTTTGATACATTTTGACCCTTTAGGTTAAGTTGGGTCAAGTTGGGTCAAGTGGCCAATTGGGCTAGGTTAGGCTAAAATGTTGGCTTGGTCAAGTTCAAACATAGGTCATGAATGAACTTAGATCAAAGGTTTCAATTAATTTGGCATATGGTAGAATTTGGCTATGTTAGGTTTCATTTTGGGCTAAGTGTTGACTTGGTCAAATCTTAGGTTTGACTTGGTTTGACCCAATTTGATTGATTGATCATTTCATGATGAGAGGCATAAGTGAGTTTGGTTCAATCCAATTTGCTTAGGATTAGAATTTGGCTCATAAGGGTTCTTTAGGTCAGTTTGGGTCAAGTGAGCCTAAGTGGGTCAAATGGCTTGGTCAAAGCTTGATTTGAGCTTGATTGAACTTGTATATGGATTGAAATATAAATCCATTTGCAAGTGGTTTGAAGTCAAATGGGTTTTGATCCATTTGATAATTTCATATTCAAAGGAGGAGTATGAAGGGATTTTGGCTTTGATTATCAACTTGACCCTACAATATCGGTACCCCAACACTCAAATGGCCATGAAGCTAATATATGGTGTAGAATATTGGGTGGTTGGTGGAGTACCACACCGTGCACTTAACATTGATGGCATCTCCTAGCTACATCCATATAGTCTATGATCATTGAAGGCCAGTAGTATCCTAGTCTCTTGATCTTCATCTTCATCTTCAGACTGGATTGATGTGCTATGCATAGACCTGAGTGTACCTTGGTTAAAATGCCATAGCTTCATGCTTTTTTAAGCAACGTAACCACATTTAGTCAAAGGACTAGCGGTACAAGGTGCCATCAACAAGAGTATAGGAGAGAGCTCTTTATTTCATCTGATGGGCTTGTGACCTTTCTTGAGGTAGTTTGTTAGTGTTCAAATAATCTATGAACGGTTTCCTTCAATCCAGCTCCTTATCCATTTTGGCAATGACAACCTCCCCTTCAAGAGAAAGTCTCTCGATGAGTTCAGAATCATTAAGGGATAGGACTTGTCAATTTTGGACCCTTATTGAAATGGACTCATCTTCCGGACATGCCAATTCTTTGGCAAGTTTGGCCAAAGAATCTGCTACTGCATTCTCTGCTCAAGGAATTGTGTAGATGGTGACTTCAAGAATTTGAGCCAATAGCTTTGTGGTATAATCGTAGTAATGATGAAGCTTGGGTTTGAGAACCTGGTAGGACCCAAAAATCTGGTTGATGACCAACTGAGAATCCCCAAAGATGTTGATGCTCTTGACACTTATAGTAATGGCTAACTCCAGATCGATAATTAAAGCCTCATACTTGGCTTCATTGTTGGTACAGGGGTTGGATAGATAGTATGAGAATCTCATCACATCATGATTTAGAGTTAGAAGAACTATTCTTACCCCTGCCTTTCCTCGGAGAATAGATTAGGGTGTTTTACCTTTAAGAGAAAAAAGCAGCACCATCAAAATACATCAGCCATCGACGGTTGCCGACCTCTCCTAAGTTCATGATTTGTTCATCAAGGAGATGCTTTATCTCAAATCTATCGGGGATTTTGGCTTTGATTTTGGCTTGCATCTCCCCGATAGATTTGAGATAAAGCATCTTAGATGCACCAACCGTCCTTGAAAGGATCTGAGTTGAGTTAAACTCTTAGGAGCTGGCATTTCTAAGATAACTTTAATCTTTTCAGGATCTATTTCTATTTTTTGGTGTCGAACAACAAACCCAAGGAATTTCCCTGAAGCTACTCTGAATGCACACTTCAAAGGATTTATTTTGAGGTTATATTATCTTAATCATTCAAAAACTACTCTCAAGTTAAAGAGGTGGTCTTTCTTTTCTAAGCTTTTGACTACTAGATCATCAATGTAGCACTCAACTTGATGATGGATGAGTTCGTTGAAGATTTAAGTCATGGCTCGTTGATATGTAGCACTAGAATTTTTAAGGCCGAAAGGCATGGCCTATAATAGAAGATTCCGATCGGGGTTCAAAAAGTAGTGTTTCTTTCATCTTCAGGAGATATCTTGATTTGGTTATAGTCAGATGACCCATCCATAAAAGAGAAAACTGCATGAGATGAGGTGATGTCCACCATTAACTATGGTATAGGAAGAGGAAACTCATCCTTAGGACATGCCTTATTTAAGTCCTTAAAATTAACGCAAATGTGAATTTGGCCATTCTTCTTCTTAACTGAGATGACATTAGCTAACCAGGTAGTTTATTTTTCTTCCCTGATGAAACCAGTGTCGATTAGTTTCTTGACTTCAGAAATGACCCATTGTTCAATTTCTAATCACATGTGTCTAGGAGCTTGCTTAATAGGGGTAGCATTAGGATCTATTGCTAGCTTGTGGATTGCTATGTTAGGAGATAATCCAAGCATTTCTTTATAACTCTATGTGAAGTAGTCTTTAAACTCAGTCAATAGCCTAACTAAGCCATTGATTTCTTCTTCATTCAGTAACAAACTGATGTATGTCGGGCATGTATTTTCTTCTGTCCTGAGGTTGATTTCTTTAAGCTTGTCTATTATTGAATGAATCTCCTCTTCAAACTCTGACATTGCCTCTTTGATTTGGAGATCATTTGGATCATCTGAGGCTTCTAAACACACATTCTCATAAGAGTTGGGGATGTGTGAGAAGAAACTATCAGACTCTAAATGATTGGTAACAACTATGCAGTAATCTTCATCATCGACCGAACCCACTGTACCGAATCCTAGTCCCTCTTGATTATGCTTTTTTGCCTTTGTTGCTCCATATCTTCTTGAAGTATTTTGACCTGTGCTTGGACCATATATGAGGAACTAAACCTTTCTGTATAAGATTTTGAACACAAGGCGAGTACAAATCAAAAGGTAATTCTATTAATTCTTTAAAAGTATCCTCCTCAAGCTCTACATCATCTTCAGGGCTTGAGGATGATGATCCTAAAAAAAAGCTTCTTTTGCTTCGTGTCACTATAAGACTTAGGGACTTCCTTAACTATAAACCTTCAACTTTTTGAGATGTAAGTGAGGAAAAAGCTAAGGTTCCCAATTACTGCCTAATAGTTTCACATAAACCAGATTTGGATACTTTGCTTTACTTGGAGGCCAGGTCTTCATTTCTATTTGGATCAAAAGTCACCTCTAATGGAACCCGCTGAGAGGGGTTGGCTAATATACTAATCATATTAGACTCATTCTCTGACTTGGATTCCAAGTTTATGTGAATAGTAGGGGTACTCCTATGAACTGGAACACGGCCTCTTTTGGTTGAAGGCCAACTAGGGGGTCTCCCACCTCTGGAACTACCTCTGTTTCTACCTCTACCTCTACCTGGTGGAGGTTGAGCCATCCTATCCACATGTCCATATGATGGAATGAACTGTGGGTGGAATGTGTTATGCAGCTCTATTTCTTCTTCAATTCCCCTTTCTTATTCACTTGAACTTTTAATTTTCTTTTAATTTTTTTTATCTTTTCTTTTGCTTATTTTTATTTTTCTTTCATATTTACATTTGAATTTTATCCAAGTTCATGAGAAAGGGTGTTTTGAGGAAGATAGTAGGTCGCATCCTCATAAATTTTAACCTCTTTGACTGAAAATGGCTTTTCATCTTCGTTGACACAGTACTTAATTCCATCTTTTTTAAACTTGATGCACTAATGAAAAGAGGATGGAATGATCTTGTTCTGATGTATCCAAGGCCTACCAAGTAAAACATTGAATGAAGTATTCGAATCAATGATGTAAAACTTAGCTTCAGTCTTCCAGTCACCTATCACCAAAGGTAACACTATAGAACCTAAAGACCGCTTACCTTGATCATTAAATCCTCTCAACATCATCTGATCTCCTCGGAGTGTGGAGATGTCAATTCTCAAGTAGGAAAAGATCTTTTGACTCATAAATTTCATCGATGCACTTGAATCTATGAGAACCCTGGTGAGTATAAACTTGTCCATGTCGACTGTGATGTAGAGGGGACAGTTGTGCTCCAAGTCCCCTAGAAGAAGGTCTTCATCTGTGAAGGTGATCCCTTGAGCTTCTTTTGCATAATATGCTTCCTCATCTATAGTGGTCAGCTAAGGTAAGCATATTTTAAGATCAAGGAGGGCCTTGATTAGTGATTCCATCATCTCTTTAGATAAGACAAGGTCATCGTATATGCTTAGCTTAGATGACAACTTTCTTAGATGTGAAAAGACATTATAGTCCACCTTCGGCTAGTCTTCCACAAGCATATCCAAGGGTGGAGCATATTGTGGAAGGGCTTCTCGATCTTCAGTACCAATGAATTGCTTCCCTCTATCTTGAGGTGCTGCCCTAAGAGGTAGAACCTTGCCACTATGGAGGTTAACTTCGATGATCTCTTGTGGAAATGTAATGGAAGGTTCTACCTACACATCAGGCTTACTTACAGCTTCTCCTATGGGACCCTTAGAATCGGATGATTCTAATTCTATCTCAAGAGGTGAACCCATAGTATTCAGAGTTGGAAAGTCTAACTCTGAATCATAAAGAGGAAGATCAAAATTGTTATAGTTATTTAGACTTGAAGAGTTATCATTAGGAATAGAAGAAGACAATCCTTCAGAAGTGACACATATGTAATTCAAACTAGCTTTATTCTTCAATATCTTGGAATTATTTGGAGGTACAAAGTAGAGTCAAGTAATGTGAGTGGAGTAAGGGATTTGATGCCCTTATTCACTGATACAAGAGTTCTACTAGTAGATGAAATAGAAGAGCTAGTTGAAATGGAAGAAGTCACTGATGTGGAAGCTGCAACTGAAAGCTGGAGGCTGGACACAGTTGGTGGTTGAGCTAAAGGGCTATTCCAGGTCGACACATGCTGCTGCTGCTACTACTGCTAAGTTCTTAGAGTTGGCACTGTCAACTTGCAAACCTTCCTTGATGTTGGAGGTTTGAGGCACTCGAGCACACCGAAAGCTAATTTTTGAATTATTTTCTTAGAGGTTTTAGATAGAGAAATATCCCAATCTTCTTTTATTTTGGTAGGATCACATGTATCCCCAAGGATTACCCTAATGGAACTAAAAGGTTGTTCCATAAGGTACTCCTTTGGGATAACTATAGCACTAATCTTGAAACTGTGTTCAAGCCAGTCCTTGAATGTGAAGCAATCCTCCTAAATGTGGCCCAGCATATGGTGGTAAGGGAAAAAGTTTGGATCATGACTTTTTCCTACTTCCTCCAATCTCCTAGGCTCGGGTAGCTAAAAATCAGGTTTCTTTAAGAGATTCTTAAAGATCTTTCTGATTACCTCCCTCTTAAAAGAATAAGGTTTGTTTAACTTATCTAAAAGAGTAGGTGGACCATAGATACCTGGCAGTGGGTATGCATGCCACTACTGTTGGTGGTATGGCTGAGGTAGTGGCTGTTCTGGCCGTGGAGACTGCGGTGGAGGCCGACAGGGTTGCCTCGGTGGTGGCAAAGGAGGAGGAGGCTGCTGAGGTCATGGTCTCTCGGATTGATCTCTAGCTGGTTACTTCCCTTTGTCAACCCCTGCTACTTCCCCTGGCTTCTTCTCATAAACCTTATGCGATTTCTACTTAGGCAACTGATCTTGAAAAGGCAACTATTTGGTCTCTCCCTGTAGACTAGCTACCTTGTTGATTAGCTTCTCAAATGTCTTGATAGTGAAGCCCTTAAGCATGAAGGCAATGGGGCCATGGATATTCTTCAAGAGAATCTCAATGGCATGCTATTCAGATAGCTGTGGTTCACACTTCATACTTAGGTTACACCATTAGAGAATATAATCAATGAGAGACTCACTGGGGTGCTGTTATGCTACAACGAGATCACCTATAGTAACCCTTTGCTGAGCTCCAACAAATCTCTTGATGAAGAGTTACCCTAACTCAGCAAATGTATTTACTGAACCATTGGGTAGTTCAGCATACCGATTGAAAGTAATACCTGCTTGGCTACTAACAAAGAGGCAGAAAAGCAAAGCGTTGCTGCCACCTACATTGCAACAACTGGCCCTAAAATGTGCTATGTGCTGCCTTGGGTTTCCACTGCCATCAAAGCTTTTGAAAGGAGGAGGTACGAAACCCTTGGGTTATTGGATAACATCAAATTCCTCTGGGTAGGGTATACCCTTTGGAATCAATGATCCTCCATGGGCTTGAGCTAAAGCTGAGCCTTGGCTGGGTCCAAGACATGCACTAACTCAAGCTGATTGATGTCGAGTATAGTAGGATGAACTAAAAGGGCTTATTTTTGAAGCACTGAAACTACTGCTAACAAGTCCTCTAACTAACGTGCCATCCTATCAATATGCTCATCTTTCTGCCTCAATTGGTGTCGGAGGTGCTGGGCTGATATTGCGGTGTCTTCCAGATCAACCTCATCAACTTCCATGGCTTGTTGTTCTCTAAGAATAGATCCTTTAGTGTCAACCATGCAGACTCCTGCTAAGTCTCCCAATAAGTCATCTTCGTTGGGGTCGAAGCTGACTTTCTCTTCATCTGACCAGATGTACCCTAAGATTTCCTTCTTCTCCATGAAATAATGTGCCACTATCTAATCAAAGGAATGATTCATCTCAGCAGGTACAAATAATCTAGGCTGATTGATGTGATCACTATTGCAGAGAGGCAAACCTCGCGGAGAGTCAATCCTATGTGGGTACTCCGATGAATGACACTCGGCTACTACTATGAGAGAGGTAATAATCCTAGGATGTTCCACTACCACTGATGCAGCTGGGCTATCATCTGCCATTTCTGAAATCACTGTCACTATCTCCACATCTTGCTGTATGGGTGGAGTTGGTGAAGGGACAACCATGATACTTTAAGGTTTCCACTCCTTTCGTACTACCACTAGGGCAGAAGGTCAAGCAGAAGAGCTCAGCCTAGCCATAATGGGTGGTGTAGAAGGGGTAGGATCCCTTGGTCATAGCTGGATCACCAACGGGGTGCGCTTCTCCCTGGATATGGCCTTCATGGCCTTAGATGGAATTGGAGCTGCCATGACCTAAATTGGTGATGGCAGACGAGGGGTAGAGTGGTGGGATGGAGACACCACTGACTGTCTATGCACAAGAACTGCCCTCTTGTGGTAGCTAGTCCCAGTAAGAAGGATACTGTCAGTATGGTCGGGACGGGTAGCACTTCAAGCTGGAAAGTCAATTAGAGCAGAAGCTGCCGACTAACGGCTGAACCTTCACCTCTCCCTACTAATAATATGTACTGTATAAGCCTATCGAGCCCTCTCATGGCAAATATGCTTCCCACACTATGGTAGATGATGGATCGAAGATCAAATTGAGTGCCAGACTCTGAGCATCCGTATGCTTCGCCTACCTAACGTAAGATAGATTGGAGGCTGGTGTACGACCTCCTACTCTTGAAAACAGTTGGCTGAAAATGCACCACTGGAGGAGGTGATGAATGGATCCTCCTAACATCCTCTTTGTCCAACCCAAAGAGAGGATAGAACTAGTTTTCTATAACCAGTGGTGAAGTAATAATGGAAAACTCATCCACAACTGATCGGGTTGCTGCCTCTAACTCCCTAGCGATCTTGGTGTGGTACCTCTTGAACATGCGGTTCTTATTCCTATGTTGTGTACTGGTAGGATGGGAGAAGTGCGAGCTAGAGCCATACTCAAATGTAGGGGAGGCAAGCCCTAAGACTAGAGGAGTCTTACCCTTAGAGGGTACAGATGATAGGGTACTAGCCAGTACTAAGGTAGCATGAGAAACTCTGGGAAGAACTACAATCTATTGGTACTAAATCATGGGACTACCATCAATTTCTTCTTCAGCGAGGAGACATCAGAGTCGCATGGTGAGTCAATCCTGATGACCAGCTTCTGCCCCGTCACCGTGTTCCTACTAACTGTAGTGAGGGGAGTGCCATCACAAGTAATCTTGGCTCCCTTGAATCCCTGACCAAAGTGAATCAGATGCGCATGGTCTAGATGGGGGAAGTCGGTTAGATCCAAAGCCAAATCCATACCATAGGGGAAGGTAAAAATGAACTTTTGATAACTGGTCATTTCAATAACTATAAGAGATTGAAATTGAACTACCACTGTATTGGTTGTAAAGATCTGCAATGAGAAATGAGTTTGTATCAGATTTTTGTCTTTATAGATTCTTGAACTTGAATTTGAAAATTTGAACCCACATCTAACAACTTGGAAGTGTTAAGTGGGGTTTAAATAGATTTGAGAAGATTGATTGAAAGAGGAATTATAATATGAATCCAACTTCAACAAATTTAGGTATGTTAAAATATGGATTCAAATTTTTTTTTGAGAAGGATGCTTCCATAGGTTCATTGTTTGTTTGAATTTGAATTTTTGATTTGTGGACCCTTTCCTTTAACAAATTAGGGTATGTTAAAGTAAGGGTCAATTGATTTTTGTTTTTGTATTTTTTTGTTTGATTTTAGGAATTTTCCTTATTAAATTTGGGCATGCTAAGTAAGCTATTTGAGAAAGTGATTGTTTCTTTTTGAGAATTTTTGTGTTATTATTTTGGAAATTTGAAATTCTCACTTAGTAAATTTAAGTATGCTAACTGAAGAACCCAACTGTATTTTGTTTGATTTTTTTTTTTTTTGAAAATAGGATTCTTAGCAAATTTAAGTATGCTAAGGAAATCCTAAATGTCTCATTTTTTGTTTTGATGCTTTGATTTTTTGAAAAGGGTAGGATTCTTAACAAATTTATGTATGCTAAGGAAATCCTAAATATTTTATTTTTATTTTGATGTTTTGAAAAGGGTAGGATCCTTAAAAAAATTTAGGTATGCTAAGGAAATCCTAAGTGTTTCATTTTGTTTTGATTTGATTGAAAGTGGAGGCTTTACTTTAGTAAAATTGGTATGTTAAAGATGAAGCCCCACTTAGTTTTTTGAAATGAAAATTTCACTTAGCAAATTTGAGTATGCTAAATAAAATTCCAAAAGATGTGTTCAAAATTTTTATTTAATTTGGTTTTGAAAATGGAAACTTCTCCTTAGCAAAGTTGGTATGCTAAGGAAAAAAGTTCCAAAAGGTGTTTGAAAATTTTTGTTTTGACTTTGGAAACTTCACTTAGCAAATTTGAGTATGTTAGGTGAAGTTCCAAAATATGTTTTGAAAATGTTTGATTTTGGATTTGGAAACTTCACTTAGCAAATTTGAGTATGCTAAATAAAGTTCTAAATGTGTTTGAATTTTGAAAATATGATTGTTGATTTGTTATTTTGGATTTGGAAACTTCTCTTAGCAAATTTGAGTATGCTAGATGAAATTCCAAATGCATTTAAAAATTTTGATTTTGGAATTTGGAGACTTTACTTAACAAATTTGGGTATGTTAAATGAAGTTCCAAATGTGTTTAGAAAAATTTTGGATTTTGAATTTGGAGACTTCACTTAACAAATTTGAGTATGTTAAATGAAGTTCCAAAATGTGTTTTGAAAATCTTTGGATTTTGAATTTGGAAACTTGACTTAAAAAATTTGAGTATGTTAAATGAAGTTCCAAACGTGTTTTGAAAATTTTGGATTTTGGAATTGGAGACTTCACTTAACAAATTTGGGTATGTTAAATGAAGTTCCAAATGTGTTTGAATTTTGAAAATATGATTGTTGATTTTTTATTTTGGATTTGGAAACTTCACTTAGCAAGTTTGAGTATGCTAGATGAAGTTCCAAATGTGTTTGAAAATTTTGATTTTGGAATTTGGAGACTTTACTTAACAAATTTGGGTATGTTAAGTGAAGTTCCAAATGTGTTTAGAATTTCAAGAATATGATTGTTTAAATTTTAATTTTTGAAAGAGAGGACTTCCATTCAACACATTTGGGTATGTAGAATGGAGATAAATCTTATTTTTGAAATGTGAAATTTTTATTTGTTTTGTCTGTGATTGTTGCTTTTTGAAAGAGAGGAATTCCAACTTGAAACATATACGAGATATGTTTAATTGGGATTTCCTAAATGATATTTATTTTTAGTTGGGAAAGAAATCTTCATTTAATAAATTTGAGTATATTAAATGAAGATGTTCCTATGTGCTTTTAAAAATTTTGATTTTATTTGAGAATGAAACTTCTATTCAATATGTATGAGTGTATTGAAATAGAAAGATCCATGTGTGCTTTTTGAAAACTTTATGATTATGATTTTGATTTTTGGAAAGATGATTGTTCATTTCATTTTAAAAATGAAATATTCATCAAAGTGAATTGAAAGAAGATGTTCATTTGTTATTTTGGAAAATTTTATTAGTTTTATTTTTGAAAGTTCTTACATGTAACAATCATGAGAATTGTTAAATGAGGGTGATAAAATTTTGTGAAAAATACTTTATTAAGTGCATTTTTGAAAAGGTGCTTTTTGAAAAGCAAAGTTCTTATGGAAGATTTATTTTTTTTCTTTATTATTTTAGAATGAACCTTTTCTTATCATGAAAATGATAAGGAAGAAGTCTTTAAGATGTTTCTTTTTAATTAGATCTTTTCATTTTACCTGTTGGAGAACCTAATAGGGGGTTTTAAGACCAACAAGGAATGCGATCCTAAAACCTAAAGATGTTGGCTAACTCAACTTAAGAATGAAATGAGCTAAGTGCCAACAAAAAGAAGGATGGTCTTCGACTCACCAACGTACAAACCCACTATCGATACTCAAGAAAATAATCATTTACCAAAGATGGTGAGAGAAACCATCCCTAGCGGAGTTGCCAAAAAAAATCTGTGGAGTAAAATTTCTATATGGTCGCCTTCAAATTGTGGTGAGAGCAAGAATATAAAAATTCATCTTTTTGGGATACAACGCAGATCCACAGATGTGGTTATTCAGGTGATCGGGTACGTCATCAAGAAGTAGTGTACTATCTTGAAAGATAGAAGTCACTACCCTTTAATGGACCTAATCACCTCAATAAGGACTCCTAAAGATAATGGATCTGCATAAGTACCATAGATTCTTCCCCTACTTTACATGAAAAAGTAAAGTAGGGTTTATTTTAAACTGGGTTCATTAAGTTCCCTATAGGGGCAAGCCCCCATAATTAATTACATCCTAAGGGCCGGGATCCCTTAGGAATACTCTCGATTAAGGTAAATGATCGTTATCTTCAAAGATATTCATAGGAAAGGACTATCAATCGATTGGTCCATTTTTGAAGATCAAATGGGATTGATCAAAGAGAGGGAGTTATTATTGAAGCTAAAATGAAAGATAAGTAGGAGATGCCCACGATGCTAGGAAACCTAGCGAGTACCTCAAGATATCCTATAGTTGGGCTTTATATTTTTGAAATTGATTTAGTTCATTTGAATTGCATTTTTTATTAGAAATTTAGGACTTATGATTCCGTAACACAAGATTAAGGAAATGCCTAAGAGGTGAGGAGTTATGCTTATGGCCCACAAAGGGGAGAATCAACCTCAGAACCTAAATCTAGGGAACTTTGGTGAGGGCCAAAAGTATAAACTAAATCTAAGGCAAAATATGGGTACTTGGTTTGTCTCCACAAGTGAGAACAAACCACTCGATAGCTTGGACTTACAATCGCCTGGGGGTGGCCACCTACTAACTCTTCCTACGATTTTAAACACATGTAGGCAAGTCATTTTACTTATGCAAGATAATTGGGCAATTATTTATTTAGAAATAGACTAAGTCCTTAAACTCACTCCCTAAAGAGACTAGATCATGTAAAGGGCATGCTTCAAATGATCTAAATCTAATGCAATTCAAATTTTATTTTTTTTTCATTTTTGGAAAATTATTTTGATTCAGGCTAATAGGATTCATATGTCTAATGTATGAGAAATAAAGTTATTGGTCAAAATCAGCGAGGAGGGAGGAGGTGTGTTTCCACCATGGCTCTCAAAGGTCAAGCCAAGTTTCTCTGGAAAAGGTGGAAGCCCTCTAATCAAGAGTGAAATAAGATGCATTTGTGCATGATATTGCAAAAGAAATACTCATCTAGCTAAGAGGTTGCTAATTCTTTTATCTTAATTTTAAACCTAAGCTTTAGGTGAGGTTATGAGTTCTTTATTTTTAATTTGAGTTGTTAAGTTTGATAAAAGATTTATTTTTCCCTAAAAAGCCTAATCCACATTCAGGCCATACATAAAGCGAGGAAGAAATAAGGAAAATCATGCCACTTAATGTAATAGCTAAACAAATCATCAATCAATTTATAAAGCTAATCACAAAAAGAATAAAAGGCCATTGTGGTCGGGCACCACCGCACAAACTGGAAAAAAAAAATTGGGTAGCTGAGCTCTACCCTTATACAAGTCAAATTATAAATGAATTAAATTATAATTAAACAAGGAATTCATTGTTATGGGGGGTCTTAAAGCTTCATTCTTCATTCTTCTTTTCTTCTTTCTTCCTCTTTTCTTCTTTCTTCTTTGGTTCTTTATTTTGGATGGTTGGAAAGTAGATGCTCCAAGGATTTACATGATGCATAAGATAGGATCTTATGACCAATGCTCATCCTTAATCCCCATAACAGTCATTCTAAAATCATAATTGCACAAATTTAGATGAAAAGGAAAAGTGAAAATCTAACTAATACCTGCAAAACAAAGGTTAGCTAAAAAAACCACACAAATCCCAAGCATGTATATTGGACTTATCACCCCACACATGGGTGACTAAGTCTACCTGGCATATTGGATTATGCTTAGGGGTATAAAGCACCTACAAGAAAAGGCATTTATATTTTTATTTATGATAGTGTCCCATAAGCACAATCCCCTACATAAAAGAATAATTAGACTAAGAGCGTCTTACCATTCATTCTACGTGCATACATCCTAACATCTAGTCTAAAAAATATATCACAAAATAAAACAAAACATCAAACCATGCACCACCCTAACCTAAAGCTAGAAGTGGTGACTTAGGCTAATGTGTGTGCTTTGAAGGTTTGTGTGGTATGCTTAGCTATGACTTTAGGTTCAAATTTTCTAAGTGTTAAAACATGTTCAACTTAGAGGAGGGTTTCATTTAAGTTGTTTAATTATTTAGGGTTGATTTTATTTCATGTTTTGATTAGTTCAAGCGAATCCTATAATTTATTACTAAGTTGTAAAGAGAGGGAAAGGGAAGAGAACTTCTCTTTCCTTCCCTAACCTAAGTAATTTCTAAAATGGGTTCACATTTTAGTTTGCTTAGTGAATGTTTTGATTAAATATTTTAATTAATCCTAAGTTTAGATGAACTCTAAACAAACCTATTCAAAGAAAAATGCATTTTAAGATTAAATAAAATGAACTAAATTTACATAACACACATTACTTCATTTCTTTCCAAACATGTAACATGCATATGAATGAGTCCTAAGCATATCTATACATACCAATGAGAATGTTTAACTCACATTATGATGCATGTTAAGCAATCCATTTAAAGAAATTTAAAAGTTGAATATGCATGATTTTTCTTAAGTGGAAAAGGGTTTCTTAATCCAATATTTCACATATACATATGAAAGTATGAAGGGCATAAGTGAGTACAGCGTCACTGTTAACCAGAGGTGTAAGGTACAAGACCTACTTAGGGATACTTAAAGCCTTGCAACCTCGGGATTGTCCAGACTAATATACCACTTTCCTTAAATACAAACATGTGTACAAAAGAAATGAAATGGAAAAGAAGAATGCAAAAATTGTATTAATTAATTCATTTTGGTTATGCAATTTATGTATGGAAATATAGGTAACCCTTCTTAGGTGATAGCATATGGATGAATAGGATATGAAATTAGGTTAGTGTTAGATTCTTTTCAAATGAACCATTACCAAATCCTATTCAAAATTATGCTAACATAAAAGAGAAGAGAATCCTATGCTAAGCACACCTTTATATTCTTCACATGCAAGCTTATGATTAGGAGATAAATAACACACTTTCAGATTTGATAATTAATTTATATGTTTGGAAAATAATTTGAATTTAATAGTGATAATAGCCACTCATAGTTCTACTTTAGCCAACACACGCAAACAATTTCATTTTTAAATTTGAATTTGAAAAATATGAATGCATGAAACCACATGACATACAAATTTAACATGTTGGGGAAAGACTCAAAGTAATGAAAACATGTAAACAAATTCACTTTAATTAAATCCTAAAGACATTCTTATGGAATAAGAAAGTTTAAAATAAATCAAAGTGTTGTCAATGTGATTTTTGTTTAGTTTTAAGTTTGATTTAATTTTGAAAAGTTGAGTTGAGTTTGCTATTTCTAACCCATTCCCACATGTGTTTGATATTTTTGTTTAATTTTTAGATGATTAGATTCATTTTTATGTATTAATTAGGTTAAGGTATGAATTAAGCAAGCTAATTAACCCTTACCTACACCACCTTAACATAACTAACTAAATAATTATGAGCCAATAAGATTACATAAAAACTCACAAGGAATTTAAACTTGTAATGCACCTAAGAAGAAAAGGGGCTAATGCAATTTGGCTCATGATTAATGGTTAATTAAGTTAAGGGGTTTAACTTAAGTAATTTCAAAACACCCTTTCACACATATGAATTGGGTTTTGATTTCTTTAATTGAACTTAGGCTATTAAACCCCTAAGCATCTACCCAAGGTAGATTAATTAAGTTCTGGAAGTTTTTAGAATTTTTTAAAAATTGATTAAGGGGATAATTAATGAATTAACCCTTAATTAAGAGAAGATTAAGGAAAGAAAAGAAGGTTTAGGGAATAGATTTAGGGAAATTCTCCAAAATTCTTCCCTAAGTCTCCTATCTACTGGATCTGACCTTAATCAACCCTAATAATGGATCAAAAACACTAATTATACCTTAATTATCCTTAATTAGGTTAAGGAAGTAATTAAAAAATCCATATGCAATTCTCCTAATTAAGCCCTCAATAAACCTCAAGAAAATTATGGGAGGTAGAAGTCATCCCCTAAAACATACCCAAGGAGTTTGAGATTAATCAGAGGCTTAATTAAAACATAATTAGCAAAATAAAATTTTTAATAAAACCCAAAATCAGATAAAAAACAAAATTAAAAATCCATTGAAATTAATTTTAAGATATTCTAGGTTAAATTAGCTTCCCATAGAAATTTATTTCATATATTTCTAAATTTTATTGAGAGAGATATAATTTTTAGAAGATCCATAGATTAATTAGAATTAATTAAGCATCTTAACTAAGCCCTCAGCTCAAAGCGCGATGCATGGCAATGGAGGTCAACGTGCTTTACACTTATCGCAGGGTGAGCATCCCACTTAAACATCACATCCAAAAGGCGGCATGGCAGCGGGACGCGCTTTGATCTCTACCGTCTGATCAAAGATCAGACGGCCAAGGATCTCCTCAGGATTTTAAAAGGTATAAATAATTTTCTAAACTTGGTAATAATCTCAGCCGTGCATCCAAAATGCACGGATGGATGACCAAGATCTCCCCAATTCTTCCCCTTAGACCAGCAAAGACCATCCATGATCTAGGGGAAGATCTGAGCTCGATTGCACTCGGATTGAAACAAAACTTAACCCACACCATCTAAAGCCAATAAGCGACACATCCAATGGTGGAATTTGCATGAATTGAAGATTCATTTTACAAAGGACCAACACCTCCTATGCTAAGTGGTCGAAAGATTCCATACCTCGCTGGAGGTGATCACCAGCACTCGAGATCGATGAGGTATCTTTGTCTAGTGGAGATGAAGTCCTCTTGAAATTATTAGGCCTTGGGATTGAGTGGCTTGCTCTATGGACCAACACCACCTCAAGCTCCTTGCTTCTTTGATCCAATTGCTTCTCTCCTTGCTATGGGAACTCCAATGGAAGCTTGAGTGTGCTCGGATTGGTCCTTAGAGTAAGTGTGCAAGAGGAATTGGAGTTATTTTCAGTGTGGATAAAGTTGGGAGTTCAAGTGAGCTCCCATGTTTTCACATTATGCAAACTTGAGAAGATGAAGTTTGATTTCACTCTAGGATGGGGAGGCTGAGTAATTACTTCTTTGACTTCCCTAGGTTCAATCGAAATGAGGAATGATAGTTTTGAATTCAAATATGGAGTATATCTCCCCTTTGAAGGATCGGACGATCGCAAGCTATCTTGCCATTTTGATCCAATTGATCACAATGGAGAGTTTATTTTGGATGTTAGATGTTTACACATAGTCAATTTGAGGCCTTGAGTGGGTTGCCAACCTCCCATGTGCATGAAATTGAGTGGAAGAGGGATTTGAAATGAGCTAATTTGACCCATGGGGTCGGGATTGTCCTTGGGGGCAATTGGGCTGACCCAAGCACCACTCTTCATTAGGTCCCCTTGAGTTATTATGAAAGCATCAAGTGGATATGAAGAGGGTATGACCAAATTACCCATGGATTAGGCCAAAATTTGTTCTATGGCCTAGGGGTAGAATGGACATTTTGTTAATTTTTCAATTTGGATATGTTGGGTATGTGGAGAAACTATGTTTGGCCAAATTTCATGAGATTTAGAATTCATTTGATAAGGTTTGGCTCATGTTGACGAATTTAGATAAAAATGGGTCAACTTGAGTCAAGTTGACCAATTGGTCAAATTGGGTCAAACCAAGGATTGGGTCAAGTTCATATGACCATTTGAAATGTTTTGGTGGCTTTCATTTGATTCAATTTTGTATAGTTTTGAATTTGGCGCATATGACTTCATTTAGGTCAAATGGGTCAAGTTGACCTATTTGAGCCATTTGACCTATTTGGGGTAGGTCAAGGGTAGGTTTAGGTTAGGTTAGTCATATGGAGTGGATTGGTATCTTTTTTTTCAATCAATTTTGGTTAAGTTCAAATTTGGCTCAACATGACCCCTTTAGGTCATGTTGGGTCTATGGTCAATTGAGCTAGGTTAGGTCTAGTTGGCCAATTGAAGCTTTGGTCAAGTTCAACAAGTGATTTGGATTGAACTTGACCCATTGGTTTGGATCAATTTAGCTTAGACCAAGTTTTGACACATTTTGACCCTTTAGGTCAAGTTGGGTCAACTTGGGTCAAATGACCAATTGGGTTAGGTTAGGCTGAAATGTTGGCTTGGTCAAGTTTAAACATAGGTCATGAATGAACTTAGATCAAATGTTACAATCAATTTGTCCTATGGTGAAATTATGCTATGTTAGGTTTCATTTTGGACTAAGTGTTGAGTTGGTCAACCCTTAGGTTTGACCCAATTTGATTGATTGATCATCCCATGATGATTATTGATCATGATGAGAGGCATAGGTGAGTTTGGTTCAATCCAATTTGGTTAAGATTAGAATTTGGCTCATAAGGATACTTTAGGTCACTTTGGGTCAAGTGAGCCTAAGTGGGTCAAATGGCTTGGTCAAAGCTTGATTTGAGATTGATTGAACTTGTATATGGACTTATGATTGAAATATGAATCCATTTGCAAGTGGTTTGAAGTTAAATGGGTTTTGATCCATTTGATAATTTCATATTCAAAGGAGGAGTATGAAGGGATTTTGGCTTTCATTTTTGACTTGGGTTTTGATTGGGTGATTGAAGTTTGTATTTATATATGGGCTCATGATTGCAGGGTTGATTGAATCATGAAGAGAAATCAAGAGTTTGGCTTTATTTGAAGTTGATTTAGCTAAGTTCAAGATTTTGACTTGAAAGGCTTAAGTTAGATTTTGAGTAGATTTGAGTTTAATTTTTGGAATGGGTTTTGATTATTTGAATTTATATTTCATTTATTTATGAGAATATAAATGAGAATATAAATGGATCATGAGAAAATTTCAAGGATTTGAAATGATTTGATCATGATTTGGGCTAAGTCCATTAAGAGGGATTTAAAAGACTTAGGAAAATTTTAGAGTTTGGAGTTTGAATTTTTAAATTTGGTTTGATTGATTTATATTTATATTTCATTTATATATGTGAATATAAATTTGGATGTAAATGAATTATTAGAAAATCTCATGACTTTGAATTGGTTTGATCATAGTTTTGGATAAGTCCTTTAATGGAAAATTAAGGGACTTAAGAAATTTTTTAGATTGGGAATTTAATTTGAGGGTTTGACTTGATTGATTTATATTTATATTTCATTTATATATGTGAATATAAATGAGTTTTGAGAAAATCCCATGAGCTTGCATTGATTTGATCATGATTTAGGCTAAGTCCATTAATGGAAAATTAAGGGACTTCGAAAAATTTCATGAATTGATTTTGAATTTTGAGTTTAGTTTGATTGGTTTTAATTTTTATTTCATTTATATATGTGAATATAAATGAGAATATAAAATGAATTATGAGAAAATCTCAAAGATTTGATTTAGTTTAGATCATGATTTTGGCTAAGTCCTTAAGGGAAGATTAAGAACTTAGGAAAAATTTGAATTTAGGAATTTTCATGGATTTTGATCATGGATTTCAATCATTGATTTCGATCATATGGAGTTGATTTGGATTTGGAGAAAAATTAAATGAGATTGACTTGAATGAAGGAAAGATGAGGAATGGTCCAAGCTAAGGTAGGTAGATTTTTCTAACACCCCTAAGGCATGACCATTCCTATGACTAACTCTTATAAGTCTCTAGGGCTAGGTTGAGTGTCCACCTAATCACTAGATGTGTCTTAAGACTAAGGAGCTCTTAAAGCCTAAGAGAAGTCCTATGTCTAAGATGGAGGAGTTGAGAGCTCATCCTAAAAATGAGGTCAACAGAATTCCATCAATAGATAGATGGCAATCCTCAAGGAATTCACACTATTGGCAAGTATGAAACTTAATGGTAACAAGTGTTTCTTTGTGACAGGAACAGGAATCAACCAAAGTAAAATCTACTGAATTAAAGTGACGATAGAATTCACTCACACATCATTTCTGTTTCATTGCCTTGGCATCCAACTTATGAAGGAAAACCTACTTCCTCACTATTTCATGACCTCCTTGACAAAATAGAAGGCACAATATAGTCTTGGGAGAATTCTTTGCTCTCATTTAGTGGAAGGATCACATTGGTGAGAAGCATCCTCAACTCCATTCTACTATACACCACCTAAGTGTAACATATCCCTAAAACAATTTAGAAGAGAAAAGAAAGGATGCTTAATAGATCATTTGGAGCCCTAAGCACAAATTAATCTACTGGGCCAGTTGGATGAAGTTAAGTAAGCCAACTTGCAATGGAGGTTTGGGACTTAAAATTCTAGAGGATAATATTAAATGCAACACAATCAAATTGTGAATCAAATTTAGAGAAAAGCATTATAGGGTGAATATATGAATTAGAAGTACTACCAACAAGCTCATCCAATGACACTCACAACAAAGAAATTAGATTCCTCAATTTGGAAACATATGTTATAGCACTAAGAAGAGGCTGAAGACATGATATTTTGGGATCTAGGGGACAAAAAAATTAGACTTCTGGAATGATCTCTAGACCAAAATACTGACAATATATCTAGAGTCTTTGGATAGATTCACATTGGGATGAATTCAAGTTGAGAGAGCAACTTTCAGAACATATATGCAAAGCAATCTGTAATATACCATTGAAAAATAATAGAAAGGACAAGGTAATTATTAAAGGTTGATCTAAGTCAACATCCACTACTAAAACTACATATAGGAAATGGTGGGACACATCAAAAAAATTTCCATGGGGTAATGTAATTTGGAACTTAGCAATTAAACCATTGATCTCCTTCTTTTGTTGGAGATTATTTCACAACTTCATGCCAATGGATGACATCCTCAAGCTTAAATGCCTAAGACTACCTTCAATATGTCTATTATGCAAGGAGGAAGAAGAAAACATACCACGTTGCTTCATAAACTGTAAATTCAGTACACAGATATGGAAGGTATTTGTTAATTTATTTTAGATTTAGATGAATTATAAGGCTTATTATATATATATATATATATATATGAATTATATATATATATATATATATATATATATGCATCCCATATATATATATATATATATATATATATATATATATATATATATATATATATATATGAATTAATAGCTAGTTGGCATCCCATGGATCATTAGAATATCAATATTGCACTAATCACTCCTATGGTTATCATATGGTTCATTTGGATGGCTAGAAATGAGATTAAGCATAATGAGAGCAGCATAACAATCGCTATTATCACACAAAATATTAGAACTTACCTATATAAAGAAACACATAATGGAGCAATTAGAAAGTCCCACTTTGCTAGAAAGATGCAACATGAAAACATCTGAGAACCTTGTGTTGTCAACACTAGGCATAGATTGGAAATCATTCGCTGGAACAAACCATCCCATGGCATAACCAAGATAAACATAGATGGAAACTTTGATCCTAAAACTAGAAATGCTGGTATTGGAAGAATTTTCAGAAGAAAGAATGGTGTGTACTTAAGCCAATTCTCCATGCCTTATGCTGCCTTGTCCCCACTACATACTGAAGTTGTATCCTGTATTTTTACACTCAAAATAGCCTCTATTCACACAATGAGGAAGTACTGGATTGAATCTGACTCCATGACACTTATCCATATACTTAAAGAGAACAAAGAAGATTATATTTCTTGGTTTATCATCTATGAGATAAAAAGTCTTGAGGAAACTGGTAAAAGGTTTAAACGTATTCATCTCTCATTTGTATAAAGAGGGCAATAGGCCTACTAATTTGTTAGCCAACCATGGTGCTTATTCTCAATCCTTTTGCATCTCCATAACTATGGACCCATAATTGGATTTCTTGGTGAATAGTGATAATTTGGAATTGCCTTATATCAAAGCTAAGGCTTTGCAAAACTTTCCTCTTGACAAGCATTAGCTTTGAGTGACAAGCATCATGAGTCCCATATAATTGGTGCATCTTTTTGATTAATTGAGTGAAAGGTTGATATCTCCTCGAAAGATTAGAAATGAACCTTCTAATGTACACCAATTTACCTTATAATGAATGTAATTACTTCAAGGTTTTAGGCAATGGCATTTCTATTATTATTTTTATTTTAGAGGGATCATTTTCAATCTCTTTATAGTGCATAATAAAGGCCAGGATTTTTTTTATAAGCCACACCAAACGCATATTCCAACATATTCATTTTTAAGTTGAAACTTCAAATTCTATCGAATACAACTCTTATGTCACTTTGATTCTTGCTCTTGACAACCAAATCATCAGCATAACATTCCACATATCTATGTGTGTGGTCATCAAAGATGCATATCATTGCCCTTTGATATGTAGCATCGACATTTTTCAAACCAAATAACACCACTTTGTAGCAATATATGTCGATTGGTGTGTGTAAGAATGCATGCTTTTCATCTTCTGGAGCCATTTTAATTCGAATATAGCCCAATAAACCATCCATGAAGTAGAATGTATCATTGTTTGATGTGTTTTCTACCATGAGTTCTGCAATAGGTAATGGGAAATCATATTTTGGGCATGCTTTGTTTAAATACTTAATGTTAATGCAAACATGAATTTGTTCATTTGTTTTCCTTGCTGGGATAATATTGGCAATCTAGTTACCATACTTCTCTTCCTAGATAAATCTTACTTCAATGAGATTTTTAGTTTCAATGATTACTTGCTCTTCGATATCCGACTGCATTCACTTTGATGCTAGTTTTATAGGCTATACATTAGATTTAATGGCAAGCTTATGTACAATTATGTATGGAGATAGGCTTAGCATTTCACTATAATTCCATATGAAGCAATCCTTGTATTCGCAGAGCAGTGCTTTTAATTCCTCCAATTTTTTTGATGTGAGGTTAGCACTAATAAAGGCTGGCCTAAGTTCTTCTTTAGTACCTAGGTTGATTTCTTAGCATTCGTCAATGGTGGCTTGATTGCCTTCTTCAAATTTCTTTGAGGCTTCATTAAGGTCAGTTATTAGTTCCTCTTATTTGAAACATTTCTTCATTCATCAATAGTTTATGAAGGGACTTTTTCTTTGTGGTAAACTTCCCATATCATATGGGATTTTGGGTATCATCCCCTTGCTAGAGCTTCTTAAACATCCGAGCTTGGATGCTTGATTGTATAGACTGAATGTTGTTTATACTAGCTTCTTTAGAGCTGATGAAATGTATTGAAGAATCATTATTGAAATGTCTTCTTCCTTAAAATCATTTTCCTCTAACAACATGTGTAGGATTTACGGTTCGCCCTTCTATCTTAAAAAAGAATCCCATGTTTGTTGTAGCCTCTTCTAGGAGGAACATAGAAAGTGTTTCAGTTGTTCTATTTCCTCATTTTCTTGAAGCTATTAAAACTTTTATATGTGCCTTTGGCACTATAGTTATTTTCATAGATTTATTAGAAATTTGAGATTCAGGTACCCTTATCAGAAAAACATGTGTTTCTTCTAATTACTTTGCCACTTTATTGATATTAGCTTCTTCTTTCTTTTAGCTAGCTGAGGCTTTCTTGGGTTGATAAACTACTATTTCTTCTTCATCATTGTTGACCACATTTTTGGATTGTGGTTAAAGTATTATATTGCATTATAACTTGAATAAACTCAACTCTTTGAGCCAAAATTTAAATCTAATTGATTGAAATAAAATATTATTGGTCTTACTCTCTCTCTCTCTCTCTCTCCCCACTTTCTCTCTCTCTCTCTCTCTCTCTCTCTCTCTCTCTCCCTGGCATTTATTTCTTTCACTTCTCATAACTTGCAGCCTGCTAATCTACAACTCAACACTCAACCTTCACAACTTTTTTCCCTTGCTAGCAACCAAGACTTCCACCATTTCTCTTGCATTTAGAAAAGTTCCTAAGAGCTTGAGGAGTAAAAAAAAACGTTCATCCTCTTTTCCTAATCCTTAAAACAATAAAATCGAACAAAATCCAACAAATCATGGTGATATGTTGGGGAATACAACAAATGCTATGGAGGCAAATGACGAGGATCAAATATCAAGCATCTCAAAAAGGCTTCATTTCTTCCAAATGAAGCTACCCCTCGATTGAAATCCATTGGACATTAGCTCCGGTGAGGTATAATTCTTAAACACTTAGAAAGCCTTAGGAATTTCATATTTGGTGCATTGATGGTGAGCGTCGTTAAGATCCAACCTTTAGATCTCATGCATTTTACAATTTAATTTTTTTGGTGAGAGTTTAAAGACAAATGAAGGCCATTGATTCTATTTGTTTAGAATGAATAGTTTTGATTAGGTTGAATGGAGTAGTGACTTGATTTTGCCTATTTAGTCACGATTAATTTGTGGTCATTGATCCTTGATTGAACGATCATGATTAATTCATTGTTCTTTTATTTAAATCATTAAAAAAATGGAGAAGTTAATTAATCTTCAAAACTAAAAAAAAGAAGAATATATAATTGAATCAAGTCCTTAAAATTAAATTGTATACTAATTATTATTAAATCTATAAGAATTCTAAAAAAAATTCATTGATTCATAGCCAATTAAACATTATTAAATTTTATTTAAGTAATTAAGTGAAATTAGTTTATTAATTGATCAAAATAATAATTATTTATTATAACAAGTCAAATGATTTATTTAAATTTAATGAAGTTTAAGAGGAAACCTAAAAGCTAGTTATAATTCATCAAGACTCAACTAATTAATTAGCTATATAGGGTTTTTTTTGAAAATCTTAACCAATTCAAATCACATCATAAAAAATGTATATGAACACAAACCCCTTAAAGCATGAATAATTAAAATCAAGAAATATTGTGAGTAAAGTCAAATAATTCGAATTTCAAATATTATAATCAAATAATTTAAACAACAACAACAACAACAACAACAACAACAAGAGCAACAACAACAACAATAACAACAACAACAACAACAAGCCTTTATCCCACTAAGTGGGGTCGGCTATATGAATCCTTTGTCTCCATTGTGTCCTATTATGTGTCAAAGTCTCATTTAATTCAAGTATACTAAGGTCATTTTTTATACATCTTAACCAAGTCTTTTTAGGTCTACCTCTACCTTAACATAAGACAAATCTAATGCATCTACTCTCCTAATCGGGTCATCGGACGACCGATGCTTTATGTGGCCAAACCATCTAAGGTGACTCTCTTTAATCTTATCTACCACCGGAACTACTCCAACTTTTTCCCAAGCATACTCATTTTGCATTTTATCTCTAAGAGTAAAGCCACTCATCCACCTGAGCATCCTCATCTCTATAACACTTAACTTAGTCTTATGCTTCTCTTTTATTGGCCAACATTCTGCACCATAAGTCATTGCAGGTCTTACCACCATCTTATAAAATTTTCCCTTAAGTTTAAGTGGAACTTTTCTATCACACAACAATAGATGCATTCCTCCACTTCAACCATCCAACTTGAATTCTACTAATAACATCTCCATCTATTTCACCATCATTTTGAACAATAGAGCCTAAATATCTGAATCGCTACTCTTATTAATGACTTGTTCACTTAATGTCACAACACTACCACTAGAACTTCTACAACTAAAATTACACTCCATATATTCAGTTTTAGATCTACTTAAACAAAAACCTTTAGACTATAATGTTGACCTCCATAATTCAAGTTTCTTTTGGACTCCCTCTCTAATCTTATCAACAAGAAGAATGTCATCAGGAAAAAGCATACACCAAGGTACATCTTCCTATAAATTCCTAGTAAGAACATCCATAACTAAAGCAAAAAAGATAAGGGCTTACAGCTGATCCTTGATGTAATCCAATTTAAATGGGAAAATATTTTGTCAATCCTCCTTATGTTTGGACACAAGTAACAGCTCTAGTATACATATCTTTAATGACATGAATATAACCAATTTTAACTCCTTTTTGTTTTAGAACTCTCCAAAGAACATCTCTTGAAACTTTATCATAAGCTTTCTATAAATCAATATATATCATATGTAAATCCTCCTTTCTTTCTCTATACTTCTCCATCAAACCTCTTAACAAATGTATAGCATCCATAGTAGATCTACTTGGCATGAAACCAAATTGATTGTGAGAACACTTTGTATCATTGTAACCTATGCTCAATTACTCTCTCCATAATTTTAATGTATGACACATTAACTTAATTCTATAATTTGCACACTCTTGTGCATCACCTTTATTCTTAAATATAGGAACCAACAAACACTTTCTCCACTCATCTCACATCTTTTTAGTCTTTAAAATAACATTAAAAAGATTTGTAAGCCAAGAAATTGAATAATTTAAACATTAATAAAAAAATATTTTCTATATTTAAATATTAATTAAGTCAAGTAAATAGAAGGGATCAAAATAATTTTATTCAAATAACATTAATTTTCTATGGGAGTATACAGATCTTATTGCTAATGCTCCTATTAAATTTCATGACTTTATATGTATATAATTAAATTTAAATATTATCTTGAATATATATATATATTATAATAATTATAAAATCAAAATTATTTTAAAATTATTTCAAATTCTCATAGAATATTTCATTGGTGTTTTCCTAACTCTAAAGAATATTTTTTATAATTTTAGAAATATCATACCACTAATATAAAATTTTTTCACTTAGTTATTTAATTAATTATAAAAATAATAATTAATAAGTCACTCTCAAATTCTCATAGAATATTTCCTTGGTGTTTCCCTAACTCTAGAGAATATTTTTCATAATTTTGGAAAATTATACCATTAATATAAAATTTTGTCAATTAGTTAATTAATTATAACTAATTAATAATTAATAATTAATAATTAATAATTAAAAAATTCAAGTAAAGCATTATAAAATATCCTTAAGTATTTTTTTTTTATAAACTTGAGATATAACATATAAAATTTGTGAAACCATTTGGATTTAAATCGTAATTAAAATTAATTAAAAATCATGATTTGGCTAATTATTAACATGAAATATCAATAACCAAATTAATTAAAACTCATAAAATACTTTTAATTTATACTTTTATGGTGGCAATTCATCTTTTGATGAAGTGTTCACTCTATTAAGACTAAGGTATAAGGAAGAGTGGGCCCTACCCTAAGTAGAGCTCACCATTCCTCATAGTCTTCAAAACATTTAATCTAACTCTAACTTAAACTAAACTAAAATTTAGAATTCCTCTTCAAATCAATAATCACTTAAATTAAAATCTCCCAATGAAAATAAATTAAATCTCATTTGCAAATTACAACTCAAACGCTAAAGCTAGTTCCAACTTGGCACACTAATCTTTGCACACACATTAGATTGATATGCCACCAATCCTAGACTTAGGTTAGGTCGGTGCTTTATTGTGATGTGTTAATTTTTCTTATTTTTTGGTGTAGTATTTTAAACTAGACGTTAGGATTGTTTATGTGTATAATGGATGTTAGAATGATTTTAGACTAATAATGTTCTCTTCAGGGTATTATGCTTAAAGGGCTATTGTAATAATAAAAATTATGAATGCCTTTTGCTTATAGGTACTACTTAAGTCCTTAAGCATAATTCAATTGGATATATGGGCTTGGTAACCTAAAGTAGAGTTCTAAGTACAAATATATAAAATATAATTATTTGGTGTGTATGTGTGATAAGCTACTTCTTCTTTACAGCTGTAGTTAGATTTAATTTTCTATGAAAATATAATTTTTTTAATAGGATTAAGATTAGTGTGATAGGATTTAAGATAAGCAGTGGCTAGAAAGCATAGACCTGGGAGGTCCTATGAAGCCTGGAGTAATCAAATTCAAGAAGTGAAGATGAAGAAGAATTGAAGACCTCAATATGTTTTCCTTTTATTATAATTTTAATTATAATCCAGGCTATATAAGGGTAGATTTTAGCTATCCAATTTCTTTTCTTTTTCTGGGTGCACTGTGGTACCTGACTGCATCAGTCTCTTATTCTTTTTTATGAAATTGATTGTTTGATTATTGTGTTTGTTTTGATTGCATAATAGAAATGACATGCTTTTCATAAGTTTTTTAAAGTGTGATTGTTTAATGTGTGGCTTGGATGCATTAGGCTCTTAAGGAAAAGTTAATTTTTCTATCCTCACTTAACAATCTTAACTAAAACTTATGTAATTCATAACCTCATTTTAAAGCCTAGAATAATAATTAAGAAATAAAAGATTTAGTAACCACTTAGCTGAATGTTTGTATGTTATAACATCATGCATGCATAGTATTTCACTCTTGAAAATAAGGGTCTCCATTCTTGCAGGATGGGGGGCAAGCTTGACCTATGAAAGTAATCTCTTGTAGTAAAGAATACCTTTTCTTTCTAATTCAAACCATAATTAATTTTCTTCATGCATTTAGTCATAAACTCTCTTAAGCTTGAGTCCAAAATGATGAGTCAAAAATAAAATAAAAATACGTAATATTTATTGTATTAGGTTAGGTCATAACTTGCACATAATTATAATCTAGTCTCTTAGGGAGTGAGTTTAGGACTTTAAATTCCTTCCTAATGAATAACAAGCTTCCTATCTTGCATTTACATATGAATTATCCACATGGTCTTAAATTCTAGGAGGTGTTAGCACCAGCCACTCCGGTAGGCTATGAGTCTAGAAGAGTCAAGATTGGTCCACTCTTCCTCGTGGAAATGAAAGAATATCCTATTCGCCCAAGTAGAATTAGGTCAAGCTCTTAGGTTATGCTAGAGAACTCTAGATATATGTTCATAGGCTTATTATTTCTCCTTTGCTATGAGTATAAGTTTTCATCTCTTAAGCATTTTCATAATCTTTGTGTTGTTGGAATCTAAGTCATAGCATTCTAATGAAATTTCAACTTAAATAAATAATTTTCTCTCTTTCCAAAATGTAAAGCCTTACTATAGGGTAGATTGAGCATTCATTAGGCTTCCTAGTATCATGTGTGTTCAACTTATTCTAATTTGGAATCCACTAAGAACTCTTCCTATTTGAGCTCTTCCCAATTGCTTTCCAAAATGAGCAATTCCTTGACATCAATCTTTAAAATCTTTGAAGACATTAGTTGACTACTTTAATAAAGAGTGTTCTCAAAAAACTTCTATTTCCTAGGATGTAATTAACTATGAATGCCTACATTCATAGAAAAATAAAGAATCTAACATAAAATAAACCCTACTTTACATATCCATGTAAAGTAGTGGAAATATCTCTGGTATATATGTAGTCCCATATGCCTAGAAGTCCATATTAGGTGATTGAGTCCATTATAAGATGATATTTCTATCTTTCAAGATAATACATCATTTCTTAATATTGTACTTAATTATTTCAATAAGTACCTTTTAAGATCCGTGTGGCATTCTTACGACTCCAAATAAGAACACCATAATTATCTTTAGTATCACTACCAAGGTGGAGAATTATCTTGGGTTGTTTTGTTTCATTGGTACTTTTACCCTTTAAATGATCACTTTTCAGCATTAGTTTGATAAGTGGAGCCACTTAGTCTTAGGAATTGACTTCCTCTACTTTCTTAGGCATGAAGTACTTAACATCATCATAAATCTTGATTTCATGTATCAAGAATGGATACATGTTAACAGAAATTTGATGTTATTTACCATTTTGAATATACTTCATACTTTGATGGAGAGGTGAAGGTACTATGCCATTGTCATAGATCCATGGCCTACTAAGAAGTGATTTATAAGCAACTTGGGTTTTGACCAAATGAAATTTAGCCTTTATGTAGAGTTTCCCAAAGCGTATTAGTAGAACAAGAGATCTTAAGGTAGAGTTTTGTCAGAGCTTTCAGTACTCTTAGAATTACTACTAGTTTAGGACATAATTTGTTGAGACTGACTTTACTTTCCATTTAGAATGCTTTTTTCTAGAAAAGGATAGTTCTTCCTTAGAGTCAATTAAGATTGCAATCACATTTATGACATGACATGTTTCTATTGGAACCTTTTCATCAGGATTTTTCATGTCAAGCTACAAATTAGCCATGTATTCTTTGAGTTTAACTAGCCTTCGAGGAGGTTGCTTATATTCCTCTAAAGCATTAATCATTTTTTTGTTTGAACTTTAGTTTTCTAGATTTTCACTTTTTCTTTGATTTGCATGGCTTTGATGAAGAAGACTGATTGATTTTTGTCTGCTTTTTGTATTATATAAAAATTGGCCACTGTTGAGGAAGAGTCTTCTTGTATTTATTTCAAGCTCTAAAGAATTCTTCCATCAGATGACTTCTATGGTTAAAAGAATGTTAATAATCATCTTTTTAGTCTTTTTTATATGAAGGGCTCCCAACAACCTTCTTTTTCTTCTTGTATGCTTTGCCTTTATCATCGTTTATATTCTAGGTTCCAACTGGCTCAGCATCTTTATCTTTTGCATTTTGGATGGGGCGTGTTGTAATAACCTTCAAGTTTTCTTTTTTAAGATGTACCGATATAATATTTGATAAGGTGAGTTTCCCATTTTGATAACTCTTTTTTACCCAATCTTTGAAGACAAAATAATCTTCAATTGGTTGACTTGTGAGCCTATGAAATGGACAATATTTGAGATCATCAACTTTGTCTAGATGATGTGGCTCTAACAATTGTAATCCTAATTTTAGGGCATGTCTAAAAATATTAGCAGTACATTCACTTTTGAATAAGTATTGTTTATACATCTTTTGTTAGAGGGTTGACCCCTTTTAATTATCTTATGTTGGCTTTATTGCTGGTCATGAGGTTGCCACACCTCTGTTTCCCTTTTTATTGATCATGAATAAGAATGTTGTAATCACACATTCTTTTTTTGCATCAAGCAATTTTGGTTGTTTTCCTTTTTTGAATGGATTATTATTGTAGTTGGCACTAAGGCCTTTATGCTTGGGCAGCATTTCAAACATAGTTGCACAATCCAATAACTTATGTAACATATTAATGACAACCATAGCTAGATACGAAACCATATGATCATCAATATTTTTCATGAGGAGTTCTACTGCTTGGTTTTCTATAAACTGCTGATCACATTTCATGCTTAAGCTTCTTCATCTCATGATATATTTGGTAACACTCTCATCTTTCCTTCTCTTTTCCAAGGCAAGATCAACTATTGTTACTTTCTTGGTTGCACTTGCAAATCTCTTGATGAAGAGTGTTTCCAACTCGATGAAGGTTTTTATTTAGTCATTGGGTAACTCAGCACACCATTCGAAAGTCATGTTAGTAAGATTGCTAATGAGTTATTGTAGTAGTAAAGCATCATTCTCTCTAGTATTTCCATAAGTGGCTTTGCACTGGGATAGATACCATCGTGGATTTTCTATGCCTAAAAAAATGTTGAATTTTGGCACAACGTACCCTTTAGGATACTATACTTGGTCATATTCAGCTAGGTATGGTCAGCCTTTTCTAATTAGTTGTTTATTAGTTTCTAAAGCGATAACTACTCTAACTTTCTAATTGAGGAGATCTTCTACTTAAGATTTCATGGTAACATCAGCCTCTTGATGGGCATTTAATGTAATTTCTCTAAGGGCTTCTTGGCTTTACATTGAAGTTGTTGGTAAGTTGGGTGTAGCATTTTGTATGCCTCTAATTTTAGCTGTTGGTTTGACTATCTCTAGAAGATTTCTTAGAGGTACTTACTATGTTGTAGTTGCTATAAGGTTAAGTTGGCCAAATAGCTCTTTCATCAACCTGCACATTTCATTGAGGTGGTTGTTGAGCTAGCTGATTTTTTGGTATCTTCTTTAGAGTTGAGAACCCATTTGTCATTGTAACCTTATTACAATGTTGGTTAGCTCTTCAATTACCTAAACTTATACTTGAGATTCACCTCCAAGTTGTTGATGGCTTGGGTTCTCTTGATGTTCTTCTTCATTTCATTGTTTGGGTGCCACGTTTCTATTTCATAAACATGTATCGACCATGTGAACAACTTTGATTTCCATACAATTCATATCTTCATCATTTTAGAAGTATGGAATTGGTTGCTCTTCATTGATTGGTAAATCATTATCTTCTCAGAAGATCTAATTATATAACACATCATCTATTAGGCAACTTTTTGCAGACCAACATTTCCAGTTGATGATAAGAGATTTAGTTCCATTATCAACTAGTGGGTTGGCTTATATTGAGTTATCTCATCATTGATGACTTGGGATTATTTAACTACCCAAATCTATTGGGACCTTCTAGTGATAGCTATATGGGAATATAGCTTAGATATCACACCTTGGTGTTCACTAGATGAATTATATTATTTTTTGACGGTGGTTGTCAGGACCTTCCAACAACTGGCCACTTAGTATCTTTGTATCTAAGGTCTTGTTGTTAGTGATCACTGAATATAATACCCATAGGTTTTGAGTCTTTCTCTAGTAGGCCATGATACTTTTCAATATTCTCATCTCTCTTAGACTAGGAATTTATTGGGTTGGTGACCTAGTTCACCAGTTTCTTGATTCTTCTTTGAAAGTTTCTACTTTTAGAAATCTTCAAGACTTTGTAGATTTTGGAGGAAAATGTCTCCTCCTTTTGTGGTTGATTTTGTAAGATGGGATGTATATGTTCATCACTACTTAAAGCTATTTCTCTTGACCCATTAGAGCAAATCAAAGTTGTTATTAGTGGGTATATTTGCTTCCACTAGTAGGTCATATTGTTGATCAGAATGAATAAGCATTATAGTAGCTCTATGAAAGGCACATTGTACTTTCTTTGAGCTCTCTTGGACATTTTGGTGCCCAAGGAAGATGCTTCATGGTCATTACTGGTGGAGTAAAAGTGGCATCTTGTGGGATAGTATGCTCTCCTAAGCAGTGCTTAGTAGATTGATGATGATAGACTTTAGCTTGGGCTTGACAACCACTTTATCCTTAACAGACATTTCCTTTGAAAACCTATCAAAGACATAACCCATTTTGGAGGTTAAGGCATGAGGCTTGATCTCATTGGAAATGGTCATTTTCAACCTCCTCCTTTTATTGAATGCTTTTAGTATTCCAGCTTCTTTAATGAGAGGCTTAATTATAAGTCTAGTAGGTAAAAATTAGACAACCTTATTGACATCGCTTTTAAAGTGAGGAATCAATCTTCCTATCTTAGATCTAGGAGTCTTCTAGACACTAAGATCTCCTTAGTCATAATACACTTCTAGAGACTAAGTGAACACTTAACCCAAGCCTAGAGACTTAGAAAGATTAGCCATAAGATTAGGTTATGCCTTAGGACCTAGGAAAACTTACCTAGCCAATAGCCTAACCAAACCCATGCCTACTCCGTCAGCCAAATCCAAATTCCAAATCAATATCAACCAAAGCCCAATCTCAATTATATCCAAAGTCCAAACCAAAATCAAAACCAACATGATCTAAACCTAAGCCCATGATTCAATCCTATGGACTTAGCCAAAATCCCTTCAATCCAAACTTAACTCAACTGATTTTCTCATAATCAATTCAATCCTTCAATCATCATTCCAAACTCTATCAAAATCTATAATCAAAACTAATCAAGCCAAAATCAATTCAATCAATCTAACCTAACCCATTCGATCTAAAATATTCAAATGAGCCAAAATTGAGCTAAACCCAAATCAATTACAATCAAAGCCATCAACAAATCCCAAATCAATATTCAAACTCAGCTCAACTTGATTTAACTCAAAACCAATTCACTTGATCCATTAGGCTCACTTGACCCAAAGTGACCTAAAGGACCCATTTAAGCCAATCTTCAATCCAACCCAAATTGGATTGAACCAAACCATTCAAAACATCCTACAATGATTGTTGATCATCCTTGATCAATTATAATCAATTGGGTCAAACTAAGGCAATTTGATCAATTGAACCCAAGTTAACCAACTTAACCTATATGAGCCAAATGAACCAAAACCCATCCTAAGCCAAATCAACTAAAACTAATAATTCATACCAACTTTAAATTGATCCTTGAACATGACTTGACCATCAATTGAGCCAAACCAAACCCAATTGGCCTCTTGACCCAAGTTGACCCAATTTGACCTAAAGGGCTAAATTGGGTCAAATAAAAATCTAATCCAAATTGATTACAACCAATGACTTAAATTCATTCCAAATTGATTATTGAACTTGATCAAAGCCTTGATTGACCCTAATTTGATTAATTGAACCCAGTTGATCCATTTAGCCTAAATTGACCTAGAGTGTCAATTTGGCCTAAATTACCCCTAAATCCAAATTGACTAAAATCAAAGCCTACAATCATTCTCAAATGATCAATTGAACATAAAAAACACCTAACTAAAGCTAATCTAGCCAATTTGGTCAAATTGATCAACTTGACCTTTGACCCATATGAACTCAAATGGGTCAAATTCAGATCCAAGCCAAATAAAATCAAACCAATTAAACCAAAATATTCCAAATATTCATTTGAAATTTATCCAAGCCTTCATTTGACCCAATTTGACCAATTGGTCAACTTGACCTAACCTAGCCCAATTTGAACTATATGGGTCAAATTGAGCCAAAACCATTCAAACCAAGCCCAACCCCATTGAAACTTGGCATGACCCATCTTTAGCTCACCTTAAGTAAGCCCAAATCCAATCCAACCCAAATTAAACCCAAATTTCCCATGACCCAATGGGTAAAGCCTCCACATGAGATAAAACCCACATTTAGGTGGTCAAACCCACTTTCCTCCCCTTGACAGCCACCCTAAGCTCCAAATGGACATAATGGATCACTAGCTCACTTGACCCAAGTGGTTTGGGTCAGGCATGAGCCTAGTGGAGGTGAGCTAACCTCTCCAAACCCATTGGAACATTTGGAAACCCAAGGGCAACCACCTCAGCCTTTGGTAGCCACTCCTCTTCCCTTAGCCACTCAAATCAAGCCACCTCATTGATTCCCTACCACTCACGATGATCTATACTGACCAGATAGCCATAAGAGGCCAAAGAAATCCCATACATCCAATTTGAGGGAGGAGGAGGTATACTCCCCCTCATTCCATCCAAACTGAGCAAGTGAGCTAATTTAGGGCATTCTGAATTCCCCCAAGTGCTTATGGAGCTCACCAGGCCTTTTCATCATCGGTGATGATGAAACTGAGCCTATCCAAAATAAGATAAGGCTTAACTCCATCCAACTCCATCAAATCATAATAGTTTTCAAATTAACCCTTCCCACACATTCACCAAGCTCTGATGAGGTGAAATGAATCTTCTCTCGAGCGATTCGAGCACCGGAGACCACTCCAAGCCTAACTCCGATGAGTTTTTTGGTGGCAGTTGATACCGAGCCACTTACGAGGAGGCAAGATGCCTTCTTCTCAGCAGGGCTTTATCTCTTCAAGATGAAGCTACCTCAGTTGGTTAGTCACCGATCTTGAGTTTCGATGAGGTAAATTTTGGTGAACCATCCTATTTCCAATTTTTGTATGGCCTTTTTGAAGAAAAGTGTAATGTCATGCAAAATCCACCGTTAGATCCTCTTAGATCCATTTTGAAATCATTATAGATCGATCCCGAGCCACCACGAGCTCCGACGAGCTCAGATCGAGCAGGGAAGGTGGACGGTGTCCATCTTTTATCACTCGAGGGATGATGGATCATCTGTCATCCATTCTGCATGATTAGAATGAACAACCATGACTATTTGCTATATTTAATCTAGATTTAATCCTTAGGAACTATAGGATTATTCCCCACCATCCGATCTTAGATCAGACTACGGGGATGAAAGCGTGTTCGCCACAGCCGCATTGGATTATTTGAAAAACCAATCCCCTGGTGCCATATGAAAGCACTGCCATGTCAGCGGTTCGCGTGGCACTGATGGGATTAGGGATTCATTAGGCTTAATATTCATTTTAATCACCAGAATTTTATAAAATCATAACTAATTGTAGAAAAATTAAAAATAAATAAATAAATACTCATTGGAAAGGTAAAACAAAGGAGATTTTATTAAAAATATTTTCATTTTATTTTGAATAATAATTAAGGCTTAATTAGGGTTTAAATGTTTACTTAATTACTTTAATTAATTTCTAATTACTTGGGTAATTAATTCCAAACTTTGTGTGTTGATTTAATGGGATGACCTCTGCCTCCCATGATTTTCTTGGAATCTGTTGCCTAGGTGATTAGGAGAATTAAAAATTCAAACCTTAATTACCCCTTTAATTAATTTAAAGATTAATTAAAAATTCTAAATAATAAAATTAATTAATTAAAGCTCATTAATCACTGATTAATAATTGGGTGATGCGGGAGAGTGATTTGGACCTCTTTCTTAATTATTTTCCAAATCCATTTCATTAAAGAGAGTTAATTAATGCAAAATTTAATTAAGGGGTTAATTAATCAATTAAATGACTAAATCAAATCAAATTAAAATGTTAATCACTTCAGATAATTAACAATGAAACTAAGGATTCCTCTTTATGTGTCTAACAACATAAAGACCTTTAAAGAAATTATGATTAACCTATAAGTATGGAAAAATCATCAAAGTACTTAATTAGATTCTTTAACTTAATTAATCTTTAATCATGAGCTAATTGCATTAGGTCTTTTAAGAGCATTGCAATTTTTTTTCTCACATGTTCACATCATTTGTGGCTTATGATTAAATGATTAATCAAATTAAAGAAGCATATGAAAGGGTAATTAAGTGATTTGACTAATGATCCAACTTAATTGATTCAAAAAATCCATATAATTATCTTTCCTTAAAACCAATTATGACTACCAACTTGGAAATGGGACTAAAATAACAAATGATAATCTCTCTTCTTCAAGTTCAATCGAAATCCAAAAATTAAATTAATAAGATGCTTTAGTTTTCTTTAAATAGTTTATTTAATGTGATTGTCCTTAAGAATTAGTGTAATTGAATGAATCATGTGGTTGTGTTTAGCTATTTATTTTCAATCACTTTAAATGTTGAATGCCATGTGATCTCATGCATTCATTTTTTTCTTCTTTCCAAATTCAAATGAATCAAATGAAATCTATTTATGTAAGCTTGAATATATTGGCTTAATCTATTTTATGTGTGGTTACTATCACTATTAAATTCAAATGCATTTTCAAAGTGTATAAATAAATAACAATATTTAGAATGATAATAGTTATGAATACATATAGGGCTTGCATGTGTTTATAGCTTAAGCATGTGAATGTAAAGCTCTCTTTCTTATGATTCATATATAGATTTATATAGGTTTGAATGACGATGGATATATAGTATGGACATCCCGGGAATATGAGGCTTTAAGTAGCCCTAAGGAGGTCATTAGATTATCTCACTTCCCTAGTTAACAAAGGCATATACTCATTTAATCTCATTCATATATATATTTTTATTAGAATTTGTATATAGCTTTAATTCACATCTATAAATAATTTAATCAAACAAAATATAATCTCTTACATGACTTTCATCCTTTCAATTATGTATACATTTACATGTATTTAAGATAACAAGTATATAGTCTGGACATCCCGAGAATAAGAGGCTTTAATTAGCCCCAAGGAGGTCATTTGATTATCTCACTTCCTTGGTTAACAATGACACATACTTGCTTACATATTTTATACATGTGTATGTGTATTTGATTAAAGGATGATAATCCTATTTTCTATGAAAATACATGCATCCATAGCTACTTAAATCACTAAAATATATTACATGTAAAGGTAATGCTTTCTTTCCTAAGTTCCTTATATGAATTTACATGTGTCTGAATGATAATAAGTAAATAATCTTGATATCCCAGGAATACGAGGCTTTAAGGAGCCCCAAGGAGGTCATTTGATTATCTCACTTCCCTGGTTAACAAAGGTATGTACTTATTTAATTTTATTCCTATGTATATTTGTATTAAAATTTGGATAGAGGTTTAATTTACATGTATGAATAGTTCAATCAAACAAAATATAATTACCAAATATATGTATTCATTCATCATTCAAGTGTGCCTAATTATATTGAATGTATGGGTATACTAAGTGTTAAATCATATGCATGTATTGGGTGATGAAAAGGAATGGTTTAACATATGCCATGTGATTACAATTCAGCTACATTAATCTTAAGATGCATTCCATGTTGAATAAGATTCTTTAAGGTTAACCCAAATCTAAGATTAATAAAAATATTTAATAAGCCATTCACAAAAGAAAACTAAATCATAATAATGTGCTTTAGAAAGTGGCTTAAAGTAGGGATCAAAGAGGTTAAGCCTCTTTCTTCTCTTTATAATACTTAGATGCTAAGTGTAAACAAAATGGAATAAAGTAAAACACAAATTAAAATTTATAAATCATCTAAACAACATGAAATGAAACTAACCTTCATGTTAATTTAAATAATTTCCAAATTTAGAAATCATAATTCAAATGCTTAGCTAAGACATACTACACAAAGCCTTAACACACACACATTAAAATTACGCCACCACTTCTAGTCCTAAGTTAGTCTGGTGTATGTGTGATGTTATGTTTTATTTTATGATATAATATTTTAGACTGGATGTTAGGGTGCATGACTTATAGACTGATGTTAGGCTGTTATTAGCATAATCTTATTTTTTACAGGAGATTATGCTTAAGGGGCTGCTCATAAATAAATTTAAATGTTCTCTTTGTAGGTTGCTGAAGCTCCTAAGTATAATCCAAGTTAGGACAAGTAGGCATGGTTACCTATGTGTAGGGTGATAAGTCCAAATTATAAATATAATTGCTTGGGAATATATGTATGTTTAGATAACATCTCTTTTGCAGGTGTAGTTAGATTTACTTTTCATAAAAATGTAATTTTGCAATAGGAATTAGGATTAGTGCTATGGGGATTTGATGAGAAAGAAGAGAAGAAATCAAAAGAAGAAAGAAGAATAGAAGAATGAAGACCCGCATAACATGTATTCATTTATAATTATAATTATTATTTTTTAATTTTGGGATGTATAAGGGTAGAGCTCGGCTACCCATCTTTTCTCCTTTTATGCAGCATACCTTTATTTTTTATGGTAAAAATATTTGATGTTATGTTTAGATTGCACAGTAGGATTACATCTTTTTCATAGTTTCTTTATGATTGATGTTTTAATGTGTGGCCTAGACGCGGTAGGCTCTTAGGAAAAAATAATTTTTATACCCCCACTAATAACTCATAATTAAATTTTAAACAACTCACAATGTTATTCTGAAGCTTAGGTCATAATCAAATAATTAAAAGATTTAGCAACCCCTTAGCTGTATGTTGTATATCTAACATCATGCATAACATATTGCTTCACTCTTGAGTAGGAGGGTCTCCATTCTTGCACGATAGAGGAATGCTTGACCTATGAGGGCATCCCTTATAGTGGAGAACACCTCCTCCCACTGATTTAGACAATATTCTAATTTCATCATGCATTTAGGCATAATTATCCCAAGCCTTTGTCCAAATGAATGTATCAAAATAAAATAAAATTTGAAAAGATTTTGCATCTTTAGACTAAGTCACATGCTCATACCACTCATGTTTTAGTTTGTTAGGGAGTGCATAACAAGCTAAACCATCTTGCATTACATAAGATTGGCCTACATGGTTTTGAATCATAGGAGGTGTTAACTGGCGGCCACTCCAGGCAGTTGTAAGCCCAAAAGAGTTGGACGGGTCTATCTTCTCTTATGGAATAGATCCTTATGTCCCCTTTCACTTAGATTTAGGTCATGCTTTAACTTAAGTTAAAGCTCCTTAGAATTAGGATCTGAGGTTGCTTATTTCCATTGGGCTACGAGCATAAATCCTCATCTCTTAGGTATTTCCATAATATTGTATTTGTAGATTATAAGCCCTATCAATCTAATAAAATTTCAACCCAAATAAAAAAAATCCTTTCACTTTCAAACATATAAAGCCTCACCATAGGATAGGTTGGAGTGCTCACTAGGCTTCCTAGTATCACGAACACTTCCTACTTACTTTCCTTTGGATTCCAAAATAAGTCTTCTAATTGAAAAATCTCACTTGATTTTCTAAAATAACCAATCCTTTGATAGTCTTAACCTTAAAATCTTTGGACAAAATTGATTGATTACTTTAATTGAGAGTGTTATTAGGAAATCTCATTTCCTAGGATGTAATGAACTATGGAGGCTTGCCTCCATAGGGAACATGAAAACCCGACATAAAATAAACCCTTCTATACTTTTCCATGTAAAGTAGGGGAAAGTTCTTTGGTATATCCCGACACACATCATACCTTAGGAGTCCTTATTAGGTGATTAGGTCTATTGTAGGGTGATGTTTGTATCTTTTGAGATAGTACACCATACCTCAATGTCATACCATATCACTTGAATAAGTACTACCTACAATCTGAGTGGTGTCCACACGACCATCCAAAAATAAATATCACAGATTTTTCTTGCTACTCCGCCGGGGATATGTTCCTCTCTCCATCTTTAGTAGTTAATTATTTTCTCCAAGCATCAATAGTGGACTTATATTTTTTATAAGCCCAAGACTATCTTTCTTTTTGTTGGCACTTTGCTTATTTCATCTTTAAGTAAAGGTGGCCAACATCCAATAGGTTTTAGGATCTCACTCCCATGTAGGTCTTAAAATCCCTATTGGGTCCCCTAATAGGTAAAAATAAATTAACTAAAGAAATGAAAATAATCAAACATAAATCAAACAAAATTAAGAACCTCTTATCACTAGCTTGGTAAAGCAAGGTTCATCCCATATTTAACTAAATTTCAATAAAATCCAAAGTAAAACAAAGAGAAATCTTTTACAAAGTTTTTAAACATTTATCAAAATAAAATTAATGAACCCCATTTTACATAATCAAATTTGTTAAATGAGGGTTCCTTTTTCAAAATCAAAATTTATAAAAATAACAACAAATCCCTTTTTCAAAATATCTAACTCTTTTTCAAACAAAAATTAACTAACTCCATTTAACATATTCATATATGTCAAATGTGACCTACATTTTCAAAATAAAAATAATATCAAATATCAACATATAACCATCAACATCAAACAAAAGAAAAGAAAGCCTTCAAAAATTCCAACATACAAATAACCTCCTTTTAATATTCCCAAATTTGTTAAATGAGGGTTCCTCTTTTCAAAATCATAGTTAAATCAAATAAATAACAACAAAATTCTTTCTTCAATTATTTCAAAATATTTTAAACAAGATTAATCAACTTCATGTAGCATACCCAAATTTGTTAAATTAGAGTCCCATTTTTAAAACTAAATTAAAATCAAACACCACAAATAATGAACAACATCAAACAAAACAAAAGTCTTCAAAATTTTCAAACTTGGAATTGAACCCCATTTAGCATACTTAAATTTGCTAAGTGAGGGTTCCAACTTAAAAATCAAAATCAAAAACAAACTCCAACAAAAGAAAACAACAATCTCATTTCCAAAAGTCTCTCCAAAACATTTGAGCCCCATTCAACATAACCAAATTTGTTGAAATGAGGGTTCCAACAAATCAAAATCCAATAACAAATTCAAGAAAGACTTTCCTCCAAATTTCATAAATGTCTCCAACATATAATTGAACCCCATTTAGCATACCTAAATTTGTTAAATGAGGGTTCCAATTCAAAGGTCAAATCAAAATCAATAATTCAAGTCTACAATTCAAGCAAGGGTTTAATCCAGTTCTCTTTTCCAACAATGCAGCAGAGATTCTAGCCACGTCTTTGTTCCTTCCTTAAGTCAGTTCATCACCATGTCTTCCAGCAAGCTGATCTTTTTCTTCGGATATGGTGTGGATTTGGCCCTGGATCAAGCCATACTCATCGGTTCCCCTGTCATCAAGTTTGTCCTTGGATTCAAGCAATTCAATTTCACTTGCGAGGGACCTGTCCTCAGTACCGTCAGCAGAGAGGAGGTGGCAGGCAAGAAGCCACTTCTCTAGTTTGACTTACAGTCTAGTACCGAGTTTCCCTCTATAAAGAGGAAGGCCATTGAGTTTCCCCTACTTGTACCAATGCTAGTGTTAGTGCTAGTAGTTCAGTCAGTTGTCCCTACTGAAGTCCCAACACAGGTTAGTACCACACTGTTGTTCCCCTTGTTCTAAAGGGGAAGACTATCTTAGCTTCTGAGATAGTCTCTCCCACCTTCGAGGTTGGTTCTATTTCTCATTCCACTCCACTCATCGAAACCCAACACCGCAATAAGAACAACAAGATCAAGAGGCAGCATGAGCGTGCACCCAAGGAGGTAGATGAAGCCTCCCATGTCGCTAAAGAGGGTCCCCTTGTGAGACCTATGCACTCTTGGGTGGTAATAGGTTTCACCCCCATTCAGCTTTAGAGGGAAAGGAGGACTATAGTAGGATTGTTGCATTACCCCCACCACCTACAGAGTTTGAGATACCGGCTAGGGAGAGGAGGAAGCCCTATGACAGTCTATGTTCCATTCTTCGTAGAGTTGGCAGAGCCTATAGATTCTTAGAGTCTGACACTTTACATGACTTGAGGAGCTTGATCCCTAGAAGTGTTAGAGATCAGATACATAGAGAGAGGGCCACTCAGACTAGGGTTACTGTCCAAGCAGACAAGAGAGAGAGAGGAGAAGGTTTGTAGATAGTCAGTGGCCTCAGCTTTGATAGATTTTACTGATCGATGAGCTGATAGAGATGATCATTCTGACTGCATTATCCTTACATGTACTATCAATTACAGGAGGAGATCTATAGTGGAGAGGCAATTGGTGTCACCCACATCACACCGCTCCACTTGCTGTCCACCTTCACCAGTCTAGGTTCCAGCATCTGCAATCCCCACCAAGTTTCACAAGCTCCCATCTAGGGAGAGAGCTTCACCTTTGGTGATCCAGCTATGGCCCAAGAATCTCTCTCCATCTACTCCATCTATTGAGGTGAGGTTGATCTCCCCTGCTCGACCTTCGATCACAACTGTGGTGAAGAAGGAGTCATGACTCAAGAGTGTCGTGGTTGTCCCACCATCATAATAGTTGGATGAGAATTGGGGAGGGGATACCGCGATGGTCCCCATGATAGTTGAGCTCATCAGAGACTCACTCCATTAGTTGAGACTATTCAGTGCATAGATTTTACACAGCTCGGTCCAATTATCAGTCATCAGCTAGCTTATGTTCTAGTAGAGCAGGGTCAAGTAGATTACCATTCCTTGGATGACATTTTAGAGGGCTATCTTACTGCAGTGAGGCAGATAGTTGGGAGAGATTAGTCTAACTAGGAAGAGGATAGGGTCAATTTTGACCCTGATGAGGATGACATGTTGGATGACTTAGCCGAAGTTCACATGGTTGACACCCGGGGATCCCTGCATAGAGATCAACATAGCCATGAAGGTGGTGTAGTTGAGGGAGGTGACATATCTCACTCAACTCAACACCTCCTTCAACAAATCAAGCAGAAGGATGATCTAATTGGCAAGATAGAGAAGAAGGTAGAGGAGTTGATGGTAGTAGTTCTATCCTTGTAGAACTAAGCCCTAATTTCATAGTCTTCCCCCATGGAGGTCGATTGACCTGAGCTAGTTCATACCTTAGATTATCCCAAGTGCACTCCTATGGAAGATGATGTAGGTAGCTTTCATAGGAAGGTCACTGATAACACATATATATATATGAAAATGACATAAGTAGATGGTAGAGCAGCAAGTGAAGGACGCATTGGTGCAAGCTGGGGAGCTCATCCATTCTGAAAGGTAGACCCTACCCAAAGCAATTTGATGTGGTTCAATACCCCAAGGGTTTTGTGCCACCATCCTTCAAGATCTTTGATGATAGTGGGAATCCAAGGCAACATATAGCACACTTCAGGCCAGTTGCAATGTCAATGGAAGTAATGCATTTCTTTTCAGTGTCTTTGTCAATAGCCTAGCAGGTGTTGCATTTGATTGGTATGCTGAACTGCCCAATGGTTTGGTGAAGAACTTTGTAGAGATAGAGTATCTCTTCATCAAGAGATTTGCAAAAGCTCAATAAAGGGTAACTCTAGGTGACCTCCTTATAGAGAAAGAAAAACTCAATGTGTCCCTTGTTGATTACATTCTTAGATGACACAACCTGAGTATGAAATATGAACCATAGCTACAAGAGCAGCATGCCATTGAGTTTCTACTCAAGAATATCCATGGCCAGGTCACCTTCATGCTTAAGGGCTTCACCATAAAGATATTTGAGAAGCTAATCAACAAGGCAGCTAACCTACAAGAGAGAAGCCAAACCATTACCCTTTTCAAACCAATTATTCAAGAAAAAGCCTCATAAGATCTTTGAAAAGAAGCCTAAGATAGTTGTGTTAGTGGATAAGGGGAAGCATCCAGCTAGAGTTTAGTTTGAGAGGCCCAAATTTTTAGTAGCCTCTATTACCACCTCCTCTTTCACTACCTCTGCTACCATACTGGCCACCACCATTGCTACAATGGTCACCACCACTGCCACAATAGCCTACTATATAGTGGTATCCATATCCACCACCAGGTAGCTACTTTCCACCTACTCTTGCTAAAATATTTAAAAAGCCATACTCATTTAAGAGGGAGGTAGTTTGGAAGATCTTCAAAAATTTCTTGAAGAAGCCTGATTTCTAGCTACCCGAGCCTAAGAAGCCGGAGGAAGTGGGTACGAGTGATGATCCTAGCTACTGCCCCTATCACAATATGTTAGCCCATATCTTAGAGGATTATGTTACTTTCAAGGATTGGTTTGAGCATAGCTATAAGTTAAGAGCTATAATCATCTGCAAGAAATACTTAGTAGAACAACCATCCAATTCTATTAGAGTAATCCTTGGCGATAATTCTGATCCTCTCAAGATAAAAGAAGGTTGGGATATTTATTTATCTTGAATATCTAAGAAGATCATTTCTAAAATCAAGAAGTTTTCTCTGGAAGTGCCTAAAGCAGCTTAAACCTCCAACACTGAAGAAGGTTTGTTAGTTGTGAGAGACAACTCAGGGAGGGTGGAAGCTCAGCAGCAGCCTACCTCACTTGCCCAAGATAGATCCATAGAGCAACCACCATCTGAGTTCATCACTCTTTCCACTGTTATAGGTACTGCCAGCCCTACTAGCTCCTCCACCTCTAGTAGAAGCATTGTATCAGTGGATGAGGGCACCAAACCCCTCTCCCCACTTACTTTACATGATTTCTATTATGTACCTCCTCCAAAATTAAAGAAATTTGATTCTACTTACATCTTGGCCACTTCTGATGCTCCTAATTTCATTTTAATAGAAAGCTCTCCAAGTCAAAATAATAATAGCTCAAATAATTTCGATCAATTCATATCCATTTCAAAAATGAACTTCCTTTTTCTGAATCAATCAGGTTCACCTCTTGAGATTGACTTGGAGTCATCCGACTCTAAGGATCCCTTAGGAGAAGCTGTAGATATACCCGATGAGTAGGTAGAACTTTCTACAAACTCATCATTCCGAGAAGTTTCTGAAGTCAACCTCCACAGTGGAAAAGTTCTACCTCCTAGGGTAGCACCTCAGGATAAGGGTAAATAAGTCATTGGTTGTAGTGAGCAAATAGCCCCTCTTCAACAAGCTCCACCTATGGATATGCTTATGGAGGATCAGTTCAAAGTTGATTACAACATTCGCACACATCATGGAAAGTTGCTAGCTAAGTTAAGCATATATGATGCCCATGTATTATCCAAAGAAATGAGGGAATATCACTACAACCAGATAAATCCTCCTACCCCACAACCCAAATCCAATCTAGATAAATCCTATAAAACCTACAATCAAACCTCAAATTCAATTCAAGTATCAAAATTTCAAATCCCAACCCAAATGATTGAAACCAAACTTGAAATCCAAATTTGAACCCTTTGAACTAATTCCTTGGACTCATCCAAATCCCATCTAAATCAAACCAAATTCAATTGATTTTTATCACAAATCAATCATTCCATCAATCACCATTCCAAATATAAATGAAATCTACAATCATCAAGCTAAACCAAAATTAACCTGTTAAACCCAACTTAGCCCATTTGACTTGAAATATTTAAATGAACTAAAACTCATTTGAACCCAAACCAATTGCAATTAGATTTATATATCAATCCCAAATCCATATATAAACTCAACCAAATCAAACAGAACTCAAAATTAAGCCAACTAAACCCAATTGGCTCACTTGAGCCAAAGTGGCAAATTTGACCTACTTAACCAAAATCCAATTCAATCCAAAACAAAGTGAATTAAGCCAATCCAAACTTCATGAAATATTGATCATCCTAGGTTGATCAATTATCATAAATTGGGTCAAACTAAGTGAACCTAGCCCTTTGACCAACTCAACCCATTAACTCATATGAACCTAAACTAGCCAAACTATAATCTAAAACTAATATCTTGAAACCAAAGACGAATACAATGCAAAATCAACACTTAAACATGATTTGACCTTCAATTGAGCCAAACCTAGCCCAATTGGCTCACTAGACCCAAATGACCTATTGAACCCAACTTGACATAAAGGGTCAAACCAACCTAAAACCCAATCAAATCTAAATTGAACTCAACCAAAGCCTACAATATATTCCAAATGATCAACCAAACCCAAACCTAGCCATGACTCAAGCCAATTTGGTCTATTGGGTCAAATTGGTCAACTTGACCCATTTGACCCAAATGAACTCAAATGAGCCAAAATCAAATCCAAATCAAAGTAAACCAAACCAAAGACACAAATACACTCCAAATGGGCATATGAACTTGACCCAACCCTCAATTTGACCAAATTTGACCAATTAGTCAACCTAACCTGATTTGACCCAATTTGACCTAAATGGGTCAAATTGAACCTAATGAAGTCCAAATTGCATGAAATTTGGTCCAACTCACTTTTGACTCATTTCAAATCCACCCAAATCAAATTCAATGCCAAATGACCACTCTACCATTGGGCTAAGGGTATCACATGAGACAAAACACCCATGTAATTGGTCATTTCTCTTCTTTGGCCACTTGACACTCATCCATTAGTCCACTTAGGTTCCATGGACACTGACCAACCTGACCCAAGAGGTGGTTGGGTTGGCCATGACTCATGGGGAGGTGAATTCACCTCAACTCCCCCATTGGAACACTTGGCAAGCAAGGACTCCCACCCCTTTGCCTTGGCCGCATTCTCACACCTTCCTCCACTCAAGTGAAGCCACATAGGATGATTCCTTGCCATTCCCAACCACCGCTAGCCATAGGACATCCACTAAGGGCTAAAAATCACCATTAGATGTGATTTTCGGCCAAAACCAAGCACATAGGAAGAGAGGCCTCGTTGGAGCTGATTATGCTCTCATTTCACTCTCCAAAAGATCCCATGCATCCAACATTCATCCCACTACTTTCTTTGAGCTAAAGTCATAAAAATCAAGTGGATTTCAACAAGGAAGCGATGACTCTTGGTGGATACATCATTCCAAAAGAAAGCAAGAACCTAGGTCTATCCCAAAGCTTCTTCTTACATCTAGGAGCGTGCTCGGATCAACACCACCATTGGAAGCCATCCCCAATGAGGTAATTTTCAAAGAACCATAGTCAACCTTAGGAGCTTTTGTTTGCTTTAATGTGTGCACGCTTTTAGGAATTTGCCTTAGAATTCCCTTGCATCTTTCATTTTACATATTCCTAATGTGAAGATAGAAGTTATTCGATGAGAATTAACGTGAAATCTAGCCTGTTCGGACGAGATTTCATTCAATTTTCACAAAAATCATGAAAGCTACTTGGTTTTACTGTTCTAGCTATCACTTTCATTGACTGAGAAGCAGCAGTCATCCAGTTCCACAGTTGGGAAACGGACGGCTGTGATTTCTCGCTAGATCTGCATGTTTTTGGCCTTTAGATCGCGGATCCAATCTGGACCGTCCGATCTACGATGGGGCGGTCTGATTAGAACCACGCATTCACACAATTTTATTTCTCAAAATTTGCATCAATGTATATTTAATGTGTCTTGCATTACCACATCGGCGTCAGCGATCTTGATTGGGGTAAGTAGAAACTTCGATCATTTTTGTATTTTAAAAATTATTTACATCACCTAGAACTTCATAAATTCATAGAAAATAAAATACTTAATAAAAATTACAAATAAGGGCTCGTTGGATTCGCCCTTCCAAGAGGAATCTAACAAACCTAAAATTCTCAAATTTCACTGAATAGTTTGAATTTAATTTAGGTTATAGTAAAAATAAAATTTTATTTATTAAACCAAAACTACACATCAAATTGATTTGAAAATTTCAAGGATAGAAATTGAAGTTAAAATACACCTACCATAAAAATTTCAAGTTAAAAAGATTTTTGGATTGGGAGATTTTACCTTTTGAAAATCAAATAGTCTATTTTAGCAAAAATAAATTAAAAGACTTTATAGAAATCATGAAAAATCTTTTAAACTAGCTGAAACTTTGGAAAATTTTAACAAATCATAAAAAAAATCATAAAAATGCAAGTAAATATTCATTTTAAAGGTCTTTCATAGAGGAATTTATTAAAAATATCCTTAATTGATTTTGAGTAATAATTAGAGCTTAATTTGGGTTTAATTAAATAATTCATTACCTTAATTACTTTCTAATTAATTAATTAATTAACCCCAAAGTTTTTGAGATTATTTAGGGGGGTGACCTTTGTCTCCCCTAGTTTTCTTGGGATTTATTGGTTAATTAATTAAGAAAATTAGCTAATTGGGCATTAATTACTATCCTAATTGATTAAGGATTAATTGATCACATGCACAGTAAATTAATTAATTAATTAGGCTCATTTGTCACTATTTAATTGAGGAGAATTAGGGATTAAATTTGGGGCTTCTTTCCTAATCTTTTTCCTAAGTCCACTTCATTTGGAGGATAGTTAACCCTTGTGGTAATTAAGTGCAAATTTAATTAAGTGATTAATGATTTCATTAATCTAATTAAAATATAAAACATGTTAGAACATAATTAATCAATTCATGGGTAGATCTTTAGGTGTTCAATAACCTAATCACATTAAAGGAAATCATGGTTAACCCACATGTGTGGGAAAATCATAAAATTACTTAATTAAGTTCCTCAACCTAATTAATTATTAATTATGAGCAAATTGCTTTAGGCCCTTTCATTTCTTAGGATCATTGCAAGTTATTTTCCATGCATATCATGTTGGCTCATAATTATTTAATTAATTGCCTTAAGATAACATAGACATGGGCTAATTAATAGATTTAATGCATATTACAACTTAATTAATCCATAAAATCAACTTAATCACATTTTATTAAACCACATCAATTCATAAATATGGGAATGGGTTAGGATCAACAAACTTTCCTTCATTTCTTTAAATTAAATCAAAATATAACTTAAAAAATGATTAAAAACATTTTCTCTCTTTAAATGCTTCTATTTGAGATGATTTTCCTTAGGAATTATTTTGATTGAATGAAACATGATTTTATGTCTTATTATTCCTTTCCAATCATATTAAATGATGTGTGTCATGTGATTTCATGCATTCATATTTTTCAAAATATTGGAATTTAAATGAATTTTTCTTATGTTAAGCTTACATATGTTGAATTAAATATATAATATATGTGGCTATTATCACTATTAAATTAATGTTATTTTCAAAAGTTTATAAGTCAACTATAATACTTGGAGTGTTAATAGTTATAGATATCTGTAAGCTTGCATGTGCCTATGACTATAAGTCTATGTTAGAATTTTCTCATATGTATAAATAATTAATTGAAAGAAATGCAACTTTTGCATGATTTTTCATTCTTGTAGTCACTTGTACATTCATGTGCAATTAAGAATAGTGGGTATATCTAGTATGGACATTCCAGTGATGCGAGCCTTTAAGTAGCCGCAAGGAGCTCTTTACCTCACTCTCCTGGTTTAACAATGGTGAAGTATCCGCTTAAAACTTATATACACTTGTATGTTCATTTAGCTAATGAATGAAAATCTCCTTTCAATTAAAAGAAATACAACTCTTACATGATTTTCCATTCTTGTAGTCAGTTATACATTCATGTGTATTCAAGAATAGTGGGTATATCTATGCTGGGCATTCTGGAGATGTAAAACTTTAAGTAGCCCTAAGGCAGTCTTTAACTCATTCCATTGGTTAACAATGGCATAGTACTTGCTTAAAACTTTTATACACTTGTATGTAAATTTAGCTAATGAAAGAAAAATCTCATTTTTCAGCTTAAACTCACATGTAAAAATAATTCAATTGAAAGAAATACAACTTTTATATGATTTTTCATTCTTGTAGTTGTTTGTATATTCATGTGTATTCAAGCATAGTGGGTATATCTAGTCAGGACATTCTGGGGATGCGAGGCCTTAAGTAGCCCCAATGAGATCTTTTCCTCACTCCCCTGGTTAACAATGGTAAAGTACTTGCTTAAAACTTTTATAAACTTGAATAGCTAATGAGTGAAAATCTCATTTTTATAAAATACATGTATGCATCTTTCATTTAAAGTGTGCTAGGTAAAAAATATTGCATGTGTAGGTTTACTTAGGATTTAATATCATATGCATGTTATATGTGATGGAAAGGAATGATTAAACATATGTCATGTGATAGTAATTCAATCAAATTAATCTTAAGATGCATTTCATATTGAATGGAATTATTTAAAGCATACCTAAACTTACGATTAATTTAAAATGGGTAATAATACATTCACTAAAGAGAACTAAATTAAATTTTCATGCTTTAGAAAGTGGGTTAGGGTAGAGATGAATAAGAGCAATTCTCTTTCCTCTCTTTATAACACTTAGTTTCTAAGTGTATGTTACATGAAACCAAATAAAACATAAATTAAAATTCTCAAATAAATTAAATAACTTGAAGTGAAACCAACCCTTTATGTTAAATTGAATCCTTCTACACTTAGAGAAATACAACTCTAATGCTTAGCAAGACATACCACATAAGCCTTAACATACACATTAAAATTAAGTCACTACTTCTAGCTTTATGTTAGGGCAGTGCTTGGTTTGATGTATATTTTATTTTATGATGTGATGTTTTAGACTTCATGTTAGGGTGTATGCTTCGTAGACTGGATGGTAAGCCGTGATTAGCCTAGTCATATTTTCCGTATGGGATTATGCTTAAGGGGCTACCTAAAAATAATATAAATGTCCTCTTTGCAGGTTTCTTAAGCCTAAGCATAATCCAAGCTAAGACGGGTGGGCTTGGTTACCCATGTGCAGAGTGCTAAGCCCAAATTATAAATATAACTGCTTGGGTTGTATGTGTGTTTAGCTAACACTTATTTTATAGGTGTGGTTAGATTTACTTTTCTTATTTTTAATGTAATTTTGCATTAGGAATTAGGATTAGTGTTATAGGGGTTTAGGGTGAGCATTAGTTAGAAGGCTTAGTCCTGGAGTGCCATATGATGCCTTGAAGCCTACCAAATCAAAGGAGAAAACATATGAAGAAATAAAGGAGACATGAAGACTTGAAGATTTGAAGACCCCTCAAAATATTTATCATTTGTAAATTATAATTATTCTTTCATTTTTTGGGTTGTATAAGGGAAGAGCTCGGCTACCCATCTTTTCTTTTTAGGTTGTACGGTAGTACACGACCTCATCGGCCTTTTAATCTTTTGTAGTAGATATAAAATATTAGATGTTATGTTTACATTGCGTAATAGGAATGTGATGCTTTTTCATAGTTTTTTTTATGAATGATGACTTAATGTGTGGCCTGGATCCAATTAGGCTCTTAGAGAAAAATAATTTTTTTTACCCAACTATAACTCATAATTAAAGTTTTAAATAATTCATAACCTCACATAAAGCATAGGTGCTAAATTAAGATAATTAAAAGATTTTAGCAACTCTTTAGCTGAATGTTATATGTTTAACATCATGCATTCATATTGTCTCACTTTTATTAAGAGAGGGTTTCCATCCTTGCATGATAGGGGAAGACTTGACCTTTGAGGGTCTCATCTATGGTGAAAAACACCTCTTTCTCTCTAATTTAGCCCATAATCTCATTTCAACATGCATTTAGGCATAAGAAATCCTATAGCCTTTGTCAAAGTGAAGAGTCAAAAAATTAAATAAAAAGTGAAAAGATTTCCATTGGACCAACTCATTACTCATACCACTCATGCTCTAGTCTCTTTAGAGAGTGAGTTTAAGGACTTTAGTCTCTTTCTAAATAAAAACAACCTAACTATCTTGCAAAATTATATGACTTTCCTACATGGTTTTAAAGCGTAGGAGGAGTTAGCTGTGGCTACCACTCTAGGCGGTTATAAGTCAAGTAGTTGAGTGATTTATCCTCTCTTGTAGAGGTAAACTATATACCCATTTTTGGTTAGATTCAGGTTGTGCTTCGGCTTATGCCAAAGTTTCTTAGATCTAGGATCTGAGGTTGCAATTTTCTTTGGGTTACTAGCGTAAATCCTTACCTCTTAAACTTTTTCACAATCTTGTGTTGTTAGATTCTCAGTCCTAGCTTTCTAATAAAATGTCAACTTTAATAAAATTAATCTCTTCAATTTCAAACATATAAAGCCCAATTATTAGATAGGTTGGAATGCTCACTAGGTTTCCTAGTATAATGAGCATTCCCTACTCATTTCCTTTAGCTTCGATAATAAGTCTTCTCCTTGATTTTTCCCACTTGATTTTCTAATACAACTAATCCTTTGATAGTTTAGCCTTGAAATCTTTGGGGACTTTAATTTCTACTTTAATTAAGAGTATTCTTAAGAAATTTCATTCCATAGGATGCAATTAACTATGAGGGCTTGTCTCCATAGGGAACTTAATGGACCTAGCTTAAAATAAACCCTGCTTTACTTTTCCATGTAAAGTAGGGAAAAAATATATGGCGATGATTTCTATCTTTTGAGATAGTGCATCATTTCTTAATTTCATACTGTATCACTTCAATAAGTACCCCGTAAGATCTACGTAGTGTCCCACATCTCAAAAATGAACACCACATATTTTTTTGGCTAATCTGTTGGGGAAGGTTCCTCTCTCCATCTTTAGTTGACAATTATTGTCTCTAAGCATCGATATTGGACTTATATTTTATATAAGACCAAGGCTATATTTCTTTTCATTAACACTTAGCTTATTTCATCCTTACACAAAGCTAGTCAATATCCTTTAAGTTCTAGGACCTTACCCTGTGTTGATCTTAAAACTCCGATTGGGTTCCCCCAATAGGTAAAAATAAATTAACTAAGCTAAAGGAGATGACTAAAAATCTTTAGAACCTCTTTACCATCCTCTTGGTGAGGCAAGGTTCATCCCATGATAAATCCTTTGCAAAAATATTATTTAAAAAAAAAAAGCACTTTTCAAATTAATTAAAAGTCACATGACAAAAGATTTGCATAAAGTTTTCAAAAAAATTTAAAGATAGCTGAACCAAATTTAATAATGTTTACAATTGTTTCATTGAGGTTCTTTTCAGAGTTAAAATCAAATAATTTTACAATCCCTTTTTCAAAGAATATTTTTATAAATAGCTATCTCCACTTCAACATACCTAGGTTGGTTGGATGAAGATCCTATTTCCAAATGAAATCTTGACATAAAATTGATATTCCATTTAGCACATTCCACATGTGCTAAGTTGGAGTTTCCCTTTTCAAAAGTAATATCACACACAAAAAAAAAATCCCATTTTTGAAAATCAATAAATATAATTGAATTTCATTTAACATGCCTAAATTTATTAAGTGGAACTCCCTTTTTTCAAAACAAAATCAAAACACATTTGAATTCCATTTGACATACCCAAATTTATCAAATGAGAATGCCCTTTTTCAAAAATTAAAACAAATTGGACTCTAGTTAACATACCCACATTTGCTAAGTAGAGTTCCCTTTTCAAAATCATAAACCAACCAAACACACTTGAACTCCATTTGACATACCCAAATTTGTTAAAAGAGAGTTCCATTTTTCAAAATTGAAAACCAATTAGACTCTATTTAATATACCAAATTTGTTAAATAAAAGTTCCCCTCTTTCAAAACAAAATAAAACAAACTCATCAAACACACTTGAACCTTACTTAGCATACCCAAATTTGTTAAGTAAAGGTCTCATTTTTCAAGTCTAATCAAAATACATCAAACAAATTTGGGCCTTACTTAGCATACTTAAACTTACTAAGTATGGACCCCATTTTGAAAACAAATTAAATACATGACACACATCATCACAAACAAACAAAATAATGCTTCCAAATATTTTCAAACATACACTTGAATCTCACTTAGCATATCCAAATTTGCTAAGTGAAGATTCCAAACATCAAATCAAAATTTTCAAACAAAGGATAAACAAAATAAATACATATCCAAAATGGAATGAACCTCATTCAACATACTCAAATTTGTTGAATGAAGGTTCTAAATCAAAATCAAAATTCAATGACAAAGACTCTCCTCAAATCTCTCCAAATCAATGAACCCCACTTAGAATACTTAAATTTGTTAAGTGTGGGTTCAAAATTCTAAGTTAATATCAAAAATCAATTTTTGAAGATAATAATCAAAGCAGGGGTCTGACCCAGTTATGTTTCAATAAATGTAGATGTATCAACACGGTCAGTTCCTTCTCAGTCTTCAGTCAGTTCAACTGCTATGACTCCCAGTAAGTTTGTTTTCTCCTTCCCTCGGTGTAGATTTGGCCTTGGATCTAGCCAATCTCACCACAACCAATACCACACATCTGATTTACTTTGGCCATGATTTTGAAGGAGTCAGGATCACTGGTAAAGGGACATCCCTCACAACTGTTAGTAGGGAGGAGGTGGCTAGACAGAAGCCACTTCTCCTTTTTGACATTCCATCCGACTTAGAGTTTCCCTCTTTGAAGAGGAAGGCTGTGGAGGTTCCCACAGTAGTGCTAGTTCTAGCTTCAACAGTGTTAGTGTCGGTGGTTCCCCTGTTTAGTCTATTATAGTTGTCCTTACTACAACCTCGGTGCAAGCTAACACCTCCTCTTTGGTCCCCTCAAAGGTGAAAGCTATCTTCGCATCTGAGATAGTTTCCCCTACCTTTGAGGTAGGTTCTAGTTCTCGCACCACCCTTCTCTCCCACACCCAACACTGCAATAAAAATAGGAAGATCAAGCGGCACAATGAGAAAGTAGTTAGGGAGGTCGATGCTGCGTCCCACATTGCCGAAGAGGGTTCTCCACGGGAGGTCTCCCCTTTCTTGGGTGGTAGCAGATTCCACCCCCTCTCCAGTTCAGATGGAGAGGAGGATGTTATGAGGATCACAACACTACCTCCACCACTAGTTAAGTATGAGTCATTGGCTAGGGAGCAGAGGAAGCCCTAGCCCGACCTGGGGCGTTCTTCCAGTTGATAGAACTGGGATGCTGAGTGGTGTATTGTTTGACTTGAGGTTTGTGATCCCTAGATGTGTCAGCAGTCAGATCCACAGGGGTGAAGGCCAATGAGGCCAGAGTAATAGCCTAAGTGGACAAGAGGGAGAGATGGAGGTATGCCTAGCAATCGGTGGCCTCCACCCTTGTTGATTTCCCGTCATGAGGGCGATCATATAGACAACATTGAAAGAACCACCCATCGGAGAGAGTCCCAATGGAAGGATAGTTGGTGTTACCACCATCACACTGCTCCACTCCTAGTCCACCATCACTTATTCAAGTTCCCCCTTCCACAGTTCCCGTCAAGGTCCAAAAGTCTGCATCCGGGGAGAGGAGATCCCCATTGGTGATCCGTCTATGGCCTAAGGATCCCACTCCATCTGTGCCATCAGCTGAGGTTAGGTGGTTGAGCTCCCCATTCGACCTCCCACTTTAGCCTTTGCAAAAAGGGAGTGGCGACCCAAAGTGTCATCATCATGCCACCACTGCAACCGCTAGTAGCAGCAGAGGAAACGGGGATGACAACACAGTTCCCATGGTAGTAGACCATCCCAGAGCACCCATTTAGTAGGCAGTGTCAGATGCATAGAGTTAGATGAACATAACCTTATAGTCAATAGTTAGCGAGTGTTTATTCCAATCTAGCCCAATCGAGTAGGAAACTGTTCTTTAAATGACATTCTAGAGGACTACTGTGCCGAAAAGAAATGGATTCTTGGGAGCGATCATTCAGATCAAGAAGAGGGTAGGGTAGTCTTCAACTCAATGAGGATGATCTATTTGAGGACTCAATAGAAGTCTAGATGGTCGATACCTGAGGATCCCTTCTTAGACCATCACAGTCAGGAAGGTATTATGGTTGAAGAGGATGACATGCTCATTAAGCCCAACACCTCCTCCAATATCTCAAGTAGAAGGATGAGTAGGTTAGTAGAATAGAGAGGGGGATTGAAGACCTATTAGTAGCAGTTCTTGCACTATAGAACTAAGCTCTGATTTTACAGCCCAGTCTTATGGAGGTTGATTGGATTGAGCTCCTACATGTTTTAAATCCTCTCAAGAGTGCATCTCCTGGGGACCAGGATAGTGGAAGCCTACATAGGAAGGGCGTAGATAGTACCTTCGTGCAAGAAAAAGACCTCAAACAAATGGTGGAACAATAGGTAAAGGAAGCATTTGCGTAAGCCCGAGGTACTTTATCCATTCCAAAGGGTAGACCTTACTTAGAGGAATTTGACACAGTTTGGTATCCCAAAGGGTTTGTGCTACCTTATTTCAAGATTTTTGATGGTAGTGGGAATCCTTGGCAGCATATAGCACACTTTAGAGCCTACTATTGTAACACCAGTGGTAGTGATGCACTTCTCTTTCAACTATTTATCATCATTTTGTCAGGGATTGCATTTAATTTGTATGTCGAACTACCCAACAGTTAGATGATAACATTTGCTGAGTTGGAGCAACTCTTCATTAGGAGGTTTGTTGGAGCTCAAAAAAGGGTAACTATGGGAGACCTTATTATGGCACAACAAAATCCTAATGCATCCCTCATTGATTATATTCTCAGGTGGCAAAACCTGAGTATGAAATATAAACCATAGCTATCTGAACAGCATCCCATAAAAATTCTTCTTAAGAATATTCATGGGCCAGTTGCTTTCATGCTCAAGGGATTTACTATCAAAACCTTTAAGAAACTAACCAACAAGGAGGCTAGTCTATAAGGGGAAGTCAAATAATTATCTTTTCATGACCAGTCATCAAAGTCCAAGTCATAGAAAGCTTTCAAGAAGAAACCAAGGGTAGTAGTGTCAGTCGATAAGGGGAAGCAACTGGCCAAAGTTCAGTTTAAGAGACCTCGAGCTCAGCAGCCTTCACTTCCACCTCCTCTACCACCACCTCGACCATCATATCAGCCACCATAGCCACCTCAATGGCAATTACCATCACCTCCTCAGCCAGATACTCAGCAGCGGTACACATATCCACTGTCAGGTAGCTACTACTCACCTACTCTTGCTGATAGATTAAAAAAACCATATTCATTCGAGAGGGAGGTAGTCTAGAAAATATTTAAGAATCTCTTAAAGAAGCCTGATTTTCAGCTACCAGAACCTAAGAGGCTGGAGGAAGTGGGCAAGAGTAATGATCCTAACTTTTGCTCCTACCATCGCATGTTAGGCCATGTCATAGAAGATTGCATCACTTTCAAGGACTAGCTTGAGTGCAGCTACAAGTTGGGTACCATAATTATCTCTAAGGATTACTTATTAGAGCAACCATTTAGTTCTATTAGGGTAATCCTTGGGGATACATGTGATCCTCTCAAGAAAAAAGAAGGTTGGTATATTTCCTTATCCTGAACCTCTAAGAAAACTATTTCTAAGATCAAGAAACTCTCCTTGTAGGTGCGAGGTAGCTCAAACCTCCAACACTAAGGAAGGCTTGCAAGTTGACAAAGATAACTTGAGAAAAGTGGGAGCTTAGCAGCAGCAATAACAACAGTCTACACTTGCCTAGGATAGGCTAGTAGCACAACTACCGACTGTGACAAGCATGCCCTCCATCGTTGTAGCTACTACCACTTCATCCAGTTCTTCTTCTACTAGCATAAACATTGTATCTACGGATGAGGGAACTAAACCCGTCACTCTGCTTACTTTACTTGATTTCTATCATGTACCTCTATTTAGAAAGAAATCAATGAAGAAGGCAGACTTCACTTATATCTTATCTACTTTTGATGGTCTCGATGATCTCATTTCAATTGAAAGCTCTCCAAGTATAAATACCAATAATAACATAAATAATTTTGATCTTTTCTCTAATGATTCAGAATCAGACTTTCCTTTTCTTAATCAATCGGGTTCACCCATTGAGATTGACTTGGAGTCATCTGACTCTGAGGGTCTCATAGGAGAAGTTGTAGTCATATCTGACAAGCAGGTAGAACTTTCCACCAACCCGCCACATGAAGTCATCATTGTCAACCTCTATAATGTCAAAGTTCTACCTCCTAGGGTAGCACCTCAGGATAAGGGTAACCAAGTTATTATTTCTAGCAAGCAGATAGCCCCTCCACAAGATGTTCCACCCATGGATATGCTTATGGAGGACCAGCCTAGAGTGGATTACAATGTCCTTGCCCACCTGAGAAAGCTACCAGCTAAACTAAACATATATGATGCCCTCATCTTATCCAAAGAGATGAGGGAATCTCTAATCAAAATGCTATTTGATCCTAAGATTTGCTTAGCTCAGCTAACCGCTACTGGAGAGGAGGCTCACTATTCAAAGTATGTCCCAGGAGTCACATTCAGTGATGAAGACTTGCTTTTAATGATGATCAGACATAACCAACCCCTCTACATCTCAGTGGACATGGGCAGGTTCAGGTTATCAAGAGTGTTTGTTGAACCCGGTGCATCAGTCAATATTATGAGTCTAAAAACCTTTTCCTACTTGAGGGTCAACATCTCCAAACTCAGTTTAGAAAGGATGATGTTGAGAGGATTCAATGAGCAAAGTGAGAGGGATTTAGGCTCCATAGTGTTTCCATTGGAGGTAGATGAGTGAAAGACTGAAGCCAAGTTCCACATTATAGACTCAAATACATCTTTCAATGCTTTGCTAATGAGACCATGGATACATGAGAATAACACAGTTCTATCCTCTCTACATTAGTGCCTCAAGTTCATGAGAGGCAGGATCGAGTACTGCATTAAAGGAGATTTCAAACCATTTTTAGTTCATGTGGTTGGGATATATGAGGATACAGCCTATTACCTCCATCAAAATTAAAAGGTCTATTCTCACGAGCTCAGTCAAAATCCCCACATCATAAAAGAAGAAAATAAAGAAAACAAAAAGGAAAAGGAAAAGAAAAAGAAAAAGAAATAAAAAAGAAAAGAAAAAGAGGGAGCGAGGCATAAACTCGGGGGAGGAAATAGAGCCTGACATTAGATTCCACCCACAATTCATTACTCCATTCAAACATATGGGTAGGATTACCCGACCTCCACCAAACAGAGGAAGAGGATAGTTCAGAGGCATCCCTTGAGGTGAAAAGCCTCCTTAATGGCCACCCAATAGAAGGTATGTCCCAGCCACTAGGAGTACACCTACTATCTATATAGACTTCAAATCTAGTTTAGAGGATGAGTCTCATATAGTTAGTACTCCAGCTAGCACTTCTAGGCAATATATCCCCATGCAGGTGATAGTTGAGTTGGACAGTGATGAAGATTGGGTTCCATGCGAAGCATTAGTGTATCTCAGTCTATGTGTGGAGCTGTTAGGTACCATATTAGAACCTTAGCTCTAATCCCACTTTCATCTCTAAAAGCTGAGGGTTTGGTAGTTAAGGAATCCCCTAGATCTTCCATAGATGTGAAGGTGTAGAGGTTCTTTTTGGGAGCATCATCCTCAAGTTGGGAAGCTAATGTAGAACTTGAGGATAATTTAAATAAAGATTTAATACAATTTCCTTTTGATTGGTACTCGCCTTGTATTCTTAATCTAGTAAAGATGGGATTAATCCCACATACTTTGTCTAAACATAGGTTAGATTACTTTGAAAGGTTATGAGATAATAAATGCAAACATTCACAATCAAGACCTGGAATAGGGTTCGGCATAGTGGGTCCCATGGATGATGATGACTTCTGCTTAGTCATTACCAATCATTTAGAGTCTAATAGGTTCTTTTCAAATCACACTGACTTATATGAGGAGGTGTGTTTAGAAACTTTAGATGATCTAGATGATCTTCAAGTCAAAGATGCATCACCAGAGTTCGAAGAGGAGATTAGGTCAACCATCCATGAGCTCAAAGAAATCAACTTAGGAACTAAAGATAATCCATGTCCAACATAAATTAGCTCTTTGTTTAATGAAATTAAAACCAATGACATAGTTAGGCTATTGACTAAGTTTAAGGACTGCTTTGAATGGAGTTATGAAGAAATTCCCAGCTTATCTCCTGACACGGTAGTCTAAAAATTAGCAATAGAACCTAACGCTAACCCTGTCAAGCAAGCTCCTATACGCATGTGATTAGATATTAAACAACATGTTATTTTTAAAGTCAAGAAATTGATCGAAGTTGGTTTTATAAGGGAAGGAAAATATCCTACCTGGTTGGCCAGTGTCATTCTAGTTAAGAAGAATAATGACCAAATTCACATATGCATCAATTTTAGGGATCTAAATAAGGTATGTCCAAAGATGAGTTTCCACTAACAATCCTGGAACTGATGGTGGACATTGTCCCATCTTATGCAATCTTCTCTTTCATGGATGGCTCATCTAGATATAACCAAATAAAGATGGCCCCAAAAGATGAAAGAAACACCACTTTTTGAGCCTTGATCAAAATTTATTGCTATAAGGTCACGCCTTTCAGCCTTAAAAATGTCGGTGCTACCCAACAGCAGGCCATGACTCAAATCTTCAATGAACTCATTCATCATCAAGTTGAATGTTACATCGATGATCTCATTTTTAAAAGTAAATAAAAGGAAAACTATCTCTTTAACTTGAGAGTAGTTTTCGAATGATTAAGATAATTTAACCTCAAAATGAACCCCTTGAAGTGTGCATTCGGAGTAGCTTCAAGGAAATTTCTTGGGTTTGTTGTCCGACATCAGGGAATCAATATTGATCTAGAGAAGATCAACACAATAATAGAAATGCCACTCGCTAAAAGTCTAACTCAACTCAGATCATTCTAAGGGCGGTTGACATATCTAAGATGCTTCATATCCAACCTATCAGGAAGATGCCAGCCATTCTAAACACTTGAAAAAAAGGATGCCAAGTTCAAGTGGGGTGATAAGTGTAAACATGCCTTCGAAAGCATCAAGCAGTACCTGATGAAGCCACCAGTTCTACCACCCTATTCACGGGCAAACCATTGATCCTCTACACCCGCTATGTTAGACAACTCCCTTAGTGCTTAGTTGGTCCAAGATAATGAAGAAGGAAAAAATAATGCTCTCTACTACCTTAGCCATCATCTAATCCATGCTAATGCTAATTATTAAACTAATTATCCACCTATTGAGAAACATTGCTTAGCTTTAATCTTTTCATCCAAAAAGCTACTGTACTACATGTTTTCTCATAAGGTGAACTTGATCTCTAGGATCAATCCACTGTAATATCTCATGACACAGCTGACACTATCTGGATAATAAGTACGTTGGTCCATGATTTTATCATAGTTTGATATTACTTTCATACCCCTCCATGCACTGAAAGGACAAGCACTAGTAGATTTCTTAGTAACGCACCCACTTTTTACTGACTCTCAGCATAGTGATGACCTCCTTGATGAAAAAATTATGAACTTAGGGGATACTAGCATTTATTGCTGGAAGATGTATTTTGATCATGTGGCTTCCTCTCAAAGAAGGGAAGAACCACAATCTACTATCCCAGGAAAGGCAGGGATATGATTAGTTCTCCTAACTCTGGGCTGTGATGTGATGAGATTCTCATATCTCATGTCCAATCCATGCACCAATAATGAAGTTGAATATGAGGCTTTGATTGCCGGTCTGGAGTTAACAGTCATGTTATGCATATAAAATATCAATATTTTTGGGGATTCTTAGTTAGTCATTAACCAAATCGATGGGTCCTACAAGGTTCTAAAGCTTAAGCTCCATCACTACCACAAGTATACTATGGAGTTATTGACCCAAATCCTAGATGTTACAATTTACAAGATTCTTCGAGGAGAAAATGCCGTAGTAGATGCTTTAGCCAAACTTGTCAAGGGGTTGGCATGTCCGAAAGATGAGTCCATACAAATAAGGGTCCAAAATTGAGAAGCTTTATCCCTTGTTGACGCTAAACTCATCGAAAGGTACTCTCTTGAAGGGGAGGTTTCCATTGCCAAAAAGGATGACAAGTCAGATTGGAAGCAACCATTCATGGATTATCTAAATATGAACAAACTACCTCAAGAGAAGTCACTAGCAAATCAAGTGAAGCAGAGAGCCCTTTGCTACATTCTCGTGGATGGTTCCTTGTACCGACGGTCTTTCGATCATATGTGATTACACTGTTTGGACAAACATGAAGCCCGTAAGATTGTGACTGAGGCACACTCAGGATTATGCGGAGCTCATCAATCTGGTCCAAAGATGAAAGCTGGGATCAAGAGACTAGGATACTACTGGCCATCGATGATCACCGATTTCATGGAAGTGGATAGATGATGCCACCAATGTCAGGTGCATGGTGTGGTCTTATACCAACACCCAACATTCTACACCCAACATTAGCCTCATGGCCATTCGAGTGTTGGGGTACTGATATAGTGGGTCTGATTGACCCTTCTTCTTCTTAGGGTCACCAGTTCATCCTAGCTTCCACCGACTACTTTTCTAAGTGGGCGGAGGTGATTCCACTTACAGAGGTCACAGCTTAGCATGTGCTCCAATTTTTCAGGAACCATATCTTATATAGGTTTTGGGTTCCTAGATGAATTATATTCGATAATGGTACTGCATTCAAGAGCACTAAGATCAACAATTTTGCTCGGAGAGACAACATAGATTAGAGATACTCTACCATCTACTACCTGAGGGAAAATGGCTTGGCAGAAGCCCTCAACAAAACTCTCATCCAAATATTAAAGATGATGCTCGATGATAAGAAATGATAGTGGCATGAGCAGTTAGTTGAAGCCTTGTGGGCTTACCACACCATATATAGAACTCCAACTCAGTCTACCCTTTTCTCCTTAGTGTATGGGTCTGAAGTTGTCTTACCATACATGTCTAACTCTCATCATTAAGGATAGTTGTGGGTTGCAAAATTATAATAGAGCAAAACACCAAGCTACGGTTAGAAGAGCTCAAAGGTTTAGAGAAGAGACGCGTACGAGCATGCTAGAACCTTGAGTTATATAAAGTAAAAATTATTTAAGCTCACAATAAGCTGGTCTATCCTAGAGCTTTTCAAGTAGGAGAGCTTGTTTTAGTTTTAAGGAGACTAATTGTTGCCTATTGTAAGATAGGGGACAAGTTTGAACCCACTTGGGAAGACCCTTTTGTCATAGAAAAGGCCTACCAAGGAGGATCATATCAGTTGATTAACCATAAAGGAGAGTTCCCAATGCTTCCAATCAATGAGCTTTATTTAAGGAAATATTATCCTTAAAATCATGTTTGAAAATAATTATCATTAATAAAAGTTCCATTTCCATTCATCAAATCTCCTCTTCATTTGAAGCATCCATTGCTTGTTTGCGAATCTGCCACTACGTGTTTAGGATAGGTGTAAGAGAACCTAAGTAACATCATATCCTTCATCAACACAACACAAACACAAACATCACATAAACACATAAACAAACACACATCTTTTGTCTCGGGCTATTTTGATGTGGGATAATGCCCTAGGCACTCACTCATTAGGCTCTAGGTGTATGTTACCTTAGTGCATCACCCCAGCGGTCCCTCATTCAAGAAGATGTAAGTCTACTATGCTTTCTTTCATGATTTGGTTGCTGCACACTGATGTGTGCATTGTTAGTATGGTAGGCCTTACTGCACAGTCGGTACGCTACCATCATGTTGGCTTCATTTAAGAGGATGTAAATATGCTATGGTTTCTTCTTAAACTAGCCATCATGAACTGACTTGGTTGAGTAGAGGATTAGGGTAAGTCTCCCATCAGCTCCTTTCCTCTTGGCTACTTCAAGTCTGGGTCTAGTCCTTCTTTGTGACTCCCTACTTAGTAGTCACCCTTAGGTCGGGTTTGATCTGTTGCACCATCAATAGGATGCCCTAGTGGTTGGTCCCTACTTTGGAAGATGTAAGTCTACTAAACTTTCTTCTTAAGTACAACCATTGTACATCGAAGGACAGCCTTAGGTCGGACAGCACCTATTGAGCTGATGACAGACTATCCCAGCAATTAGTTCTGCTTCAAGAGATGTAAGTCACATGCTTTCTTTCTAGACTGATTATCACGCACCAGCGAGCACCTTAATTTGGTTGGTGTTCTCTATGCTGACAGTGACCCGCCTGATGGATACACCACTCTTGGCAAATGTAAGACTGCTATGCCTTCTCCTTGAGTTGGCCACTGAATATATATAGGCTTTCTTATTTACAGGGTCCAAGATAATGACCCTAGTGGCACCTCCTCTGTGGGCACTCTATTAGGTTCGCATCCTTTCTGACCTTATTTAGACACTACTCGAGTTACTCTTAGATTGGACAGTCCCTATTTCCTAGTCACCACCCTTATGGTTAGAGATTCTATTTCGCAGATGGGTAGATTCTCCCTTGGTCTAGTAAATCTGACATAGGTCAAGGCATAGCCTCGGTGTCCCTCGCACCAAGGGTCCATGATAACAAACAAACAAGATATATATTCACTTATGGATTAGGAGAACACCCCCAAGTGCACCTTTTCTAAGTAGACATCCTATCTTTAGGTCAGTGTCAGCAAAAATCCTTATAAGAATCGCCTGACTAACTTTGAGTTGAGAAAAGTCCCCAACAACACTCTCTTAGTAGTTGCCCTTAGGTTGGGTTTGACTTGTTATGCCACCGACCGGTCACCCTGGTGGTCATCCTTACTTTGAAAGATGTAAGTCTGCTACGCATTCTTTCCAGCATGACCATTACACACCAACGGGTAGTCCTAGGTCAGGTTCGATCTGTTGTACATCAATGGGTCACCTAGTAGTTGGTCCCTACTCAGGAAGATGTAAGTCTACTATGCTTTCTATCTAGCACAGCCGTTGCACACCGAAAGACACCCCTTAGGTTGGATAGTCCTACTCTTCGACCGGTAGACTACCACTTTGGATCAATAAATCTGAGATAGGCCAAGGCTGACATAACCCCTTCTCAGTGCAGTCCATTGCACACCGATAGGGTCCATCAAATTAAAATAAAATTAATCCTGACTTCTCTTGAGTAGACATAAGTCCTCAGTGGCATTCACTCAGTAGTCTCCTTAAGAAGAGTTTGATTTATTGTACCATCAACAGGTCACCCCAACGGTAGCTCCCCTCTTTGAAAAATGTAAGTTTGTTATGCTTTCTCCTTAGCCCAGCCATTGAACATCGAAAGGCAACCCTTAGGTCAAATAGTCTTACATTGTAGCTGGTAGACTACTCATTTGAATTTGTAAATCTGAGATAGGTCAAGGCCAATATAGCCCCTTCTCAGTGGGTCCATCACATGCTTATAGGGTATACAACATAACACACCAAACTAAATCAAATCAAATAATATCAAACCAAATCAAATTAAAATAAAATTGATTTTGACTGCTTTGAGTTGAGGTAAGATCCCCAGTGGTACTCTCTCAGTAGTCTCCTTAGTTCAAGTTTGATTTATTACGCATCTAATAGATCACCCTAGTGGCTTTTCCCTACTTTGGAAGATGTAAGTCTGCTACACTTTCTCTCTAGCATAGCTATTGCACACTGAAGGAAAATCTTTAGGTCGGATAGACCTACCTGATGGCAGGTGGATTACCCCTTTGGACTTGTAAATTTAAGATAGGACAAGGCCTTTATGGCTCCTTCTTAGTGTGGTCCATCACACACCGATAAGGTTTATAATAAACTAAATTCAAAACCAACCTCCCCATTGAAGTCAAATCAAACATATCAAGCTGAACTTCTCCCTAGCGAGGCTCAAATCAAATTAGCCTCCCTAGTAAAGCCTAAATCTAAATCAAAAAAATCTAACTGAGTGTACATCCCCAATGGATATGCCCTCAATTTAGAACCCTTCTCCCCAGTGGAGCCATAAAAAATTAAACAAACCTTCTCAATGGAGTTTAAATCAAAGAAAATCCAACCAAACTTTTATCCCCAGTAGATACACCCCCAAAAAAATCTTATTTGAGATCAAATTTTTATCCCCAATGGATAACCTGACCTTGCTTCTCTAGTGGAAGTTTAACATACCCAATCCCTAGCAAGTTCAAGCCCATATCCCTAGAGGATATGCCTTCGCATAAATTAAAATAAAACAAACTAAAATTAATTTGATCTTGATCCCTGATGGATTATAGATTCCTATCCTCAGTGAATCTTCTTCCAACAAATCATATTCATAATCAAACTCAAATCCATATCCCCAGCAGATAACTTAAACCTGCTTCCCTAGGGGAAGGTTCATGTACTCAATCCCGAGTAGATTCCTTCTGGCTCTCTTATGCCCTTGTCATAAGTTGAGTTACATTGCACTAAGATCATGATTCTATTTACCTTTTGGGTTTAGGTTTAGATCATTTTCATTAGCACTTGCAATCCTTTGGACATTGTTGATCATCTCGGTCAATGCCAATATATGTGGTGTGCCTTATCAATTACGCCACACTTATTGAGGGTCCTTTTATTAACCTCACTTTTGGAGTGAGTTCTCAATCTCCTTATCTTAGACCTAGGAATCTTATAGACACTAAGATTTCCATAGTCATAAGACACTTCTAGTGATTAGGTGAATACTTAACCTAAGCCTAGAGACTTAGAAGGGTTAATCATAGGATAAAGTTATGCCTTAGGGATTAGGATAACCCTCCTACCCCGCAACCCAAATCCAATCCAAATTCATCTTATCGAACCTCAAATTCAATTCAAGTATAAAAATCTGAATTCAAATCCCAAGCTAAATGATCAAATCCAAACTTGAAATCTAAATCTGAACCCTTTGAGCCAATTCCTTGGACTCAACCAAATCCCATCTAGGTCAAGCCAAATTCAATTGATTTTCTCATAAATGAATCATTCCATCAATCACCATTCCAAATATAAATAAAATATACAATCATCAAGCCAAACCAAAATCAACCCAAGCCAAACCCAACTTAGCTCATTTGGCTTGAAATATTCAAATGAACCAAACCTCATTTGGACCCAAACCAATTGCAATTGGATTTATATATCAATCCCAAATCCATATATAAACTCAATTAAATCAAACTCAACTCAAAATCAAGCCAACTAAACCCAATTGGCTCACTTGACCCAAAGTGGCCAATTTGACCTACATGAACCAAAATCCAATTCAATCCAAATCAAAGTGAATTAAGAAAATCCAAACTTCATGACATGATTGTTGATCATCTTAGGTTGATCAATTATCATAAATTGGGTCAAACCAAGTCAACCTAACCCTTTGAACAACTCAACCCTTTAACCCATATGAACCTAAACTAGCCAAATTGCAACCTAAACCAAATCTCTTGAAACCAATGATTAATACCCATCCAAAATTAACACTTGAACATGATTTGACCTTCAATTGAGCCAAACCTAGCCCAATTGACTCATTAGACACAAATGATCTATTGAACCCAACTTGACATAAAGGGTCAAACCAACCTAAAATCTGATCAAATCCAAATTTGACTCAACCAAAGCCTACTATATATTCTACATGATAAACCAAACCCAAACTGAGCCATGACCCAAGCTAATTTGGTCAATTAGGTGAAATTGGTCAACTTGACCCATTTTACCCAAATGAACTCAAATGAGCCAAAATGAAATCCAAACCAAATTAAATCAAACCAAAGACTCCAATACACTCCAAATAGTTATATGAACTTGACCTAATCCTTGGTTTGACCCAATTTGACCTAAATGGGTCAAATTGAGTCAAATTGAACATAATGAACTCTAAATTACATGAAATTTGGACCAACTCACTTTTGACTCATTTAAAATTTTCCCAAATCAAATTCAATGCCAAATTACCATTCTACCCTTGGTGAGGGTATCACATGAGATAAAACACCCATGTAATTGGTCATTTTTCTTCTTTGGCCACTTGACACTCATCCATTAGTACACCTAGGCTCCATGGACACTAACCAACTTGACCCAAGAGATGGTTGGCTTGGCCCTGACTCATGGGGAGGTGAATTCACCTCACCTCCCCCTTTGAAACACTTGGCAAGCAAGGACTCCCACTCCCCTTGCCTTGACTGCATTCTCACACCTTCCTCCACTCAAGTGAAGCCACTTAGGATAATTCCTTATCATTTCCAACCACCCAAGCCATAGGACATCCACTAGGGGCCAAAACTCACCATTAGAGGTGATTTTTGGCCAAAACCAAGCACATAGGAAGAGAGGCCTCATTGGAATTGATTGTTCTCTCATTTCACTCTTTAAGAGCTTCCAAAGTAGCCAAAATTCATCCCCCTACTTCCTTTGAGTTAAAGCCACCAAAAATTAAGCAGATTCTGGTGAGGAAGCGATGAATCTTTGTGGATACATCATTCCAAAGGGAAGCAAGAACCTAGGTCCATCCCAAAGCTTCTTGTTGCATATAGGAGCTTGCTCAGATCAACACCACCACTAGAAACCATCCCTAGCGAGGTAATTTTCAAAGAACCATAGCTACCCTTAGGAGCTTTTATTTGCTTCAATGTGTGCATGAATTTAGAAATTTCCCTTAGAAAACCCTTGCATCTTTCATTTTACATAATCCCAATATGAAGATAGAAGTTTTTCGGTGAGAATCAATGTGAAATCGAGCCCGTTCGGATGAGATTTCATTCAATTTTCACAAAAATCATGAAAATTTGCTCAGTTTTGCTATTCCAACTATCACTTTTGTTGGCTGGGAAGTAGTAGCCATCGATCCCGCTGCTAGGAAATGGACGACTATGATTTCATGCTAGATCCACACGTTTTTGGCCTTTAGATCATGGATCGATCGGGCCGTTGATCGATTGACGGTGATAACTGCGTTCACATGGTTTTCCATCTCAAAATTCACATGGTCACAAGCTCGCATGGCACCATGCAACCTTGTGTTGCCAATGTCGTTTAACGGATAAGTAGGAAATCCAGTCATTTTTGGATTTTAAAAATTATTTAAATCACCTAAAAATTCATAAATTCATAGAAAATAAAATACTCAATGAAAAATTGTAAAAAGGGCTAGTTGGATTCGACTTTTTGAGAGGAATCCAACAAATCTAAAATCCTCAAATTTCACTGAATATTTTGAGCATAATTTAGGTTTAGTAAAAATCAAATTTCATTAATTAAACCAAAACTACACATGAGATTTATTTAAACTTTTAGGGATTGAAATTGAAGTTAAAATACACATACCATAATAATGTCAAGTGAAAAGGATTTCTGGATTGGGAAAATTTCCATTCTAAAGCTCAAATAGTCTATTTTAGCAAAAATTAATTAATAGACTTTATAGAAATCATGAAAAATCATTTAAATTAGCTGAAACTTTGGAAAATTATAACAAATCATAGAAAAGTCATAAAACTACAAGTAAATAATCATTTTAAATTTATTTTAGAGAGAGATTTATTAAAAATATTCTTAATTGATTTTAAATAGTAATTAGAGCTTAATTAGAGTTTAATTAAAGAATTAATTACCTTAATTACTCCTTAATTAATTAATTAATTAATGCTAAATTTTTTGAGATTGTTTAGGGGGATGACCTCTGCCTCCCATAATTTTATTGAGATTTATTAGTTAATTAATCAGGAGAATTTGCTAATTAGGCCTTAATTACTCTCCATACTTGATTAAGGGTTAATTAATCACATGAATAGTAAATTAATTAATTAATTAATTAATTAGGCTCTTTTGTCACTATTTAATAATGAGGAGACTTAGGGTGATTAACAAGGAAACCTAAGTCACCGAGAGCCTAGAAGTGAGGCTTAAGTCAAAGTGGAAGTGACAGAAGAACTCACAGATATTGTAGCAAGGTTATAATAATATATGGGTTCCCAACTCCAAAGGAGTGACCAATAAATTATTCAGCAGAACAATCACTTTAATGAAATGAGTGGGTTGCTGAAGGACTTATTTGGTTAGCTTAACCTTATAGCAATAGTAAAATAATAGATACCTCCAAGGAATCCACCATAGATAATTAATCCAGTGGTGGTGAATGAAGGAGTACAAAATGCTCCACCAAATTAACTAACAACAACACAGAGATAATAACTTCCAGGGGAAGCCATACTGAACCTTCATTAGGATGGTGATGTTATCTCCAAGTCTCAAGTGGAAGATCTCATTAGCCAAAAAGTTAAAGTAGTGATAGCCTAAAAAATTGTTGAGCAACTAGTAGAAAAAGAATGACAATATCTAGCTAAGTACAATCAAGTATAATATCCTAAGGGATACGTTGTACCAAAGTTCAATACCTTCTCAAGAACAAAAAATCAACGACAACACTTGGTCTAATTTAAAACATCATGAAAAAATACTGGCAAAAATGGCGCTTTATTACTATGCCAATTTGCCACCAGTCTTACTCACATGGCCTTCAAATGGTATGCTGAGTTACCTAATGACTCAGTAATAACATTCACTAAGATAGATGAATTCTTCATCAAGAGATTTGTAGGCATAACAAATAAAGTAACAATTGTAGATCTCGCCTTAGAGAAAAGAGAAAGGATGAGAGTGTCACTAAATATATCACCAGATGGAGGAACCTAATCATGAAATGTGATCAATAGCTCATATAATAACATGCAATGGAACTCCTTATGGGAAATATTGATGATCAAATGGCCCCATAACTTTCCATGGCTAAAATCAATCTAATTCAAGAATTATTAGATTATGTAGCGAAGTTTGAAAGGTTGCCCAAACAAAAAGAGCTTAATTTGGGCTATAGTAATAACTCTGCTGAAGAAGAAAGCAACCCAAGCTGCAAGAGTCCAAATAAGAATGATGTGAATACAACATTCACATTTATAATATATAAAAAGGGAAACATAGGAGCATCAACTTTGTGACCAGTCAAAAAGCTAATATAGGAAAAGAAAAGAGTGCCAACCCTCCAGGAGAAGATGACTAAGCTATACTCATTTAGGAGAGAATGTAGTGCTAAGATTTTCAAACATGCCATGAAGTTAGGGTTATAGTTTCCAGAGCTACGTCGACTAGATAAAGTAGACAAGGTCGATGATCTCAATTATTATCCTTTTCATAAGATTATAAGTCACTCAATTAAAGATTATTTTATTTTTAATGACTGGGTTAAGAAAATCTATCACAATGGAGAACTTTCCTTGTCTAATAAAGTTTTAGTAAATCTTAAAAATGAAAAGCTAAGTGTTGTTATGTCATAGTCAAATGAGAAAGCTGAGTCGAGCTAGAATCAAAGCACAAATAATGGCAAAGAAAAAACTCCACAAGTACAAGCAGAAGAAGAAGGTGGCAGGAAAACTATTATCTCAAATAATACTAAATGAATGATCAAAATTATTTTAGCTAAAGAGGGAGTTTGGTGGAGGTATGCCCTAAAACCAAAAATTTACCCTTGGATATTCCCCTGATCAAGGGGAAATTTTATATAAAATGAAGGAGTAGATGAAAAATAATGAGCCTTCTACATCAAAGCCTCATAAGTCAAGAAAAAAAATAAAGCTCAGAAATAAAAATTTGAGACACAAAAAATGATAAATTCTCTAGAGGAGTATGAACAACTTCCTCAAAGACTGGTTAGGTTGGAGTAATATATGCACCATTTATAGAATAAAATAAAAGAGATTGAAGAAGATGTTGTAAAAGAAACATGTCAAATGATAAGTTTGGTTACAACTTCAATTGATTCATAAGAAGAGCTATAGTTTCCCATAGAAAATCCTATCAAATGAAAAAAATAAGGTAGGCTCTAAGAAGTTATGACCTGAATCAAATAGTAGTTCTGAGAGTCATGAAATCTCTAGAAACTCCAAAGAGTTACAAAGCTCAGAAACTTCTTTTGATGAAGAAATCCAAGCAAAAAAAGTAATACAGGTGCAATTTATGAGTGGAAAAAAGATTCCTCCACGTCGTCAATAAAAAGCCAATGAAAAAAATCAAAGAAATTCATATTAATGAAGATGTCTTACCTCACCAGTAGTTAAACCCCAAAAGTCTACCAAAATAAGAGTAGACTATAACGTTCTGGCACACTTACGCAAGCTCCCTACTTTATTAAGTATATATGATGCTCTTATGCTATCCCAAGGTATACAAGAGACCTTAATAAAAGTCTTGCAATGCCCAAAGCAAAGCAATATGAAGCATTTTTGGTTGAAGAGAAGATGAAAGAAGACCTTACCTTGTAAAATCCAGCAATTATCACCTTCAATGTAAGGATTTACTCTTGGAATAACTGAACATAATTGACCTCTCTATGTTATGACTAAAATTAATTCTACACATGTGAAGAGAGTGTTCATTGTCCCAGGTGCCTCAATCAATCTCTTGACAATCAAGACACTTATGGCATTAGCTTTGGATGCTTGATACCTCGATAGGAGCACAATATTTTTACATGGTTTCAATGACAAGGGTAGAAAACCTTATGGTCTATTATTTTGCTCATACGCTTCATGGAATCATAATTAGAAGCTAAATTTTATGTAATCGAGGCCAAAGTTACATATAAGGCACTCTTGGGTATGCAATGATTCATGTGTATGGTATATTACTGTGGTGAAAAATATTCTATACATCTCCACCTTTGTCTATCTCCCTTTTCTTTTTGGGAAAAGAAAGATAAATGAAAATAGAAATATATAAAATATGTCTTGTTGGGATGCCATGTAGATCCATAGATATTCTTATTAGGGTGATCGGGTATGACATTGAGAAGAGCTGTACTATCTCAAAAGATAGAAATCACTACCCTACAATGGACCTAATCACCTCAATAAGGACTCCTAAGGACTATGGGTCTTTAGAATATACTAGAGATTCTTTTTCTACTTTATATGAAAAGGTAAAACAGGGTTTATTTTAAACCAGGTTCATTAAGTTCCCTACAGGGGAAAGCCCCCATAGTTAATTACATCTTAAGGAATAGGATTCCTTAAGAATACTCTCGATTAAGGTAAATGATCATTATCTCTAAATATTTCAAAAAGGTATGACTATCAATCGATTGGTTTATTTTTTGAAAGTCAAATGGGATCGATCAAGAGGAGGGAGTTTTTGTTGAAGCCAAATGAAAACAAGTAGGGGACGCTTAAGATACTAGGAAGCCCAGTAAGCATCCTAAACTACCTTATGGTTAGGCTTTACATTTTTGAAATTGAATTAATTTGTTTGAGTTGAATTTTTATTAGAATGTTAGGGCTTATAATTCCATGATACAAGTTAACGAAAATTCCTAAGAGGTGAGGATTTATGCTTATAGCCCGCAAAGGGGAGAAGTAACCTCAGAACCTAAATCTAGGGAGCTTTGGTGAGGGCCAAAAGAACGATTTAAATCTAAGGAGAAAATGGGTATTTGGTTTACCTCCATAAGATAGGATAAACCACCTAACTGTTGGACTTACAACGGGGTGACCACCAACTAACTCCTCCTACGATTTTAAAATATGCAGGTAATTTATATGTTTATGCAAGATAAAAAGGTTGTTATATATTTAGAATGAGACTAAATCATTAAACACATTCCCTAAGAGACTAGATCATGTAGGGCAATATTAATGACTTAAATATAATGCAAATTTTTCATATATCTTATTTTTATTTTGGACAATTCATTTGACTTAGGCTTTAGGATTCTTTATGCCTAATGCATGAGAAATTAGATTATGGGCTAAAATCAGTAAGATAAGGAGGTGTGTTTCCACCATGGCTCTCAAAGGTCAAGCCAAATTATCTAACAAAGGTGGATGCCCTCCAATCAAGAGTAAAATAATATGCTTTTTTATGCATGATATTAGAAAAGAAAGTACATATCCAGCTAATGGGTTGCTAATTCTTTTATCTTGATTTTAACTTAGGCTTTAGATGAGGTTATGAGTTATTTATTTTTATTTTTGAGTTGATTAATTTGGTTGAAGATTTATTTTTTCATAAGATCCTAATCGTCATCCAGGCCATACATCAAAGCAAGGAAGAAACTGAGAAAAGATGCCATCTTAATGCGCAAGTTAAACAAACATCAATCAATTTGTGAAACTAGCACAAAAGAATAAAAGGCCATTTATGGTCAGGCTCCACCACACAAACCCAAAAATAAATTAGGTAGCTGAGCTCTACCCTTATACAACCCATATTTACAAATGAATTAATTACAATTAAGCAAGGAAATTCATGTTATGGGGGTCTTCATTCTTCATTTCTTCATATTTCTTTTCTTCTTTCTTCTTCTTTTCTTTTTTCTTCTTTGGTTCCTTCTTTTGGATGGTTGGAATGTGGATGATCCAAAGGCTTCACATGGTACATAAGATGAGATCTTATGATCAATGCTCATCCTAATCTCCCATAATAATCATTTCAAAATCCTAATTGCAAAAGTACATGAAAAGGGAAAAACTAAATCTAACTAAAACCTGTAAAATAGAGATTAGCTAAACAAGCCATACAATCCCAATCATGTATATATATATATATATATATATATATATATATATATATATATATATATATATATATATATATATATATGGGTAACCATGGGTAACCAAGTCCACCTGGCCTATTTTGGATTATGCTTAAGGGTATAAGCACCTGCACAACAAAAGTAATTATATATTTTTATTATAGAGCCCCTTAAGCACAATCTCTTGTAGAAGACAATGATTTGACTAAATCATCCTACTATTCAGTCTATGCACATACACCCTTACATCCAGACTAAAACATCACATCACAAAATAAAAGCAAACATTAAACCATGCACGACCCTAACATAGGACTAGAGGTGGTGACTTAGGCTAATGTGTGTGCCATTTAAGGTTTGTGTGGTATGCTTAGCTATGGATTTAAGGTTTAGATTTCCTAAGTATGAAAATGTTCAACTTAGAGGATGGTTTCAATTTAAGTTGTTTATTTATTTTGGGTTAATTTTATTTTATATTTTGATTAGGTTTGAGTGAATCATATAATTACGTACTAAGTTATAAAGAGAGGAAAAGAGAAGAGAACTTCTGTTTCCTCCCTACCTTAAGTAATTTCTAAAGTAGATTCATGTTTGATTTTGTTTAGTGAATGTTCTATTATGTGTTTTAATTAATCCTAAGTTTAGATTTTCCCTAAACAAACATATTCAAAAAGAAAGGCATTTTAATATTAAGTAAAGTTAATTAATATCACAAAAATACACATCACTTCATTTCTTTCCCAACATGTGTAACATGCATATGGATGAATCCTAAGCATATCTATACATGCCAATGGAAATGCTTAGCACACTTTATAATGAATGCTAAGAAATGTAACTTAAGAAAATTAGAATGTTTTATGATGCATGATTTTCATTAAGTAGGAAAGTGGGATTTCTTTTATCCATTTTTCATATGCACACGTACATGTATGAGAGGCATAAGTGAGTACAACTCCATTGTTAGCACCAGGGGTGTAAGGTACAAGACCTACTTAGGGCTACTTAAAACCTCACAACCCCGGGGTTGTCCAGACTAATATACTACTTTCCTTAAATACATACACATGTACAAAAGAAATGAATGGAAAAAGAAAGATGCAAAAGTTTATGTTTATTTGTTTGATTTGTTTATGCAATTTATATGTATAAATGTGGATGCCCTTCTTAAGTAATGATGTAGGAATGAATAGGAAAGGATTTAAGCAAGTGTTGTGTTCTTTTCAAATGAACTATACACTTTGCCAAATCCTATTCAAAACTATGCTAAAGAGAAAAGAGAAGGAAAACCACAGTACACACATCTTTACATTCTTACTCATATGCAAGCTTATAAATAATTATAAGTAGCATACCTTTCAGTTTTGATAATTTATTTATAAGTTTTGAAAATAATTTTAGATTTAATAGTGATAATATCCATTCATATTTACTTTAGCCAAAACATGCAATTTGACATAAAGAAAACATTTCATTCTTAATTTGATTTTCAAAAAAAGCATGAATGCATGATTTTCATATGGCATACACATTTAGCATGCTAGGAAAGAAATAAAGTGATGAAAGCAATATAAATTCATTCACCCTAATTAATTTCTAAAGACAATCCTATGAATAACATTATTTAAAGTAAATCAAATGTTTTTTAAAGAGAGTTTGAATTTTATTTGAGTTTGATTTCAATTTGGGAAATGTGAGATGAGTTTGCTTGTCCTAACCCTTTCCCACATGTGTATATTATTTTTGTTTAATTTTTATGTGATTAGATCCATTTTATATTTTGGCTATGTTATGGTGTGAATTAAATGTATTAATTACCCCCTTACCTACACCACTTTAACATATTTAATCACATAATTATGAGCCAATGCATGATATAAAACCACACAAGGTAAGGGGTAGACCACGCATTATCATTTCTTTCTATGTAGATTCTTGACTCAACTCAGACCTCCAACACTAAAGAAGGTTTGCAAGTTGTGAGGGAAAACTTGGGGAGGGAGGGTAGAGGCCCAGCAGCACCTGCAGCCACCAGTTGCCCAGGATAGTTTATAGCACCACCACTATCTAAGTCTAGCATTCTCTCTTCCACCACATCTATGAGCTCTGCCACCACCAGTAGGAGTGTTCTATCTGCAGATGAGAGTGCTAAGTCACTCAAACCGTATACTTTGCTTGACTTTTATCATGTACCTCCCAAACTTAAGAAATCAATAAAGAAGAATAATTCCACTTACATCTTGTCTACTTTTGATGAACTTAGTGATTTCATTCCTATTGATAGATCTCCAAGTCATAATAATAATAATAATTTAAATAATTCTGATCAATTCCATTCTGATTTAGAAATAGATTATCATTTTCTGAATCTCTAGGTTCACAACTTGAGATAGATTTGGAGTCATTATACTCTGATGATCTTTTAGGAGAAGTTGTAGGTATACTCAATGAGCAGGTAGAACTTTTCACAAGCTCCTCACCATGAGAAGTCATTAAAGTTAACCCCCTTAGTGGCAAAGTTCTACCTCCTAGGATAGTACCTCAAGATAAGGGTGATAAACATGTCATTATTTTCAATGAGCAGATAGCTCCTCCACAAGATGTTCTGCCCTTATATATAATTATGGAGGATCAACCCAAAGTTTACTACAACATCCTGGTGCATCTTAGAAAGTTGTCAGCTAATCTAAGCATACACGATGCCCTTATTTTATCTAAAGAAATGAGGGAGTCACTAATCAAAGCATTGCTTGACTCTGAGATATGATTAGCTCAGTTGGCTGCTACTGATCCAGCTGGAGAGGAGGCATATTTTTCAAACAAAGTCCTAGGAGTCACCATATAAGATGAAGACTTGTTACTAGTGATAATAGAGCACAACTGTCCCTTCTATATTACAGTGGATGTTGGCAAATTCAGGTTATCCAAAGTGTTGGTTGATCAAGGTGCATCAGTGAACATTATGACTCTAAGAACCCTTGTCCATTTGAAGATTGACATCTCTAAACTTCAATCTGAAAAGATGACGTTGAAAGGATTCATTAAAAAATTGAGAGGGCCTTAGGCTCTATAATGTTGCTATTGGAGATAGATGAATAAGACTGAAGCCAAGTTTCATATAATAGACTCAAATACATCTTTCAATGCTTTGCAAGGGTGACCTTGGATTCACGAGAATAACATGGTTCCATTCTCTTTACATCAGTGCATAGAGTTCATCACGAATGGGATTGAATATTGTGTCAAAGGGGATATTAAGCCATTTGTAGTACACAAGGTCGAGATTTATGAGGATGTGACCTATTATCTCCCCAAGAAATAAAATGTCCTCTCTTATGAACTTAACCAAAGTGAAAAACTGAAAGAAAGAAAATAAAATGAGAGAAAAAAAGAAAAAAGAAAAAGAAATAGAAAAGAAAAGGGTGCAAGAATAAGATATTAGGGGAAAAATAGAGCCTGGGATTAGATTCCACACACAGTCCATCACTCCATTCAAACAACTAGGTAGAATGACCTAACCTCGACTAGGACGAGGAAGCAGTAAGTCCAAAAGAAGACCTATAGGTAGTAGACCTCCATACTTACCACCTACTAAGAGATTCATTCCAGCATCTAGGAGTACACCTGTCATCTACATAGACTTAGAATCTAATTTAGAGGATGAGTCATATGTAATGAGGACACTAGCTACCTCTTTACATTAGTAGACCCCATTGGAGGTGACACTAGAACCCAACAATGATGAAGACCAGGTCTCCAAGTAAGGCATGAGTATATCTAAGCCCTTTATATGTGAAACTATCAGACAACATGTGAGCAGCTTAACTCTAACCCCACTTTCCTCATAAAAAGATAAAGGTTTGGTAGTTAAGGAAGCTCCTAAAATATGTATAAATGCTAAGCCTTAGAGGTTTTACCCAAGAGCAACATCTTTAAGCCAAGAAGTTGATATAGAGCTTGAGGATGAATCATTCAAAAAATATATCAAATTTTTGTTTGATTGGTACTCGCCTTGTGTTTTAAATTTAACAAAGAAAGATTTAATCTCACGTGCATGGTCTAAGCACAGGTCAAACTACTTTGAAAAGCTATGGAACAACAAATGCTAGAACTCTCAATTAAGACCAGGACTAGGCATCAGCATAGTAGGTCCAGTAGACGATGATGATTATTGCTTAGTCATCACCAAACATTTGGAATCTGATAGGTTCTTCTCAAATCATATTAGCTCATATGAAGAGGTGTGTTTAGAAACTTCAAATGAATCAATTGATCTTCAAGTCAAAGATGCACCCCAAAAATTGAAAGAAGAAATTAAATCAACCATCGATGAGCTCAAAGAAATCAACTTGGCCACTGAAGATAATCCATGCCCAACATACATCAGTTCGATATTAAATGAATATGAAATCAATGGCTTAGTTAGGCTACTCATGGAGTTTAAGGATTGGTTTGCATGGAGCTATGAAGAAATGCCCATATTATCTCTTAAAGTCACAGTTCATAAACTAGCAATACAGGTTGATGTTAACCCCATCAAGCAAGCTCCAAGATGCACGCAATTGGACATAAAAAAACAAGTCATTTTCCAAAGTTAAGAACCTAATCAATACTAGTTTCATCTGGGAAGAAAAATACCTAGTAGGCCAGTGTCGTCCTAATTAAAAAGAAGAATGGCCAAATTTGCATATGCATCGATTTTAGGGATCTAAATAAGGCATGTCCAAAGGATGAATTTTCACTACTAATACTAAAATTGATGGTGGACATTACTTCATCTCATGCAGTTTCCTCTCTCATGGATGGTTCATCTAGATATAATCAAATTAAGATGGCACTTTAAGATGAAAGGAACACTTCATTTAGAATCCCGATCAGAATTTATTATTATAAGATCATGCTTTTCGACCTCAAAAATGCTAGTGCTACATATTAGTGGGCCATGATTCAAATCTTCGATGAACTCATTCACCACCAAGTCGAGTGCTACATTGAGGATCTTGTGATCAAAAGAAAAGAAATGGGAGACCATCTCTTTGACTTGAGAGTAGTTTTTGAGCAGTTGAGGCAATATAACCTTAAAATGAACCCTCTGATGTGTGCTTTTTGGTTAACTTTAGGAAAGTTTCTATGGTTTATTTTCCAACACTGTGGGATTGAGATCGATCTGGAGAAGATCAAAGTGATATTGGAAATGCCACCCCTTAAGAGCTTAACTCAACTCAGATCTTTCCAAGGGAGGTTGGCATATCTAAGATGCTTTATATCCAACCTATTAAATATATGTCAACCATTCTCAACACCAGTCAAGAAAGATGCCAGATTTAAGTGGGATGATAAATGCCAACATGAATTTGAATGTATCAAGCAATACCTTATGAAGCCACCAGTCCTAGCCACCCCTATCCTGGGAAAACCCCTCATGCTCTACGATTGCATTAGATGACTCCTTTTCCACTTTGTTGGCCCAAGCCAATGATGAAGGGAAAGAGAATGCACTCTACTTTCGCAATCATTGTCTGATGTTTGTTGAGATGAACTATCCACCCATTGAAAAGCATTACTTAGCTTTGATCTTCGCAGCCAAGAAGCTACGACATTATATGATTTCTCATAAAGTAAACTTGATTTATAAAGTTAATCCACTATAATATCTCATGACACAACCGATGCTATCCAAATGGTTGGCATGATGGTCCATGATTTTATCATAGTTTGACATTACATTCGTACCCCTCTGTATAGTGAAAGGGCAAGCACTTGCAAACTTTTTGGTTGCACACCCTCTCCTTGCAAATTCTCCTCTTAGTGATGATCCTTTTAAAGAAGAAATCATGAGTCTAGGATATGCATACACTCATCATGAGATGTATTTGATGGTGCAACTTCCTCCCAAAGAGTAGAATAGCCACATTTTACTCTTCCAAGCAAGGTAGGAGTAGGGATAGTCATCCTAACACCAAACCATGATATGATGAGATTCTTATATCACATGTTTAAATATTACACCAATAATGAAGCCCAATATGAGGCTCATTCGATCTGGAGTTAGTCATCTCTTTAGGCATCTAAAGCATTAGTATATTCTAGGATACAAAACTAATGGTCAACCAAATTATTATGTCCTACAAGGTTCTAAAGCCCAAACTCCATTTATACCATAAGTACATTATGGAGTTACTAGCCTAATCATATAGGTCACGATCTATAAAATCACTCTAAGAGAAAATGTCATAGCGATGCTTTAGCTAAGCTCACCAAAGAATTGGCATGCCCGGAAGATAAGTCCATATCTATAGAGGTTCAAAATAGATAGATCTTACCCCTTATTGATGTTAAACTTATCAATAGATATACTCTTCAAGGGAAGGTTACAGTTGTCAAAAAGAATGAAGAGTTAGACTAGAGAAAATTTTTCATTGATTATCTAAACAAAGGTAAACTACCTTAAGAGAAATCTCAAGCAGATCAAGTCAAGTAGAGAGCATTTTCCTACGCTCTCATCAATGGTGTTTTATACCGATGGTCCTTTGATCATATGTGGTATGCTATTTAGGAAAACACGAAGCCCGTAAGATTGTGATCAAGGTGCATTCAGGGTTATATGGAGCTCACTAGTCTGGTCCCAAAATGAAGACCAAAATTAAAAGACTTGGGTATTACTGGCCGATAATGATCACAGACTGTATGGACGTAGCCAAGCGTTGCCACCAATGTCAAGTGCATGGAGTAGTTCTACATCAATCACTGAATATTATACACCCAACTATAGATTCATGGTCATTTGAGTGTTGTGGTACTAACATAGTGGGTTCGATTGATTTTCCATCATCCGAGGGTCACTGATTCATCATAGTAGCTATGGATTATTTATCCAAGTGCATAGAGGTGATTCCACTTAGGTAAGTTAAAGCTTAGTATGTTCTCTAATTTTTTAGAAATCATATTATAAATAAATTTTGAATACCCCACCGAATCATATTCAATAATGGTATCACCTTCAAAAGCACTAAGATCAATAACTTTGCTAGAAAATACAACATAGATTAGAGGTATTCTACCATCTACAACCCATGAGAAAATGGTTTAGTGAATTCTTTCAATAAAACTCTCATCCAAATACTCAAGAACATGCTCAATGACAACAAGCAACTATTGCATGAGCAGTTAGTTGTTGAAGCTTTATGGGCTTACTGCACCACCTATAAAACTCCAACACAATCCACCTCATTCTCCTTAGTGTATGGATCCAAAGAAATTAATCCTTTAGAGGTTTAACACCCATCATTAAGGATAGTTATGGGTAGTAAAATCACAACTGGCCAAAACACTAAGCTACTATTGGAAGAGCTCGAAGGTCTAGAAGAGAGATGCCTACGGGCGTGTTAGAACCTCGAGTTAAATAAAGCTAGAATGCTCCAAGCTCAAAATAAGCTAGTCCACCCTAGAGTTTTTCAAGTTTGAGAGCTCATTTTAGTTCTAAGGAGAGTAATTATAGCCTGTCATAAGATGGGAGACAAGTTTAAACCTACTTGAGAAGGCTTTTTTGCCATAGAAAAGGCCTACCAAGGTGGATCTTACCAACTAATCAATCATAAAGGTGAATGCTCAATGCTTCCAATCAATGGGCTCCATCTAAAAAAATATTATGCATAAAAAATGTTTCAAATAATCACTTCATCAATGAAAATATCATTTAATCAAATTATTTCCTGAATTTGAATGTCCTCAATTAACAAATTCTTGATGTGTTTAGGATAGGTGTAAGAGACCTCGAGTGGCATCCTATTCTAATAAGTACAACAAAAACACAAAATTACACAAAAATATGAATTACAGACACAAATCCAATTGCTTCAGGATACTTTAAGTTGAGATAAGACCCCCAACAACCCTCACTTAGTAGCTGCTCTAGGTCGAGTTCAATTCACTACCTGACTAGTGGGTCTCCTTAGTGGTCAATTTTGCTCAAGTAGATGTGAGTCCCTATACTTTCATCCTAGCTTGACCTCCACAAATTGATGGGTGCCTTGTTAGTTTAGTACGTCTTATTGCATGACCAATAAGCTACCCTGATGATTAGTTGTACTTAAGAAGATGTGAGTCCTTGAGCTTTCTTCTTGAGTTGACCATCGTGCATTGACTAAGTCTGAATATATATTTGAAGATTAGGATAATACCCCAAGTGGCTCCTCTTTCTCTTGACTACTTTAAGATTGGGTTTCATCCCCTTTTGTGACTCTCCACTTAGTAGTCATTTTAGGTTGGATAGCAGTTGTCTAGTTGAGGACAAAGTATCCTAATGATCAATTCCACTTAGAAAGATGTGAGTATCTAATGCTTTCTTCTTAGAATGATCATCACAAGCTGATGAGCACCTTAGGTTGGCTAGTGTTCACTTTGCTAATAGCAACCCACTCGGTGGACAACACCACTCAAGTAGATGTGAGTCCCCGTGCTTTCTCTCTGAGCTGGTCACCGTATACCTATAGGCTTTATATATTCCAGGGATTAGGATAAAACCATCGAAGGCACCTTCCCTATGCACATTCTATTAGGATTATGTCTTCATGACCCCATTTAGACATGACCCTCACTATTAAGGATTGGATAATTTTTTTCTAGTAGCCATTCGGTTGGTTGGAAGCTTCGTATTATGGATGTACGGACTATCCCTTAGACCAATAAATTAGAGATAGGCCAAAGCCTCTATGGATCCTTCTTAGTGTGGCCCACTGCAAATTAATAGGGTCCACAGTAAGTAAACAAATAAAATGAAATCTCTTATGGATTGGGACAAGACCCTAGTGGCACCTCTTCCTAAGTAGGCATTTTATTTTCTCGGGCAGTGACAACAAATCTCCCTATTTGATTAACCTTAATTACTTCAAGCTAAGGTAAGACACCAAGTGGCTCTCACATAGTAGTTGCCTAAGGTCAGGATTGACTTATTTCATGATCAGTGGGTCACCCCCTATGGTTGATTCTACTTTGGAAGATGTGACTCCCTAAGATTTCTTCCTAATTCAATCATCATAAACTAATGGGCAAAGGTCAGATAATCTCTATTGTATGGCTGCTAGACTATTTCTTTGTGTCAGTAAGTCTAAGATAAGTTTAGGATTTTATATACCTTCCTTAGTGTGACTCATCGCACACCAATTAGGTCCATTTTCATATGTTTAGAGATGGGATCATGCCCTTGAGGATTCTTCCCCGAGTGATTACCTTAGGTTTGAGTTAAGCCATTACTGTCCCTCTTCTAGTGGTTGCCTGTGTAGGTTAAGTAATATCATTATGCGGATAAGTGGACTTTTCCTTTGGGCTGGTAAATCTAAGGTAGGCTTCCTCAGCCCCTCCCCTCTCATTGCCTGTACGGCTCTAAATCCATTTCAATGATAAAATATAAGTCAAAATCAACATAAATCACCAAAAAAAATAATTTTATCAACATAATTGATCAAACTAATCAAACAAAATTAAATCAATTAAACCAATTAAATCAACTCAACCAAATCAAACTATTCCTTATCCAAATCCCATCAATTCCTAACAAATCTTCAGTCATGCCCTTGGCATGATTCAATCCCCAATGGATTCTTCTTCGTGTTCTTAACACGAAGACAAAGTTCAAGTAATCATTCCTAACAAAGCCTTATTCATTCCCTTGGCATGATTCAATCTTCAATAGATCACCCCCACCCACCACCTTCCGTGTCCTTGACACGAAACAAAACTTCAAACAAATTAGACCAAATTCAAGTAATTCTCTTTCCATGCCCTTGGCATGAAACTAAACAAATCAAACTAAACTATGATCTAAATTTTTTATACCTCTCAATTTAGGTATAAATAGTCTTCATTGATGTTCATGACCTTCTTGAATGTTATTGATCATCTCGATCAATGCCAATATGTGTAGTGTGCCTTGTCAATTACACCTCTCCTATTAGGGGTCCCTTTGTTGACCTTAATTTTGGAGTGAGGATTGGTCACTCCCCTCCTAGGTCTAGAATTCTTCTAGAAACTTAGGTTTCCTTAGTGCTAGGACACTTCTAGTAGTTAAGGGTACACTAAACCCAAGCTTAGAGACTTGTAAGGTATGATCCTAAGTCTAGAGCTTACCTCAGGGCAAGTAAACTTCACCTACCCTAAAGCCTAAATCGATAATCATACTCATCAATTCATTTGAACCTAAACCAAATGATTAAAACATCAACCCCAAACTAATCAATTGACCTTGATTGAATTTTATTTCCAATCCAAGCTCCAAACCTAATTAATTTTCACCTTAACCCAAGCTAACCCACTTTAATCCTATCTCTCCATTCAACCAATCTAAGCAAACCAAACTCAAATTAATTCTCTCAATCATTCTAATCATCAAATGGATCATTTCAACATATTCCAACACTTGCAATCAAGCCAATTAAATCAATTAGACTTATGTAACCCAAGTTGGCCCATTTGACCTAAAAGGTTCAAATAAATCAAAACCCTAATTGAACCTAAGTTAATTGTACTCAAAGCCACCAATCAACTTCAGATTCATCACTAAATATATTTCAACTATCCATAGCCTCAGTTAGTTCAAATTGACTTGACCAAACCACTTAACCCAAAGTGACCTAAAAGGCCCAATTAGACCAAATTTCAATCAAACTCCCATTGGATCTAATCAAGCTAACTAATCCATTCATTGAAGGTCACTATTGAACACTCCACTACAATCAATTGGACTTAACTAAGCCAATTTAGCCCCTTAACCCAAGTTGATCTAAAGTGACTAAAATGCCAAATTGGGCCAAATCATGTTCTAAGTCATAGATTGAATATTGAATATGACTCAATTAGCAATTAAACCCAACTAAGCCAATTTGGCCCCTTAACCCAAGTTGACCCAATTTAACCTTAAGGGATAAATTTGTCCAAATCAAATCCTAAATCAAATTGGTTGAAACCAATGCTTCTAATCAATAATCAATTAGATGTTGGACATGATCCAACCTTTAATTAGACCCAATTAGGTCAACCCAACCCTATTAACCTACTTAGCTCAATTTGACCCTTTTACCAAATCACTCCCTAATCCAAATCAATTCAAATCAACTCCTCCAATCAATCACTAATGATCAATTGAACATCAACCTAACCCATACTCAAGCTAATTTGACTAATTTGGTCAAATTGATCAGCATGACCCATTTGAGCCAATTTGAATCATATGAACCAAATCCAAACCTAACTCAAATTAAACCAAAGTAATTACACTAACTCATTCCAAATGACCAATTAAACTTAACCAAACTTTCAATTTGATCCAATTTGGTCTAAATGGTCAACTTAGCCCAATTGAACCCATTTGGGCTACATGAATCAAATTGAGCCAAACATAACCAAATCAAGTACAACCTTAACCAAACTTGGCATGACTCATCCTCGGGTCACCATGGTCTTACCCAAGTGGGACAAACCTATGGTGAACCCAGGTTGGGTCAAACCTATTGAACCAAGCCCTCTAGATGAGACAAAATTCTGATTTAGAAGGGTTCTCCACCTCCCAATGCCTTGATAATCATATTTGGCCTTTCTTGGATAGAGGACCATTGACCCAACAGAACCCAAGGTTTTTGGATTCAGCCTTTAGCCAAGAGAGGGTGAGCTCACCCATGAGAAACCATTGGTCCATGTAAGAAGGAGTGTACACTCCATGGCTGCCCATTACACTCCCTCAACCTCTCACACACATCCACCTCAGCAATCCCCTGCCACCTCCGGCAACCTACTCCAGCTGGATGACTTTAAAGGTTGAGCCAATCTCAACCCTTTGGTTTAGTTAGGGAGAAGAGTATAATCCTCCCCATCCATTCAAACTCACCAGAAACCTTCCTCAGAGTATTCTGCATAGTCCCAAACTTTCCTTTGAGCTCCCTATGCACCCCATCGCCATGAGACTAAGCTTCACCTACACCCGAGAGTTCCATCCATCCAACCTCACCAAATATCCACCAAAGCCAAATACAGAAGTCACTGGGGTTGGTCTAGGGATGCTTTTTAGTGGTTAAATGATCAAAATTGATTTATTATCATTCTCCATGCTATGGAAAATGATAATAAATCAATTTCAATCATTGACCATCAGCATCTCAATATGATATTTATAGATCGATCAGCTATGAGGCATCTTGAGATTTTCTCAACATGAATTTGTTTCTTCAAGGCGAAGCTACCTCTACCGATGGATCACCGATCTCAAGCTTTGATAAGGTAAACATCTGACAACCGTAGATTTGGCCATTAGGTGTTGGTCTATTTTGAAACGAAATGTGATTTCTTGTAATTTCCATCGTAGGATCTCCTCAGATCTCTTACTTATCATTTTGGATTTGATTCCCCTATCAAATGAGCTCTGGCAAACTCGGATCGAGCAGCTAAAGGCGGACAGTGTCTGACTTCTAGCACTCGTGGGATGACAGATCACTAGCCATCTATTCTTACATGATTAGAATGGACAACCATGATTAATCATGCTAAAAATCTTAATTTAATCCTTTCATCATCATGGGATTAATCTTGACCTTCTGATCCAAGATCAGATGGCTTAGACTAAATCACGTCCGCCATGGCTGACATTTTAAATAACCAATATTGTGGTGCCATGTGGAAAGTGCTGCCACGTTAGTGTCCACGTGGCACAAACGGTTTAAAACAACATAATTAGGTTTAGAAATGTAATTAAATAGTCAGAATTTCAAAAAATCATAACTAATTATAGAAAATTCTAAAAAATGCAAATAAACCCATTTTGGAAAGCTTAGGTAGAGGAGAATTTAATAACAATAAAATCCTCAATTAATATTTAATGAATGGCGTTTAATTAAAATTTGAAGCTTAGAATAATTACCTTAATTAAGGACAAATTACTTGGCTAATTAATTTGAAATTTGGTATGTTGATTCCATGGGATGTCCTATGCCTCCCATTTTTTTCTTAGAATTATTTATCATGTGGTTTGGGAAATTCTAAATTTTTAATCTTAATTATCCTCTTTAAATGATTTAATAATTATTAAAATTAGAAAAAATATAAAACTTGATTAATTAAGATTAATTAATTAATAAAAATAGTGCGTTAACATAGGAATTAATTAGGACACCCTCTCCTAATTATTTCCAAATGTATTCCCATAAAGGGTGTTTGATTAATATGTTTATTAATAGAGTAAATTAAGGAAAATTAATAATGAAATGTGAATGAAATCAATTTAAGTAACTCAAGTGCAACCCATTAATCCCTTTATGTGTTCAATAACATAAAGTCATTAAAGAAATTATGATTTTCTAATTGGTGTGGAAAAATCATAAGAGTATTTATCTTAAATATTATTCTTCATTAATTTAATTAATTCTTAAACATGAGCCTAATTGCATTAGATCTCTTTATGTGCATTGCAAATTTTATTTTTCCAAGGCATATCATTGAAGGTTCATGTTTAGGTAGTTAATCAAATTAAAGAGGCTTGGGAAGGGTGATCAAATACATATAATTAATATTGAACTTAATTAATCCATAAAATATGTCTACTTTTTTTCTTTAACATCTTAAATAACCAACATGGGATGGAGTAAATTCTAACTATTGTTTCTTCTCTTTAGTTTCTTAACAACCTGAATATTAAAATTAAGCATTAAAGAAACTTTGATTAGCTTTAAAGGATGTTTATCTAACTTGATTGTCCTCAAGTTCTAATGAAATAAAATATGTGATGTGGTGATGTTCAATTACTTCCTTTCAAATTATCATAAATGTGTTTGTCAAGTGTTACATGAATTCATATTTTAAAAATTAAAAGAATATGATTGCATTTAAATTACATGAGTTGGATAAATATTATCATATGGTGTGGCTATTATCATTAATAAATCTCAAACTATTTTGAAACTATATGTTAGTAATGGATTAAATGATTTGGAGCTTAAATTAAATAATTAATTATGAAACAAAAATGAAATGTTCATTTACTTGTAATCAAAAGATGGGAAATGATGGTTTTATTCCTATGTTCATATTTATGTATTCAAGTATTTTAATTGGCAAGTATATAGTTTGGACATCCCTAGAACACAAGGCTCTAAGTACCCTGAAGGAGGTCTTAGATAAACTTATTTCCCTAGTTTAACAATAGCACAAAGTTTTTAATTTCATTTTTGTGTGTGCACACATTAGAACATAAAGTAAGACCCTTATCTTTTTTCCATTAAGCTTTACATAAGTAAGATATATTTACATACATAAGAGATTTATCCAATATAATTCTTGATTGCAACCTTATTGACATTGGCTACTCGAGTCAGATTACACTTGGCATAACTCTAGGCTCTAGCAACAGCTTGATAGAACTCTCTTTAATTCCCTTTGGATTAATCAATGGCCTTGTACATCTGTTGAGCATTTGAGTAGAACTTTGTCCAACCATGCTCCTCTTTTGATATCCATTAAAATTCCCTCTAATAGACTATCCTCCTCTACCTCTTTCAGAATCCAAAATATGTGGATCCAGCACATTGATTTCTTAAATGTTATCTCCACCAACTGGATGGCACCTCTTCACCTTGATAATTTTGTTAAGGGCATGATTCGCCTCTAGTTTAAGCTTAAAAGACTTAAACAAAACCTTGCTTTGTGGAACAAGCATTGTTTTAAAAATATCTTTGCTAATATCAAAAACATGGAATAATTGGTTTATTGTCTTGAAAATGCTATTTTGATTGATTCTTCTAAACTGAAGGACTTAAATGAAGCCAAAGATAACCTGGTTACCTATCAGAATATGGAAGAAACTTACTAGAAGCAAAAGCATGCTAGTAAACATATTGCTGATGGGGATAGAAATACCAGATATTTCCATGTTCTTTTCCAAAAAAAGAGAGCTTTAAACTCTATCCAAAAAATTGAAAGTGACAATGGCAACTAGATCACTGACAATAATGAGATTAAAGACTTGTCACTAATCATTTTAGAAATTTTTTGAACAAGAGCCATACTTTAGAGGCTATCTCCAGCTCTCATTTGATTCCTTTAATAATTACTAGTGATGATAATCACTTGCATACTATGGTCCCTTTGGAAGCTGAGATTGGTAAAATTCTTAATAACATGAACGCTGATTCTGCTGCTGGTCCGTAAGGCTATACTACTCAATTTTTTCAACATTATTGACCTGTTATTAAGTATGATTTAGTTGACACTGTGGTTGATTTCTTTAATGGTAATCCTTTACCTAGATATTTCTCTAGCACTTCCATTGTCCTTATACCCAAAATTGATAATCACGAATCTGGGGTGATTTGGACCTATCGATCATGCACCTTTTTCATAAACTAATTGCTAAATTGCTTGCCAATAGAATTAGTCCTCTGCTTCAAAAAATTATTTCTCTCAACCAAATTGGTTTTTTTAGAGGTAGAACTATATCTGATAACATTCTTCTCACCCAAGAGCTGATTCATGATTTGGATGCCTCTAATAGAGGTGGTAACATCCTTTTCAAATTAGATATCTCTAAAGCTTTTGACAACATCTCTTGGACCTTCTTTTTCAAATTCTACATTTATTTGGCTTCTCTGATAATTTCATCTCCCTCATTAAAAATTGTATTAGTAATGCTTGGTTCTCTGTTATTCTGAATGGTGATGCCTTAGGTTTCTTCCGTTCTTCGCATGGTTTGAGATAAGGGGATCCTTTTTCTCCCTCTCTTTTTATTATTGCTGTGGAATATCTTTCTCGGAGACTTAATGACCTCGTCAACAATAATCCAAGCATGTTTTTTAGAACTCTTGGTGATATTCCTATCTCCCATCTTAGTTTTGCTGATGATTTCATTATCTTTTGCAATGCTTCCATTCATCACATTAAAAAAATCAAGAACTTCTTAAATAAATTTGGGAAGGAAAGTGGTCTCTTTATTAATGAAGGTAAAAGCTATTTCATTCCTTCCACTAAAATCCCTAGTAACAAAATCAATCAAATCTTGAGAATCACTAATTTTTAGCAACAATAACTTCCAATTAAATATCTTGGTGCTCCATTATATAAAGGTCAGAAAAGATCACACCTCTTTGATGAGTTAATCCAAAAAATTTTGAATAAAATTTATGTATGGGAATTTCAATTACTCTCATTTGGTGGTAGACTCACTTTGCTTAAGAGTGCCCTTAACTCCATGCCTTTATATCTTATTCAAACCATTGTTCCTACTAATTCTACCCTGAATAGAATTGAGCGCTTGCTTAATAAATTCTTCTGGGGTTCCAACAATTCTACTAAAAGAATGCATTGGACTTCTTGGTATAAAAGTTGTGGCACCCTTGCAGAAGGTGGGCTTGGTTGTAAGCCAATCCTGGAAGCTATTACTACATTTTCTCATAAACTTTGGTGGAACTTTAGGAGCAATAATAATCTTTGGGCTAAATTCATGATTGCCAAGTACTGCCTGGGTAAGCATCCTCTCATTTGTCCTTATAAGGTGGGTGACTCTCATGTATGGAAAAGAATTTGTTCTAATAAATGGGAAGCTGAATCCCTTATTTCTTGGGGGGTCAACTCTAGATCATCTTTTTTTTGGCAAGACAACTGGACTGGCAGTGGCTCCATTGATGATTTATTATCTACTCACTCCACTGTTGTTATTAAAGTGAAGTCATTCTGACTGAATAATAAATGGAATGATACTAAGCTTACTGATTCTATTCCTACCTCTCTTTTACATAAATTTATTAGCATCCCTATCATTTCTAACCATCCCAATCAGATTCTATTTAAGCTGTCTCAAAATGGTGAATTTAACCTTAAAGATGTCTGGATTCATATTAGTGAAGCTCATGATTTCTCTAACATGTTTTTTAAACTTTGGAATAACACTATACCTATTTCTTATTCTATTCTAAATTGGAGAATTTTGAAAAATTTCATCCCTGTTGATTCTTTGATGCGGGGTAAAGGCTTTTATTTACCTTCAAAATGCTACTGCTATTTTCACATTGAGAATGTGAACTATGTCTTTGTTAATGGAGCTATTGCCTCCAAATTATGGGTTTGGTATGATGAGCTTTTCAATATTGAACATTTTAATGGCTCTTTATCCTTATATCAACTTCTTGATGTTTATTTTCAAAGAACTGTAAAAGGTTACATTAACGTGATAACCGCCATCACTCTTATATGGTTCATATGGATGGATAAAAATGATGCCAAACATCATGGGATTCCTATGAATCACAAAAGGATTATTGCTAGAATAAAAGATAAAATTCATGCTCTATTTAATGCCAATTTACTTACCAACAATCAATTTAAAGGCTGTAAATTTGTGGCCAACAAACTGGGTTTTAGCTTGCCTGAGTATCCCAAATGTAAAGAAGATAAGATTGTCTATTGGATAAAGCCTCATAATAATATTATCAAAATTAGTACTGATGGATCCGTTTCTCAAAATGCTTTTGGCTGTGGAGGCATTTTCAGAAACTTTAATGGTAAAGTCCTTTGTGCTTTTTCCTATCCTTTTACTAGATGTTCTATTATCTATCTTTGAATTAATGGTCATTGCAAAGCTATTGATTTGTTTACAAAAGGTTGGCTCAATATCGGATTGAGGTGGAGCTCTCTTCTTTGATTGATATGTTGAATTCCACCAAGGTGGGAAATACAAATTTGTATTACCTCCTTAACCATACTAGAGCTCTTTTATCTCAAGTTTGTTTCAAAATCACTCATGTTTGGCATGAAGGTAATGCGTGTGCTGATTATCTTGCAAATTTGGGTGCTAGATTAGATGACATGACTTTCTTTGATTAGCTTAATCTTCCTAAACATTTGTGTGGTTTGGTTAATTTGGATAATACTGGATTACCCTATGTCAGAAATTAGTCTCATTCTTATGTTTTTTGGTCTGTTAATGGTTTGCCTTACCTGTATGCCCAATCCTTTGTTTTATTTCTCTTGCTTCTTGGTTTTCTGATGCATCACAAGGTTTTATTGTATTTTTTATTTCCCTGATGTGTTGGTTTGTGCTTCCTCTTTTCCTAATCTACAGGGACAGATTATGTATTTGGCTTGCCATCACTGCATTTTCTGTGCACGATTGGGACTGTTCCTTGCCTCCCATTCCTGCTATTTTTACTGATACTATTTGTTTAGTTGCTACTCTATTTTCACTTATTTTGATTTGGACATTACTAGAATACCCTATCTTAGAGATTATTCTCATTTTTCTATTTTCTGTGCATTACTTGAGGTTTGGCTTGTATGTCCATTCCTTTGTTTTATTTCTATTACTTTTTGGTCTTTTGATGCATTTCCCTAAAATTATTAACTGGTTATCATGTGATGGAGGCTTTTGCCATTATAGCCTCAGCTGTTGGTTTACTATTAATTATCTAGCTACTTCTTGGGATTTATTGAACTTTTTGATTCTCTTATTGAATGATGGGACTGTGCTTCCTGTTTCCTTAATGTATGGGTTTGTGCTATCTCTTTCCCTAATCTGCAAGGATAGATGGTGTATTTTGTTTGCCATCACTGTTGTTTCTTTGCATGATTGGGACTATTTTTTGCCTCTCTTTCCTGCTACCTGTTGGGTTCAGTATTTAGTTTGCTGCTTTGGATACTGGCTGAATGATCTTTTAGGTTTTTATCTTCAGCAGGCTAACTATTGCGTTATTTTTTTGTCTGGTCCTTTGTTCTATTATTTGCTGTGTGGTTAACCATATTATCTATGCCTTTGTGATATGGATCTATCTGTTGGTTCACTTCCCTTTTAGATCACTTAGACCTGTGCAGTTACTATTATGATTATGCTATTATCAAGTTGATTGTTAACATCTGTATTGATGACCCTGAATGACTTTCCTCTTTACGGGCTATTTTCCTGGCCAAGAGGATCATTTGGGTGGATGGTTTTGCCTATATGCTGACTGGCTTTTTTTGGATTACTCCATCCAGCAGGCTGAATATTGTCTTTAGATTCCTGATTACTGTGTTGTTAACCTCATTATGTGTGACCTTATTGTATGGTTTTATCTGCTAGTTGAGTTTAATCTTGGCTCTATTTTACATGTATATTTGTTGTGGTGATAATGCTATCAATAATGCTATCAATAAGGTGGATGTGGCCAAGATGTACATCTGGGTAGGGATGTTGTTGGCTGTGCATAATCAAACTATGTTGGAATTAGTTGGTAATACTTATCTTATAGGGGTTTGGTGTCATCACTTTTTTATTCTGATCTATGGTGCCTTCTTTGCTATAGTGTATGTGCTTATATTTTGGTATGCAGGTACTAAAAATCATATGATTTTCTTTCAATGGCTACTACTTCCCCCCAGGTTTGTAAGCTATGATGGCTGGGATGATTTCACACATTGTTTGGTTGGTAGTAGCATATGTGATGTAACCCCCCTCCATTGGAAGTTTGGATGCTCATGTTTATGGCTGCCCCAATTTTATGTGACTGAGCTTGAGCCTGTTCTCACACACTCCCCTATATTTCTCTCATTTTATTCTGATTTTACTTTCAATTTGAGCTGTACCATCTTTATTGTGCCAACTCTTTCTTCTACATGTTTGCAGATTGTGTGCTGTTTTCTTGTAGGTTCCTTCTATAGTGGAGACATAGCCTTCAATCATCCTCAAGAGCTTTTGATGAAAGTGGTCCAATGGCTTCTTATTTTGATCTCTTTATATCTTTTGCTCTCCTATCTTTTTTGCTTTGTTTTGATTGTACTTAGATAGGGGATTTACTCTCTAGGCTTTTCTGTAGCACTTTGAACAGTAGCTCTTGAGTTTATCCCCTCTTAAGGACCTTGTAATCATCTTTTTGTGGCAATAAAATTCCCCTATATGGGGTTTCCAAAAAAATAAACCCTTAAATGTAAACACTAAACCCTAAACCCTAACCCTAAACCTTAAACCTTAAAACCCTAAACTCTAAAACCCTAAACCCTAAAAACCCCTAAATCAAACCTGGCTCCTCTCCTCTCTACGGCGCTCTCTGGCGACTGCAATTTTCCCTCTTTCTGAATCCTTTTCTCCTTGCGGGTTGGTTGATTTTTCTCCATTCTTGATAAGCTCTTTGTTTGTTTGCCTCTGCCTGGCCATGCGTGTGATGTTCCCATTGTCTTGTTGATGGCTGCGGTTCCTTTAGTCCAGTGCGGTTCGTTCCTTATGGAGGCCTATGGCATCGATTCAATGGGATTTATGGATCAAGCTCCTTCTATTTTGCACGTGATTAAATCCTTTAAGGATGCTCTCTAGTAAAGCCTTTCCCTCTGATTGGTGAATTTGATATCGACCTCATTTCATGGCATCCCTGCGATCATGTGCTAGGATAATGATGTTGAGAAGTTAGCTAAACCTTACAATTCACTTTAGTTGGTAAATTTACTTTGACTCTGGATAATATCCTCTTTTTTTCACAATCTTAAGCTTTGGATGCATTTTCTATTGGTTTGATTGATCTAAAGGCACATTTTAATTTAGCTTACTAATGATCTAGATTATTAAAGGGTTTTCTCCATGTTAACTTTATTTTTAATTGTCAAAGCACCTTTTAAAATTGGTCACCCTTTTGATATAAAGAGGAATCACCATTGTTCTTGTATGGTTGGCTTTCCCTAATATGAGAATTCTTTATATTTACACATCAAGTTCTTTTTTCTTTGTTGGGGTTCTTTTCTGGACTCTTCAAATTGATCAGACCCTTCTTGTGAGATCCCAACCTTACATTTGCTCGCATTTTGGTGGAAATTGATATCTCTAAAAGCACCTAAAGAAGTTTGGATTGGTTCTAAAAAGTTTGGTTATAATCAAAAAGTTGAATTTGAGAATTTTTCTATTTTCTGCTAGCATTGCAAAATTCATGGGCATGATAATTCAGAATGTTTTGTGTTGCACCCACAACTTAAAAAGAAAAACTTGACTGATCCTAATCCTAATCTACCAATTGATAAAGTGGGTAAATCTATTTATGTGCCTAAGGTTAATCAAAATGGAATCCTATTTCTACTTCCTTGGAACTAACTACTTTGCTTAATGAAGTGCTCAATGATGATACTCACGAAATTTCAATGCGGGTTAAAGATATTGCTAATGTTGACCAAAATGTTGAATATGATGATTTGGATATCGTCTACCTTTATTTAATAATTTTCCTCCTCAAGATATTATCTACGGTTTAAGCTTAAAGACTTAAACAAAACCTTGCTTGGTGGAACAAGCATTATTTTAAAATCTCTTTGCTAATATAAAACATGGAACAATTGGTGCTGTCTTGAAAATGCAATTTTGATTGATTCTTCTAAATGAAGGATTTAAATGAAGCCAAAGATAACGTTACTATCATAATATGGAGGAAATTTATTGGCAGTAAAAGGCTATTAGAAAACATATTGCTGATGGGGACAAAAATACCAGATATTTCTATGCTTTTTTCAAAAAAAAGAGCACTTTAAACTCCATCCAAAAAATTAAAAGTGACAATGACAACTAGATCGATAATGAGATTAAAGACTATGTCACTAATCATTTTAGAAATTTGCTAAAAAGAGCCATACTTTAGAGCTATCTCCAACTCTCATTTGATTCCCTTAATAATTACGGATGACAATCACTTGCTTACTATGGTCCCTCTGAAGCATAGATTGGTAAAATTCTTAATAATATGAGCCTTTGCTAGTCAGAAGGCTATACTACTCAATTTTTTCAGCATTGTTGGCCTATTATTAAGTATGATTTAGTTGATCTTTGTGGTTTATTTCTTTAATGGTAATCCTTTACCTAGATATTTCTCTAGCACATCCATTATCCTTTTACCCAAAATTGATAATCCTGAATGCTGGGGTGTCTTCAGACCTGGGGTGTCTTCAGACCTATCAGTCTATGCACCTTTTTCCATAAACTTATTGCTAAATTGCTTGCCAATAGAATTAGTCCTCTGCTTCAAAAAATTATCTCTCAACCAAACTAGTTTCTTTAGAGGTAGAACTATATCTGATAACATTCTTCTCATCCAAGAGCTGATTCATGATTTGGATGCCTCTAATAGAGGTGGTAACATCCTTTTCAAATTGGATATCTCTAAAGCTTTTGACAACATCTCTTGGACCTTCCTTTTTCAAATTATTCATTTATTTGGCTTCTCTGATAATTTCATCTCCCTCATTAAAAATTCTATTAGTTATGCTTGGTTCTCTATTATTCTGAATGGTGAGGTCTTAGGTTTCTTCCTTCTTCACATGGTTTAAGATAAAGGGATCCCTTGTCTCCCTCTCTTTTATTATTACGGTGGAATATCTTTCTAGGAGCCTTAATGACCTCTTCAACAATAATCCAAGCATATTTTTTAGAACTGGTGGTATTCACATCTCCATCTTAGTTTTGTTGATGATTTCATTATCTTTTTGCAATGCTTCCATTCATCACATTAAAAATATTAAAAACTTCTTAAATAAATTTGGGAAGGAAAGTGGTCTTTCTATTAATGAAGGAAAAGTTATTTCATTCCTTCCTCTAAGATCTCTAGTAACAAAATCAATTAAATCTTGAGAATCACCAATTTTTAGCAACAACACCTTCCAATTAAATATCTTGGAGCTCCTCTTTATAAAGGTCAGAAAAGATCACATCTCTTTGATGAGTTAATTCTAAAAAATTTCAAATAAAATTTCTATTTGGGAATTTTATTTACTATCATTTGGTGGTAGACTCACTTTGCTTAAGAGTACCCTTAACTCCATGCCTTTATATCTTATTCAAACCATTGTTCCTACTAATTCTACTTTAAATAGAATAGAGCACCTCCTTAATAAATTCTTCTGGGGATCAAACAACTCTACTAAAGGATGCATTGGACTTCTGGTATAAAAGTGTGGCACCCTTCGAAGGTGGGCTTGGTAAGCCAATCAGTGAACAATTACTACATTCTCTCATAAACTTTGGTGGAACTTTAAGAGAAAAAATAGTCTTTGGGCTAAATTCATGACTGCCAAGTACTACCAGGGTAAGCATCTTCTCATTTGTCCTTACAAGGTGGGTGACTCTCATGTATGGAAATGACTTTGTTCCATCAAATGGGAAGTTGAATCCCTTATTTCTTAGGGGGTCAACTCTGGATCTTCTTTCTTTTGGCAAGACAACTGGATTGGCAGTGGCTCCATTGATAATTTATTATCTACTCACTCCACTGCTCTTATTAAAGTAAACTCTTTCTAGTTGAACAATAAATGGAATGATACTAAGCTTACTGATTATATTCCTACCTCTCTTTTACATAAATTTACTAACATCCTATCATTTCTAACCATCGATCGGATTCTATTTAAGCTATCTCAAAATGGTGATTTTAACCTTAAAGATGTTTGGATTCATATTAGAAGCTCATGATTTCTTTAATGTGTTTTAAACTTTGGAATAACACCATTCCTATTTCTTACTCTGAGAATTTTGAAAAATTTCATCCTGTTGATTCTTTGATGTGGGGTAAAGGCTTTTATTTACCTTCAAAATGCTACTGCTGTTTTCACATTGAGAATGTGAACTATGTCTTTGTTAATGGAGCTATTGCCTCTAAACTATGGGTTTGGTATGATGATCTTTTCAATATTGACCATTTCAATGGCTCTTTATCCTTATGTCAACTTCTTGATGTTTATTTTCAAAAATTATAAAGGTCACATTAAAGTGATAACGCCATCACTCTTATATGGTTCATATGGATGGATAGAAATGATGCCAAACATCATGGGATTCCTATGAATCATAAAAGAATTATTTAGAATTAAAGATAAAATTTGTGCCTTATTTAATGCTAGTTTAATTACCAACATTCAATTTAAAGGTAATAAATTTGTGGCCAACAAACTTGGGTTTTAGCTTGCACGATTATCCTAATTGTAAAGAAGATAAGATTATACATTGGATAAAGTCTCATAATAATATTATCAAAATTAATCTTGATGGCTCCATTTCTAAAATGCTTTTTGGTGGTGGCATTTTGAAACTTTAAAGGTAATGTTACTTGTGCTTTTGCCTATCCTCTTCTGCATGTTCATTATCTTTCTTTGAATTAATGGCGTCAAAGCTATTGAGATTTCTTTACAAAAGGTTATTAACATCTAGATTGAGGTGGATGCTCTTCTTGATTGATATGTTGACCTCCAAGGTGGGTAATCTGATTTGTATTACCTCTTAATCACACTAGAGCTCTTCTATCTCAAGTTTATTTCAAAATCACTCATTTTTGGCATGAAGGTAATGCATGTGCTGATTATCTTGCTAATCTGGGTGCTAGATTAGAAGACATAAATTTCTTTGATCAGCTTAATCTTCCTAAACACTTGCGTGGATTAGTTAATTTGGACAATACTGGTTTACCCTATATCAAAATTAGTCTCATTTATGTTTTTGATCACATATTGGTTTACCCAACCTATATGTTCAATCCTTTTTTAATTTTTTTATACTTGGTTTTTTTTTGGTGCATTTCCCACGAAATTATTATGGATTTCTGTGTTGGAGGCTCTTGCCTTTGTAGCCTCATTTGTTGGTTTCTTAATTGTCCACCTACTTGTAGGTATTATTGTACTTGATTTCCCTTCAAGGGGATGTATTACTTATTTCCCTTCTCTGCTTGTTGGTGATGCCTTTCCAAACCTGGAATGATTGTGTATTTTGCTTTCCATCCACTATCTTCTTGCACGATTGGGACTATTTTCTATTTGTTTCTTTCATTGGGGTTGTTTTGCCTCCCTTTTGCTATCTCTATTGATACTATTTGCTTAGCGGTCTATTTCTCCCTTGATTTAGGATTTAATGCTTTCTATTTTCTTCAATTTTTCTTTTGTTTCAATGCGGTTATTGTAGCCATATTATCGTCTATCAAGCTCTATATTTGGTCTACTATCTTGCTCTTTGGGTGAATGTCTTAAGGTTTTCATCTTCTACATGCTAACTATTATGGTTGGTTTTGGTCTTATATTCTTTGTTTGATGTGTAGTTGTGGTGCCTCGTCACTTTGAGGTATTGGTCTTTACTTTACATTCCTCTCTCTTGGATCTTTTAGACTTGTGCAATTACTATTGTGATCATGCTATTATCAAGGTAATTATTAACATGTATGTTTGGGTCATGAATGGGGTTTTGCTTATATCCTGAATGGTGTTTTGGATTACTATGTCCACCAGGGTGATTATTGTTTATGGAACAATTGGTTTTTGATGCATTTCCCTATATCATTATTATGGATATCTTGTAATGGAGGTTCTTGCCTATATTCTCATGTTGGTTATTTATTTTGTTGTCCTATGTCTTTAGGTTCTTTTAATTTGCTCTTTGGGTTTGTGTCTCCTGATTTGCTAACCTGTTGGTTTGTGCTGCCCCTTTTCCCAACCCCTGAGATAGAATGTTTATTTTGCTTGCCATCCTTGTTGTTTCCCTTGTACGATTGGGATTGTTTTGCTCCCTCTCCACTACTCTTTTTCTTTGTTTGCTTAGCTGCTAGTTTGTTTTCCCTTAATTTGCAGGATTTTACTATTGTTATTTTTTTTATTTTCATTTTGGTTCATTGCAGTAATGGTACTGCCTACAATATCCTATGTCGGGTTCACTATTTGTTTTGCTATTTTGGTTATTGCCAGCATGGTCTTTCAGGTTCTTATGTTCTCTAGAATTTATTGTGCAGTTGGTTTTATTGTTGGTTTCTTGTTATTGTTGTTTGCTATATGGTTAACCATAATATCTTGCCATTACGGTATGGGTCTATTTTACATTTCTCCCTTGAATATTTTAGACTTGTGCAATTACTATTGTGATCATGCTATTATCAAGGTGATTGTTATCATGTTGATCTTGAATGGCTCTCCTCTTTACTGGTTTAGACAAGAGCTCTCATCTAGGTAGGGATGGTTCTGCTTATATGTGAATGGTTTTTTTGGAGTACTATGTCCAGTGATCATATTATTTTGGTTTCCTGGCCTTTTACTCGATGATTGCGTGTATTTCACCCCATTATCGTGGCTTTGTTGTTTTGGATTTACTGGTTGTGTTTACTCTTGACTCTACTAGACATGTATATTTATTATTGTGGTCATATTATTAATATGGTGGATGTAGATTTCATCGGGTTGGGATGTTGTTGGTGTGCATTCTTATGCTTTATTGGCGATTAGTTGATACTTATCTTATAAGGGATGGGTGGCATCCCTTTACCATTCAAATCTATGTTGCCTTCTTTTCTATAGTGTATGCTACTTTTGGGTATGGTACTAAAGACCATATGAATTCCTCCAAATGGCGGTTGTTCCACATGGTATGTAGGCTATGGTGGGATGATTTCACTCATCATTTTATAGTAGTGCATGATGTAACCCTTCATTAGAAGTTTGGATGCTCATGTTTGCCAATTTTGTGAGAAATTAGCAGCTGTTCTCACACTCTCTTCTTATCATATTATTCACTTTTATTTTTAATTTGATTTGTATGCATGCTAACTCTTTCTCCTAGATGTTTTGGCGCTATTTTCTTGTTGGTCTTCTTCTCTAATGGGCATAGGCTTCTCTCATCCTCAAGAGCTTTTTTGATGAAGATGGTCCAATGGCTCTTCTTTTATCAATTTATATCTATTGCTTTCCTTTATCTTTTGCTTTGTTTGATTGTACTTAGGCCAGGGGTTACTATCTGCTTGCTCTTTGGTGATAGTTCTTGAGTTTATCCCTTCTTAAGGACCTTGTAACTCTTTTTTGTGGCAATAAAATTCCATATGGGGTTCTCCAAAACCTAAAAACTAAACCTAAACCAAAAATAAAATAAATAATAAAACTTAACTTATATATAAAAAAAATAAAAATAAAATGAAAACCTAAACTAAAACCTAAACTAAACCTAAAAAATAAAATAAAATAAAAAATAAAAAAAATAAACTAAAATAAAATAAATAAAATCTATACTAAACTAAATAAAATAAAATAAACCTAGAATAAAACCTAAATAAAATAAAAACTAAACATAAAAGTAAAACTAAAATAACTTGATAAAAATAAAATAAAAAACAAAATAAAACTAAACCTAAAATAAATAAATAAATAAATTAACCTAAACTAAAGAAAACTAGGCTAAGATAAAAGAATAAAACAAAATAAAATAAACCTACATAACTAAATAAACTATTAAATAAAATGGACCTAAACATAATAAACTGAGCTAAGCTGAAGCCAAAAGCTAGATAAGATAAGAAACTAGAGCTGTCCAAAATATGATCTAAATACTAAGATAAAAGCCAAGGCTAAATTCTAAAGAAGAGTAAAGACCTAACTAATCTAAAAATAAAATAATAAACCTAAAATATGAAAGATAAACTCCTAAAAGATAGGCTGATAAAAGATAGGCTATTAAAGATAAAACTAGACTAGAAAATAAATGGAAAGATAAAATGGAATTAAGACTAAATAAAAATAAAGAATAAATCTGGAATAAATAAAAGAAATAAGATAAAGCTAAAGATAAATAAAGATGAGTAAAAGGCTAAAATGGGCTAATAACTGATCTTGGCTGGCACAGTTAAAAACTGAGCTGATCACAGGCAGGCCCTAGGCTCTTTGACCTGGGCCACCAGGCTGGGCCCTAGATGGGCCTGGGTGAGCTGCACGAGGCTAAGTAATTTAGATAGAAGAGCCCTAGTAGACTCAGGACCACCAAAGATAAGTGATAAGAAATAGGCAATTTAATATAAGGCCTAAAGACAATAGTAAATTAAATGGAATATAAGCACATTAAGGAATGGAGCTAAATGTTTAATGATAGGCTAAACTAAGGCTGAAGCTGATAAAATTTATGAAAACAAATGATGAAGTGATGACTAGATAAACTACTAGATAAATATACTAATGATACTAATGAATAGGCCAGCTAAGTAAACTAATAAGCTAGGCTCCTAGGAAGGCTAAGCTATAATAGGCTAAATGACTGACCAAGAGCTAAATAGACCTAATGATAATATCAAGGCTAAAAAAAATAAACTTAATGGAGTTAAAACTAATAATAGAATGAGCTAATGTTTATGAGTATAGGCTAAGGCTAATGAGAGTAGGCTAATGAGCCAAATTAGGCCTAGCTAGGCTAATGTTAGACTAATAAATGGATTACAATAATAAGAATGATGATGATCTAAGATATAGACTAAAGAATATAAGCCCCAAAGTAATAAAATAAGATAGAAAATACTACTAATGCCTACCCATAGCTAGTAATAAAGCCTGGAAGAATTTAAAGGCCTAATGATTAAATAATGAAATAAGCTAGCACTACTAAAACTCAGACTTAAAGGCTAATGAGCTGACAATGGGAAAGGCCATGATGGCCTAGTAAAATCTGATAAAGATGAGCTAATGGATATAAAACTAAGCCAAAGTAATCTAAGATGGTAGGTAGATAAAAGATAGGCTAATGATAAAGGAATGACTATTAAACTAATGACAAAATGAAAAGCCTAATGAGCTAACTAGTAAAATGTTGTAACTAGCTGACTAAAGATAAATAACAAAGATAAAAGACTAAAACTAAGTAATAAAATTTAAAGGATGACTAAGAACTAAGCCCGAAAGTAATATGGCTAAAGATATTAAAACTAGGCCAGCAAGGCACCAGACTAAATGCTAAACTGTGTGCTAAATGGCCATAGTAGGAACAAAGAAGAGCCAACCTAAATAAGGCTAAGAAGGTAGGCCAAAGGACTAGTAAAAGACTAAGGCTAGCTAGGCTATGAAATTAACTAGGCTATAGTGTGGCTAGTAATAGACTGGCTAAATGGCTAATGATAAATTTATGATAGCTTAGGCTAACTGGCCTAATGAACTAAACAAATGAATGAGTAATGTGGTAAGATCTACTGAGTATAATGATTATTATTACCCTGACAAAAATAACTAAGACTAAATATAAAGAACTAGGCGGAGAGTAATAAAAGGCTAAAACTACTAACCACCAAAACTGGCTAAAACCAAGTAACTAATACTAATAAGTACTAATAACTAAACCTATTATAAACCTAAATCTACTAAGCCGTTAACCCAATAACTTTAATGATTGTTAACTAAAAAGACCAGCACAAAGACTAAACCCAGGAAAGATACTAATGGTAATGACAAAGCAATATTAATTAGTAAATATTAATGTAAATAATATAGATAATAATAAATAATGACTACCTGATAAATGAGCTAACTAAATGACTAGTAATGATTAAACTAACTAAAATATTACTAGATGGTAAAATGGCTATAAACTAAAACTACTACTAATGACTACCTTTAATAAAGACTAAATAAAGGGCTAATAGACTAACAGTAAAACTATAAGACTAATACTAAAGATTAATATATGCTAAGAACTAAGTAATTAAAAAATAAAATAAACTAATAACTAAATAATGGACTAAAGAAAAAAAAACCCCAGACTAATAATAGGCTAATAATTAACAAAGAATAAACTAAATAATGATTAACACTAAAAAGCCTAACACTAACTAATAATAATAAAAGCTAATAAACTAATACTAATCTAATACTAAATTATTAGGCTTAACCAATAATAAAGTAATTAATATATAATACTAAACTAAATAATCTAAATATAATTAAAACTAAAAAATAATAAAATAGTAAAAAAATAAAAATAATTAAAAACTAACTAGTATATAATGGCCATGTAAAATAAATGGCTAAAACTAAATAAATAATGAAATAAAACTAAACTAAATGAAAACTAATAATAAAATGAAGCTAAAATATAATAATAACTAAAACCAACAATAAAAAAATATAATAAATAAAGACTAAATAGTAATAATAATGGTAATAGTAATATAATAATATTAATAATACTAATGATTAGTAATAAAGATAATAAAATAAATAAAACTAAATAATGTAATTTAAAAAGATAAATGATAAATAAAAGTAAAATAGATGAAACCAAGTAAAGACTATTTAATAAATAACTAAGTAAAAACTAGATTAATATAACTAGCTAGGCTAAGCAATGATTAAGGCTATTAACTGAGTAGGCTAAAGACTGGCTAGATACTAAAGGCTAAATGAGGCCAAAGACTAATGACTAATGAGAGATCTAATAAAGGCTGACTAGTAAAACTAATATAACAACCTAATCCTAAATGGCGGCTATTAACTAAAGACTGACTAAACTAGACTTAATGGTAACTAAGACTAAATGATAAGCTAAAGAAATATAATTTAGAGCTATTCAGTAATGTGTGATAAAAGGCTGAAATTTAGTAAAGACTAATAGCAGGCTAATGATATAAACTAATGGACTGATCTAGATTAGGCTAAAGCCCTGATAATGAGGCTATTGGCTAGACAATAGCTAAGAAAGAATAACTGTAGAGGCCACATGCAATAAGAGCTAAAACTGTAAACTAAAAATGATTGGAGTAATAAAGATGATAAAGACCTAACTAAGGCTAAGAGGCCTAGTGACAGATGAGCTAATAGGCCCAAGAAAGATGGGCTAAATTTAAATATAAGACTATGAGAGCACAAATAATGATCAAGACAAAGCCCAGGCAAGATAAAACTAATTAATGATAAAATTCAAAATGAAATAAGCTAAACTCAATAGATATTTTTAGCCTAAAAGACTTAATACTAATAAAGACTAATAAAAAATAACCCTAATAATGGAATAGGCCCTAATATTTACTAAAAAACTAAATACTAAACCATCTAAAATGGAAGCTAATAAGTAATACAGACTAAACTAGTACTAAAATAACTGAAGCTAAAGATAAATGGATTATGGGTAAAGACTAATGACTACAAAGATAATAAAGACTAATGGACTAACTAAGATGATAAACTACTAACACTAAACTAAATAACTAAAGCTAATTAAATAATGGAGTAATAATTAACTTTATAAAATAATAATATAAAATAAATAATAAACTAATACTTCAATGAGCTAACTAAAATAAGTGACAACTGACAAAATACTAATAACTAGTAACTAAAAATAGACTAAAGACTAAACTAGGCTAATGGATAAGTAAAGACACTGACACTAATATAGTAAGGCTAACTAAAACCTCTAAACCTAAACAGGATATTAATCTATAGTAAAAATAGTAATCGCCTATAGTAAAGATAAAGCCTTAGGCTAATTTAAACTCTGAGATAATAAAGGCCCTGGGCCCTGAATCCCCACTATAGACACTCATGACAAACTATGATAGTATCTCTTGTTGATATTAGACTAAGTTTAGGCTATATAAAATTTAGGCTAGTGGATTGATATGGGTTTAAAAAATGATAATAAAGTCACTAAAGTAAGTATAATAAAGCTAACCATAAAGAATGGCTAATAACAGAAATATATAAAAGACATCTAATTTGAACTAACTAGATACTAACTAAACTTTAAACGTTAAAGGACTAGGCCACTAGCTAAGTAAAATAAAGAGCATAAAACATAGATGGATAGGAGAAATGAGGCTAAATTAAACTGACAAATGATAGTTAAGTAAAGATAGAATTAAAATTTTAAATAACTTGATAGATGGTAATCCTAAAGAAATTTGATAATAAACCATTGGTGGTAGATAAACTAACTCTCTAGACCCCAAGTAATTCGACTAACATATAGGCTAAATGATAAACTAATAAACTAGATATATTAATATAACTTGACATAAACAATAATAACTAACAATAACTCTATCTATAAATGGTCTAAAAACCGATCTAAGATTTGTAAAACTAATGGAACAAATAAAAATTTAAAGTAAAACTTGATAATATCTTAAACCCAATCTACTAAAATGATAAGTAATAAAATGGATTAAACTAAATGGACTAATAAATACAAAATGAAAAAAAAATAATAAACCTAGCTAAACTATTAATAACTAAAACAAAAATAAACTAAATGAAATATAAAATAAGCCAAATAACTAATAAAGACTATGGTATGAAATAATAAAAATAATAATAACCAAAACTAAAATTAATAAATAAATAAACTAGCCAAACTAACACTAAATGGCCGACTATGTATAAATAATGTAAACTAAACCAACTGAAACCATACAATAAAACTGGAAACTAGGAAACTTAAAGTTAAATAAATAAAGGAAACAAACAGCAAAATAAACTAATAGCCCAAAAGCAAGGAATGTGAAATGATAAGACATGATGATAATGGGCTAAAGGCCCTAATTTTGATGATAAAGAGCTATTTAAGATATAGGCTAAAGGTGAAGCTAGTAATAGCTATTATGACATAGGCCGGCTAGGCTGGCCACTGGGCCCTAGGCCTGGGTGATGACTATGATGACTGGAGCGTAAAGGCTATAGGCTTGAAATTTAAAGAGGAGCTATTGACAAAGATGTAAGATAGCTGACTGATGACATGGAAGATAGAGACAAATGGAAGCTAGACTAAGGCTAAAATTAGCTAAGGATAGACCAGTAGCTAGACAAGATGTTAGTAAAGGCTAAGAGCTAGAATGATAATGATGCTTTAAGGCACAAAGGCCAGGCCTAGAATTAAGTGACTAAAAGAATAGCTATTGAGGCTAAAATGGAAAGGATGACTATTCAACTAAATAGGCTAGGTTCACAACTAGTAATGGGTAAGCTGAGCCCAGGCCCCTGAAGCTAAAGTAAGCACAGACTGACTAATGGCTAAAGATAATGCTAGAGCTAAATCTAATGAGTCAGAGCCCAGGCTAATCAATGAATAATAGGCTAAGACTAATAGGAAAGGGATTAGGCCCTAGTTAAGACTGACAATGAGCCTAAAGCTGAGCTAAATAAATGGCTAAAGGCCTAAAGGCCCTAAAGACTAACTAGATATTAATGGCTAGGCATCTGACAGCTAGGCCAGATAATGATAAGACTAAAACTAGACTAGGCTATAGATATTAAAGATAAATTAAGCTAAAGGCCTAAATAGGTATTAGGCCCTAGGAATGAGTACTAGGCTAACTAAAACGACTATACAATAGGCTAGCGTGGAAACCAGATAAGTAAGCTAAAGACTAACTAGGTTAAATGACTAAAATAATTAATGAGATAGGCTAATGAAGCTAAGAGCTAAATAAATAAATAGTAAAGCTAATAGGAGCCAAACTAAAAGCTTGACTAGCTAAGGCTAGGCTTAAAGGAATGATATAGCTAAATTTAATTTAAAAGTATGAGCTAAATAGGCCACTGAGCTAATAAATGTTAAGGTGCTAACTGGTTTAATAAAATGATAGCCTGATAATTAAATTAAGATAATGACTAGCTGGGACTCATGAAACTAGTGAGACTATTTGAAATAAAGACTATTGAAAAAAGACTAAAATGGTGCAATGAGCTAAAGATAGATGAGTAATAGCTATGACAATGGAAGCCCCAATTAACAAACTAAGGCTAATTTATAAGCTAAACTGATAAAGATAATTGAAATGGAGCTAGGCTAAGCTAAAAGTTAAAGGAACTGACTATTAGGTAAAGAGGTAAAGAATAA